>OX439483.1:473598728-474199715 GCA_949320155.1 Melangyna quadrimaculata
ATTGTTTCACGTTTTCTTTAGCACGACATATATTTTATAAATTTATTGAAGTGGTAATACCTCTGACAAAATAAATTGTATAATCGCTGTTTTCAAACCCCTTCCCCCGCCAAAGGCTGAATAAGAAACCTGCCAGACGATTGTTTTCGATACCACAATATATGCACCTACAAACCCTCATATTTTGGTTATCAATCCACTCCCAAAATTTGCTGCGGGCTGTTGGTCTATATATAGAAGAACATACAAAAAATGACGAAAAACGAGGGTTTTAATGTTTTTTTTTTTAATTTTAATAGTCTAATTTTTATGCTTGTAATGTGGGTCTGCTGGCAGCTTTCAAAATAAATTCAAAAACTCGATCTTTAGAAGTTATACAGTAATTCCAAATAGTCAAGTGAAATTTTACTCAAGGCCAACTTAATGGCTTTTGAAGCAATCATCGTATTGCTTCTTCGTATACTTTTCGTGTTAGCCATCCCCTAACATTTAATGTTATCTTAAAGTCCGTTGCGTAGGGGGTTAAGGGAGCAATAGAGCATTTTGTCTTATATTTGATTATTTTATTACTCCAGCTGCATGAATAGTGTCGCTGTTTGTATGAAAATCCGTGAAATTCGTCTAAAAAGATCTTTGGTTTGCGGAAATAGTACTTATAGCGACACATTGAACTACCTTCATGACTGGTACCATTCACCTTCGTACTTTCAATGTTCATAATAAACAGGCTATTGCTCTCGAGGTCACGCTGGAGGTCTGGGTTCGCTTCCCAGCCTCGTCCACCTAAAAACTAAAAAGTTTTTTTCAGGGCTACTGCCTCTTGCGAGGAATTGACAAATCCTCCAAGAGAATCACTTGTCACGAATAAGTGCTTCTCGTCTAGCCTTTAGAATTCGGCATAAAATTGTAGGTCTCTTCCATTCCTGTCGACAGGCGCACACAGGAATGGTTGCGAGTTGTTAGTCACTAGGCCCTGGTTCTTCATGAGCCGTTGTGCCACCCGATTTATTTATTTTTGCTCTCGACTTCATTTCCTCTCTTTCCCTGATGTGTGAAGACTGTTCAGAAATTACTCTTCGTCGTTAAAAAAATTGTTACAACCATCTTGTTGAAGAAAGAGGAGCAATTTCTCAACCATCACCATAGCAAGGAAGAAGTCGTAATGACTGAGCAGAGCATACCCTAAGGACCCAAAAAGGGAGTTAAGATCCTTGAACCTGCGAGAGGGTCACCCAAAGAAAAAATCTTTGATAGGAGACCGGCTGACAACATAGGCATATAACTATCAAAAGTATTGTAAACTTTTAGGTTCACACCACAGTTGTTTCAGTTCATGCTATTAGGTTAATTTTTTTTACCAGTCAATTACAGTTAATTTTTGATTGTTGTTAATTATTTATAACTTTTCCTAGTTTTTTATTATTATTTTATATTAACAAGGTATTGTTTGGTCAAAAAAGTTCAACTAGTTTCAGAAATTCGTCAGCCACAGGAAATTTGTAATGAATGGTTAAAGTTTTTCAAGGTCACCAACTATTTTTGGCACCTCATTTATGGGATATTCGCAAAAAAAGTGTACCATTCGAAAGGCCATTCGTGATTAAAGGTTAGCTAGTTTCAGTAATTGGTCAGCCATAGGTTTTTTTTTTTAATAAAGACTCTTATACTATAGATTTAGACTTGTAAATGCGGAATTGGGCGATAGCAAGCTAAAAGTCAGAACATATAGGGTTTTACACCGCAGAGTGGGGTATTATCACCGCTACTCTGGCTCCTGGTTGTTAATCAGGTTTTGGTCGATCTAACCCAAAGTGGAGTCAAAGTCGTGGCATATGCAGACGACATCGTGATAATGACCTCTGGAAAATTTGTTTCCACACTTCGTGATCTCTTGCAAACAGCCCTTGACAAGCTCAGTAATTGGGCCAATAGCTGTGGACTTAATGTCAACCCACTTAAAACTGAACTAGTTTTGTTTATGAGAAAACATAATATTCCAACTATTAACCCTCCCACTATAAATGGGACACCGCTCCATATTACGGGTACGGCAAAATATCTTGGACTGATAATTAATCGTAAACTGAACTGGAAAGAAAACATTACAGAACGTGAGAAAAAAGGTCCGATAGCGTTCTACACTTGCAATAGAATTTTTGGTAGGAGATGGGGCCCTAAAACCATCCATTGGATGTATACAGCCATCATACGGCCAATACTAACATATGCATGTTTGGTTTGGTGGCCAGCACTCGACAAAGCCACCAATCTCAAGACCATGACAAAAATCTAAAGACTCGCGTGTATAGGTACAACAAGTGCCATGAGAACCACACCAACCGCAGCCCTAGAAGCTTTCCTTTCACTTGCCCCACTTGATCTGTTTACAAAAGAGCTGGCGGCCAAAAGCGCTCTTCGATTAAAAGAGTGCAATTATTGGAAAGGGGGCCACTATGGTCACAAGACGATAATTAATTTCACTGATATTAATATTCAAACGGATTACATTTTACCGCATATTGATTTCAACCCAGTTGTACTTTCAGACTTTCCATCAAGAGAACTCTGGAAGGAAAACCGGGTCACTAACGAAGACCATATCTCGGTATTCACTGACGGGTCCAAATCAGACGAGGGGGTAGGGTCCGGCATCTTTCCAGAAAACCCACCCATGAACAAATCGATAAAACTACCGAACTTCTGTAGCGTCTTTCAAGCAGAGGTCCTTGCAGTTTGTGAAGCTGCAAAGCATCTCTCCACGCTTGAATTGACGGGAAAGAACATTGATTTCTTCATAGATAGTCAGGCTGCAATCAAAGCCATATCATCAATCGTCACTAAATCCAAACTGATTGATTGCTGTCGCAGCGAACTAAAATCGTTGGGCGCAGCAAACACAGTTACCCTTCGTTGGGTCCCAGGACATCGTGACATTTTTGGTAATGAAAGGGCAGACGAACTGGCCAAAAACGGGGCAACACTTGAACCGAGCCAAGTCATACCCTGGGTACTTATGCCTCTTGAACAAGAAAAAATGTAGAATTCACCATAGTTTCTTAAAAGCTATACTTACGACTGGTGGTCAACACTGGAGTCCTGTCGAGTTTCAAGGACCTTGTGGCCGTTGCTCTCTAAGAACAAAACAGACTATTTACTAAAGCTAAGCAGGCCCCAATTATCCCTTTTAGTTGGTATACTCACGGGTCACAACTCCATGGGAACCCACTTGAGCAGAATGGGCATCAGCTCATCTGACCTATGTAGAGGGTGTCAAGAGGAGGCGGTGGAGGGCTCATACCACTTCCTTTGCAAATGCCTCAGCCTAGCTAGAAACAAAAGAGCAACTCTCGGAGAATACTTCTTCGACGACTTAGATAGCGTCTCTATTTTGCCACCTGCAAACATCATGAAATTTATTCAGATTTCAGGATGGTTCAGGGAGGCTCCTGCCACAATAACCACCATGTCCTCTCCTCACCCATCCTTTCTCCTACCCAAGTCAACTCCCGGGGGGGCACAATGGATCCACTGAGATCCGAGTGAGATGATTCGGCTTGCCGCTTCAGCACCCCTTTTAACCTAACCTAACCTTATACTATAACCTTGATAACAATCTTTAAAAATTAAAAAGATTTAATAATCTTTCAAATGTTATCTTTTTTTTTGAAAATTCGGCAAATAAGGTGCTAAAAGTCTTATACGGCCTTGGAAAACAAAAAACTTCAAACATTCATATAAAATATCCTATGGCTGACCAATTACTAAAACTAGCTGAACTCTTATCACGAGCCATTGGCCTTTCAAATGGTAAACTTCTTTTGCGAATATCCCACAAATGAGGTGCTTAGAGTATTATTATTACGACCTTGAAAAAATTAATTTTAAAAATTCAATTAAACAAAAACTATGTCTGACTAATTACTGAAATTAGTTGACCCTTTATCACAAGTCGGTGGCCTTTCGAATGGTACACTTTTTTTGCGAATATAGCATAAATGAGGTGCCAAAAATAGTTGGTGACCTTGAAAAACTTTACCCATTGATTACAAATTTCCTATGGCTGACCAATTTCTGAAACTATTTGACCTTTTTTGGCCAGTTACTGACCTTTTAGATGGCATACTTTTTTTTTGCGAATAACCCATATATGAGGTGCTAAAGGTTAGGAGCCTATTGTTTTACATGAAAAAGAAAGAACGACCATTTTGGACTGCATAAACATACATATTTAGCAAGCAAAGTAGTTTTCAAGAAGGAGCGGTACAAACTTAAATTGTTTATAAAGAAAAAGAAATTTAAATATTAAAATTACTTTGGTTTTATAAGTTTTTTTGTTTATAACTTTTTTAATAACAATTTCCTCGAAAAAAAGAGTGTCTTGTTTTATATGCTATTAAACCTATACAACATTTCAATTTGTTTTTATTTTTGTCCATGCATGTGCCTAACGGAAACCTTACCCAATCCATTAAGTGTGCAGAGCTTCAACAACAAATTCAAATCTATTTATGAACTGAATTTTCTTATCAAATTCATTGAGCTTCACGCATCTTATCAACATTTTTTGGAAGACCAAAGTTCTTTTAGCTTCTCGTATTTACAAGATAAAATAGCATAGCAAATGTCAGCTTGCTGATAATCGTAATAACGTTACAAATTTGAAAAAGCTGTCCCAATAGTTTCTACATAAATACCACCTTTACGTCTTCTTTAAACATTTGATGGTCTAAATCTAAGGAATTCAGTTTTTATTTCATGTCCCAAAACCATCTGTATCTACCATCTAATCAAACATGACAACGCGATAATTTTTACTTATTGATCGGTCATGCAGATACAAATCCTGACGCTAACAAAAAAGCCAAATTTGCAAGCTTATTCGTTTAAAAGGCCAGACCAGTACAGGTCGGCACTTAGTTGAAATTTGTTCTTTGTAGCTGAAGTATTAGGTTCGTAAATTTCCAGGTAATTATTTATGGACAGAAGAAAAAAACAGAATAAACTGTATTTTACTGTGATGCAAAAACTTTATTCAATTGTCGAAAATCTGTGCAGCAAAAAAGTGAATTTCTATAATTAAGACAATTCTTACAGTGTCTTTAATATACTTTTGTCATTATACGTCTTAAGTGCTCGCTAAGTCGTAACAATCATAAATGAATAATGCATAAGTGGGATTTACAGTGAATAAACTTAAACGTGCTTCTGAATTTTAAAACAAAAACTCAATAACCCTTTTGTACTAAGTGTTCCAAAATTTGTATCTTCCAGTAAAAAAAAATCACCATGGATTTATACTTTTTCCCCCCATCAGCTCCATGCCGGTCCGTCCAAATGACCGCCAAGGCAGTCGGCGTTGAACTTAATATGAAAGTGTTGAATTTAGGTGCCGGTGAACATCGTACACCAGAATATGCAAAGGTAAGTTTACTATCAGCACTATTTAATTTTATTTGAATCCGACGTTTTGTCTAAACGTATTTGTTTCTTTTTTCCGTCGTTAGATCAATCCACAACGCACAATTCCTACCTTGGTCGATAATGGTTTCGCTCTTTGGGAGTCTCGTGCAATCATGGTCTATCTCGCAGAGAAATACGGTAAGAACGATACGCTGTATCCCAAATGCCCCCAGAAACGCGCCGTCATCAACCAGCGTTTGTACTTCGATATGGGAACACTTTACCAGCGATTCGCCGAATATTATTATCCACAAGTCTTCGCCAAGGCACCCGCAGACCCTGTCAAATTCAAGAAGATGGAAGAAGCTTTCGGTTACATGGAGACCTTCCTCGATGGTCAGCAATATGCTGCTGGCGAAAACCTCACCTTAGCTGATATTGCATTTTTCGCCACCATTTCTAACTATGAGGTTGCCGGGTTCGACCTTAGCAAGTACCCAAATGTTGAAAAGTGGTACAAACACTGCGAGACTGTTATGCCCGGAATCGAATTTAACAAGTTTGGAGCTGAACAATTTAAAAGACATTTTAAATGAATAGATTTAAGTTATTAATTGTTAAAATATTTTTAAGTTTATACACCTTAATGTAGTATTTTTAAAATGGTTTTACCGAAGTTGTTTTGTAAATAAACGTATATTTTTTAAGAACTGATGATTTTTTGTGCACAAAGAAATAAAACAGCTGTGGTAATATGTAGTGCGACGCAACATATTCTCCCGAGGAATTTTCTAGCTTTATATCGAAAAATCAGCTTTTAGTTTTTTCTTTTCAATTTAATTTTATCGCCCTTAAATAGATAAGATATAGATTGTTTCCAGTTTTCTTTTGTAAATTTGATGTTCATGTGTGTGTAGGTAGGTTATCTAAAGATATCTTGTCTGAACATAAACAGCGTAAGCGAATTTCAAATCAGCTTTTTGTTGGTTATACAAATGGGAAGCTAAACAAAAAAATATGATACACCAGGCTATGATTGAAAATTTGATGGAATTAAGTGACAAGCCAAGGATTTTTCATTTCCCTATATAGGGGATAGATCAAAATGAATTTAAGACCTCTTTTTGAAGCAAAGAGTTATGAAAATGAAACGCATGATTTTAATTGCTTTTTTTTACATAGAATCTTCTGAGCAAAAAAGTTATAATTTTAAACTTATTTTGCAAGGTAAGTAGTGTAAACATAATCAGTCCAATTCTAAATAAAAATTCCCGGGGAAATACTTCCCTTTCCTTTCTCTCTTATTGTAAACTTTAAATTACCGGGAGTTTTTTTCCCTTTTCCTTAATTTAAGCAAACTTCGAATATGAGAAATAATACTACGAGAAAGAAGCTGGCATTCCAAATGTCCAAAAAATGGAAAATGTAAATAGTTTGGATGTGAGGAGCATTTTAATTTTTGGAGGAAAAATCTCCCGGGGAGTTTTTTTGCTGGGGAATATTTAGAATTGGGCTGAATATTTTATTTATACAGTGAAGGATGGTTATTATTTGTGTAATTTAATATTTTTGAAATATTTGTTCTCGAACATATTGATAGCACTTTTTTAAAGCATTCATATTGGGGCTTAGAGGACAAGTGTGGGTCATTCTATAGCACGGCGAACCAACCAATCACGTCTTTGAATTTAGAATTAAGAATATCATCTAGAGAAATGGCGCAAAGGCATTCATTTTCACTTCATCAAATAGTGGGTGTAATACAATGACTTGCTAACTTCACAAGCGTGACAGCAACATGCTGTGTGCAGTTTTTACGTTTCAGGATCAGGAATAGGCTGAAGAAGAACTTTGAAGTCTTTAGTTTCAAAAAAAAAAAAATCATTCTGCCCTAACTTCACAATAAAGCAGGTCACGCGATTACATTCACTATTTGATGAACTGCACAATCGGGAGTAGAAATGCAACAAAAAATGCTACTTGAGTTTCTGGAGCACGTATATAGGCACTATTAAAGCTCTTAGCTATCAATACATACCGTTACAGTGTTAATTTTCTTATTTTGAGTAACCTTGGTAGCGATTTTAACACCCAAATCACTTAAGCTCCAAATTTGGCTTAAGCTTCAGTCCAACAATTAATTAGGTTTCACAGTTTCATTTAAACGTTACATTGAGTTCATTCTGTTTGTTTAAGTTATGCGACAGCATTCTTCCGTTTAAACCTATTTATAAAGTTAATATTCATTTGTGTCAGTTTAAAACAAACTTTCGTAGATTATCAACAACTGAAAATATTTGTTGCTGTTTGGCGTGTTTCTTGGTTCAGAGAGAGAAAGAATAGACAAGGAAAGCTACGTTCTAATTACATTACGTCACTTGGCGAATCAAAAACGTACAATGCTCCCAAATTTTTTTTTATGAAATCTCGTTAAACAAAGTTCAACTGAACTTAAGTTCAGATTTCACTGTGAACTCCGACATGTTAAACCAAAAATTTAAACTCCGTGTAAGGCTCAGCTGAACTTAGGTATAAATTTCCACTATGAAACTGGGGGTAAATGTTTGAAAAATGTTGGCAAAAATGATTCACGAAATCATTTTTTTTTTATACAGTACAAACATTTTGGAACTTTTTAGAACCGATACCAAAATTGGTAAAAAAGAAAATTAATATTAGGGGTATTCATGCACCGATGTAAAATACTAGAATTTGTATGGCAAATGATTGACACAAATTGGATAAAATGGGTAGGGGTTATCTGGCGGATTTGGCTATTTTTCATTTCGCAATGATCATTTTGAAATTTAATCATTTCACAACAAATTGTTTGGCAATTATTGTATGGCAAGTTTTTATTTTGATATGATATTGCTTCGCAAAATAATCATTTGGCATATTTCGCAATTTTTAACTCGCATTTTATTATTTCCCATTTGCCAATTTCGCAAATTATTATTTCGCATTTTATTATTTAGAATTTTATTATTTCGCATAATATTATTTGGCTTTTAAATTGTTTTGCCTTTCGAATTTCGCGCGGAAGGCAAATCAATTTTATTATCTTGATTTTTGTATCTTGAAAATGGGTTAATGAATTTTCTTAAAATTTTGTTTAAAACTATATTCTAATAAATAATTAAAATTGGCATTCCAAGTTTTATTTTTAAAAATGATCAAAAAATTTTCTATATAAAAAAAAATTTTTAAGCCCACTTCATAATGCATTTGAAGTCGAATCCAGACGTATCCGGATGCGTTCTTTACTGGAAATTGTTGCTTGCACACTACATATTCCGCCAAAAGCAACAGACCCGGGTCGCCAAGTGCCGCCAATACTCAAAACCTTATGAGACTAAAAATAATCGGTAATATTGAATTTTTTGTTCAAAATATTTAATATCTTATTTTGCTCGCTCAGTTAATACATTTATATTACTAATAGGAATATCTTTATCCTACAAAGAAAAGAATCATTAAACAATATTCAGATTTGAGTGTGAACGGAACGCTTAAAAACCACCTATATTTATATAAATTTTTTCTAATTTCAACTTTGGCGTTAAAATCCAGGCTTACATATATTTTATTCAAAAAACTGTTATCATTTTTTGATCTTACAACTAATTGACTATAAGAAACGAAAAGTGAATCATAAAAATTGACACTTTCAAAGAATTGAATTTTTTCCATGTTTGCCCCACTGTGCGGCGGCGCGGCGAGACAACGAAACGGCGAGGCAGCGAAATGGCTAGAAAGGGGAAACGGCCTAAAAGCGAAAGGGCCGCATAATTAAGGAGCTATATGATGAAACGGCCAAATGATTAAACAGCCAAATAACGAAACAAGAGATAAATAAATGCAAAGTAACAATAATCTGAATAAAATCTTGCGAAACAAGAAATTGCCACCTAATTAATTCCAATATAAATATCGCATAAGAACTTTTGCAAAATGATCGGTTTAACTCAAAGGCCAAACAAAATTTGCGAATCGACTAAAGTGTATTTTGATAATTGAAATTGAAAAGTAAGTAGTAAGTAATTGCGAAACGATTTCTGTCTTAATGGCCGGTGGCGCACCCAGATAAAATTCCCCAACGACTTTGCTTTTGAAAATGATTTGGTAAAGTTAACCAAACGGTATTGTGACTTTTAGAATTAGGCGTATTCAGAAATATGATATATGATAACTCAGAGAACTAAAAAAAAACTCTGACCGTGTTCTGTAACTATCGTACAACGAAGTTTATACAAGAGAAAATAATTGGGACGTCTACATTTACTCAATGATTAGAAAAGCTTCTTTTCGTAAATTATTAATGTAGAACTACATGACGAGACCGAGATGAGACAAGACGAGACTGCCGAGACGCGATGAGACGAGACTGTAGATTTGGACCGAAAGGAGAATGGGCAAATTTGTATGGAAATTGGGTGCGAGTGGCCAAGAATGGTATTATTATTGTCGGATGTGGTTTGGTCCTACAAGTACGTTGTAGAAGTTTTTTCGTTGTGTTAAAGACATGAGTTTCGGAGATATGTGTTAGACAAAGCACATACATCATTAAATATTAGTACAATTTGCATACTTTGTATACCTAATAATCTAAAAAAAAAAAAAAATCGGGTGGCACAACGGCTCATGAAGAACCAGGGCCTAGTGACTAACAACTCGCAACCATTCCTGTGTGCGCCTTTCTACAGGAATGGAAGGGACCTACAATTTTATGCCGAATCCGAACGGCTAGACGAGAAGCACTTATTTGTGACAAGTGATACTCTTGGAGGATTTGTCAATTCCTCGCAAGAGGCAGTAGCCCTGAAAAAAAACTTTTAAGTTTTTAGGTGGACGAGGCTGGGAAGCGATCCCAGACCTCCAGCGTGACAGTCGAACGCACTAACCATTACGCTACGGGCTTCTACATACCTAATAATCTAGGTATATTAAAAACATGTTTTTTTAAGTATAGTGCCTACTCATACTCTATAATCGGACTCAATTCCGCTGCTGGTAATCAAATATCATCGGTTTGGTTTCCACGCACATAATATGCGCGCATCATCCGACTTTGCGCCTTCCACTCAGACAGTAACAGTTATAGTGTGCAATAGCTGCTCTCACATTCCTTTTGTCGGCCAATCCAAATGACGAATAATTATTCCTAGAAAATAGAGCTTAACATGTCTAGGCTGCATTCGGATACGCAGCAACCAAATGTCTTTCTCTTGGATATATTGCTTACTTACGCGTTGTTCTAACATGTGATTTAAAGCTCTATTCAAATAGTCTTGCAGAACTTTCTTAGGTTCCGAAGCCATTGAGAACCGTTCTGACCTGCGTTATCAACCAAAAAAAGCATGTTTTAGCCTTACATTCGTGTAAAGAGGGCAATCTTAGATATGTCAATTGATACTCCATTCTTATAGAAATCCCTAGTGAACTAGGTATATTTTGACCAAAATGCAATAGGAAAAGTGCATTTCCTCACCGAAACAGCCTAAATAAGCATGTCCTAATTCCGCCACCAGTTTTCTTAACGATTTGAATAAAAGTATCGGATGGTTTCCTTTTTTTAAAAACCTGCGATGAAATAAGTAATCTCTTATTGTTGCCTGCTGAACTCGTATATGGGGCCAGTAAAATAAAAGCGGGCTATCTTGACCTGGTACGTATTGGATAACGCATAAGATAGTTTTTGAAAATGCCATCTCCCCAAAATATGCATTTGAAAAATGCATTTGCAAATGTCTTCATATCTCTTTTCCTTAATGCACTGCAACGAAATGCCCATACTGAAAGTTACTCCCTTGTAGCAGACCTTTCATTTGACACTAATTTCATTCGTGGCCGCTCGCACCCAAAAATGCCCATTCTCCTTTACAGAGAGTCTAATAAATAAAAAAAAATTTCGTTCTAATAATCAACAGGTTGTCCGGAAATCGTATTTTTTCGAGACGAGACCGGGAAGAGACTTAATTATACCAGACCGACACGAGACCGAAACGAGACCGAGACGAGACTGAAAATTTTCGATTTTAACCGAGACCGAGACGAGACTCATGGCCAGCCCTATTGGGGAGAGGTTCTCCATTCAACTTCAACTTCGAAATCACGTCTAATTTTTGACGTTTATTTTTTTCGTTTAACGAACAGCTGATTCAATTACACAGCATTTAACCAAATGAATAAAAAAAACGTTCATGCAAACTTTTGTGTAAGCTTATCATTTTACACAATTTGTAAAATAACGACGCGACGTTATTATAACCATGTACGTGTACAAAAAAACACCGGCCATGTGAAACCTTCTAAATTTTATAAAAATTATTATGAACCAAAATTACATTACATAATTATGAAACGGCCACACCGATTTCAACCAATATTCTTAAACAAGAGCTCCTTGTCCTTTACAATTGAAACAGTTTTGGGTATACAAATTTTCGAAGAAAATAATTTTTGGATTTAAAAAAAAAATTTTATATACCTACTATAAAAAATTTAGTTTTTAGAAAACCGCTCCAACAATTTTTGATTTTCAGATGGCATACTTTATTTTGAGCTCTAACTTTTTTAGCCATTAAAATAACAAATTTATATGGTAACTCAGAGTAATAATTAATTTTTATTTGTTTTTAAAACTTTTTTTTAATAGTATCATAATAATAAGTATCATAATATTATGGAACCGATACATAAGTACGTCATCAATTTCTAGCTATGTTAAAGTTGTAAGGCACGGGAGCAAGTTTGTGCGATCCAGTTGTTTGATTGATTTGAATTTATCACCAAAATTTTTTTTATAAATATCAGTGTCAACTTGCTCCATTAAAAAAACGTGTAAGATTGTGTAATAAGTGACACAAACGTCACAAAATACACAATTTTCAGTTATATAATTGAACAAATAAAGTTAAGAAAAGTGTACGATCAAGAAGGGACTGACGAATTTCCTAAAACTAAAAGTGAGGCTGTTTAAATGTGACAACAATGATAATTTACGATGAAAACAAGTTGAAAAAGTTATTAATTTTAACAATTGCTCCCAAAGTAAGATAGATAATGCAAATCTTTTGCAGATATCTCGCTGATTTACCATACATCCTACACTTTTAACTGCAAAATATTAACAATAATTTCTATTTAAAACTATCTCCTCTTGTATGCTTTATTATAAAGAATAAGATTAACAATTTTTAATATTTTTTTTATTTTATTTTAAAATGCATTCAACATCGTTTGTACAAAAATAAAGAAAACAATTATTTATTATTATAGTTAACAAGGTGCGTTCTTAATTCCTAAAAAAAAATAATGTATTTACTAATAATACCAATCGTCGAGTTTAACCTCAATGTTTACAATATCTCTCCTTCTCCCGCTAATAGATGGAGTCAATTTTGTGAAATGATTGCTCCAAATTATGCAACCGTTGTTCGAGATCTGTCATGGAATTTCTTAAATGATGGCCCCTAGGTCGTAGCGAGACCCTTGGCGAACTCTGCATTAGGTCGTCTTTAACTCCGGAAAATGAATGCCGTATCCGGCCATGATGGAAGTTTGCATTTTGATAGCTATGGAGCTTGTGGAGTTCACAGACTTGCTGTTGCTTCTTCTGCATACTAGGTATCGAGTGGAGGCTACAGGCTCGATTCGATGTGACATCTTCGTTTTTCAGGGAATCCTCGTAACTGTCACTGTGAAAAATATAAATTTGATTAAATTGGCAAATATCTTTAAACATTAAATACCACAAAATATATAACATATATTACGGAAAGTGTCTTACTTTGAAAAACAAATATCGATTTACTCGAAATCTACTTTTTGGCTTGTGATGGGGCTGAATTATTATCTTTTATTTAAAACACATCTTACTAACCTGCTATCGTTGGCCGCAGCAAAGCAGACACCGGATTCGGTGTGGGGATATTTTCGAATATCCGAGACGCTCTGGCGCCTCTGCAAGACCTTGAGAATATCAGATGGAGTTTCACTACGTTCACGGTGACTTATAAAATCAATGCCCGAATCACGACCACTTGAATGATGTGAATGTAATGATGTGTCGTAATGTTGTGTTCTGTAAGTACAAAATAAAAAAAAAACAATTAGTTTGCGTAACCAACCAAGTGTGCTTTTATGTTATTTTAGTTTGTCTTTGTTACAAAAAGCTTTTTTGGTTTCAATTAGTAAAATTAAAAGTTCTATGAAGTATTTAATTATTTATACTTAATATTTTTTTAAGAGCAAATTGACTAATTAAATACTCGTTACATTAATTTGTTAAGATACAATACAATCTAGAATTGTATAGTGATGTCATGAAGTGTGTATAATACACATTTCGTGTAGCTATGCATTCGATGTGAAGTGCTTTACCTCGAATAATAAGTTATTGTAGATAGCAAAACTGTTTTTTTTCATAGAAAATTATATGAGGTCTATTTTGTTAATAATGCCCTATCATTGTTTTTGGAAGTCGGTCGATTTGTTGAGCATAGTAGGTACTAATATTGTTGTGGTTTCATATTACAGTGGACGTCCAGTATAACGAATGGTTAAATGTTATAGATCGTTCTCTATATCGAGAGCGTTCGTTATATCGATCGACTTTTCATTTAATTTTGTTTTTAATAAGTGATTGATTAATCCATTTATACATATTTGTTTGTGTGTTTGCACTGTTCAATTAGATGATCCGGCCATTATAGTTTTCTTAAACACAAGAAATCACTTACGATTTGGTCTCACTTCAAGTTGTGATTCAATTGTAAGGCTTTTTCTTGAAGCCGTCTTAAAGTTTACGTGTCAGCCATGTCAAAATTAACTATTCGTCCTCACACATGACACATAAGCTAAGGAACTGACAGCATCAAAGTTGGATCTTCAACATTAGTGTTTCCACCAAATTGGTCACCTTCGCTTTCAAAACTAAGTTCGTAAGCTTGCTCTTTTAAATTATTCTCAGTATTATTACAAGCTTCTATTCTACGGTGGTAGTACGGCGCTGAAGAGAAAAATAGTTATTTCCTAAACTGATGCGTTTTAATGAAGTGGGTTTTGTCTGGGAAAACACAGTTTTCCACATAAAAAATAAATAAATCGGGTGGCACAAAGGCTCATTAAGAACCAGGGCCTAGTGACTAACAACTTGCAACCATTCCTGTGTGCGCCTTTCGACAGGAATGGAAGGGACCTACAATTTTATGCCGAATCCGAACGGCTAGACGAGAAGCACTTATTCGTGACAAGTGAAATCCTCTTGGAGGATTTGTCAATTCCTCGCAACAGGCAGTAGCCCCTGAAAAAAAACTTTTTAGATTTTAGGTGGACGAGGCTGGGAAGTGATCCCAGACCTCCAGCGTGACAGTCGAACGCACTAACCATTACGCTACGGGCTATTACGGGCTTTTCCACATAGCTAAAGTAATTTGCAGTCTCAAAACTTCCTTAATTTGTCGCAATAATGACAGCGGCACTTTATCTTCCTCATCGAAATCAATATCAACAAGAACACAGTCATTTAACATCAATTTATTAATGCGTTCGTAATATCGGATAGCAAATTGTGACCATCGTTCGCTATTCAGAGATTTTAATGTAAATTTCAAAAGCGTTCGTTATATCAAAAATTCTCTGTATCGGGTATTCATTTTATTGGACGTCCACTGTATATGCAAAACAATTAAATTGATAACGATTATAATTTTCAGCAGTGACAAACAGTTTTGGGGGTTTTGAGAACTATTAAAAAAATAAAATATTACAATTTATGTAGACCACGATTTCCGTTTTCTTGTTTTTAGTTTTAAGCAAATCTTTTGGAATTAAGTTTCTTGGACCTTAAAAATAATACCTAATTTTTTCAGATTTGTAAAAATTGATATTAGCGGAGCGGCATAGCACCCATATAAGGACTAATTGTGCACTTTGTGATACAAGCATGAAATTTTATGGGTTGGGGTCGAAATTCTGCCGAGGTCAAAATTCTTTTTACAAAATTCTGCCTTTCAAAATTCTGCTTTCAAAATTCTGCATAACAAAATTCAGCTTTTCAAAATTCTTAGGGCTGGCCCCGAGACGAGAAAAGTCTCGGTCTCGATCTCGCATGACGAGACCGAGACGAGACTGCCTTTTAAGCAACCGAGACGAGACCAAGACCAAGACGAGACTGTATATTTGAACCGAAATTTACAGAGAGTCAAATAAATTAAAAAATCCAATTTAAGTTAAATATTTATTTTCCTCTGCACATATTCAAACGATAATCGAAAATATTTCGTTCCAATAATCAACAGTTTGTCCGGAAATCGAATATTTCGGAGACGAGACCGAGACAAGACGTAATTATACGAGACCGACACGAGACCGAGACGAGAATGAAAATTTTCGATTTTAATGAGACCTAGACGAGACTTACAAAAGTCTCGCAGAGTCTCGTCTCGTGACCAGCCTTAAAAATTCTGCTTTTCAAAATTCTGTTTTACAAAATTCTGCGAATATTTATTTTCTTCTGCACATATTCAAACTAAAATCAAAAATATTTCGTTGCAATAACCAACAGGTTGTCCGGAAATCGTATTTTTCGGAGACGAGACCGGGACGAGACTTAATTATACGAGACCGACACGAGACCGAGACAAGACTGAAGATTTTCGATTTTAACGAGACCGAGACGAGACGAGACTTACAAAAGTCTATTGAAAATGGTGGTAAGGAACACTAAGGTCTTGTCTCGTGGCCTGCACCCCTGTGACCCCCCCGGAATTTTTCAAAATATATTTCTTTATTCTACATTTTTCTTGAAAAAGGGTAGACCCATCTTATAATAGCCATTGTCATCAAAGGAGAATGGGCAAAAATATATGGGACCTGGTCTGCCTAGTGCCCAGAAACGAGACCTATGAAAATGATTAGGTACTATGGAGTGCACCAGCGTACGAGTATTTTGTCCTAAACAATGGGAATTGGCTTGTATAAGCGACCAACAAAATAAAAAAAACACTGCTAATTCGAATAAACATAGACGAATTGTTTTATATTTTGTAATACATTGCCTAAACCCCATGGTTTACAAAGCTGTGCCCATATTCAAAAATGGTGCTCATGAACTGAGCTTTCCAACGTTGTATATCTCAATTGTGGGCACTCGACGCACAATCATTCCTATTTGTTAAATTAGCTAAATCGAATTAAAAAAAGTAGAATTTTCATACTGTTAAGTGAATTATTCGCCAACCATAATATTATTCGCTATTATTGGCCATTGGTATAAAAGTTCCTTTATTTTGGGGTCTATGCAATGCTATTGCAATTAATTTTTGCTCTAATTGCAATCATTCTTGCCATATACTGCCTAAACCCCATGGTTTACAGCTTAATGTCCATACAAAAAACTGATGTACTAGGGCTAAGCTTTCCAACGATATAAATCTCATTCGTGGGCAATAGGTAGACCAAAAAGCCCATTCTCCTTTCATGATATTAAATTGTTTTCAACAGTCTATAAAAATCATATGTAACCATAGTTTTAAATATCACTACGCCTTGCCCAATCAAACAGTCGACGAGCTTGATTTGCCAATAGTTTTGGATGAACTAGAAATTGCTCTCTCTAAAATAAAAAACAATAAAGCCCCAGGAAATGATGGTATACCGGTTGAGTTTTTCAAAAATTCTACACTACAGTTTAAATCCTATCTTTTATCATTTTACAATTATTTGTTTGAAAACTCTCGTTCCTCAAAGCTTTAATAAAGCCGTTATTATTTCGATTTTTAAAAAAGGAAATGCAAGCTTGCCCGAAAATTATAGGGGTATATCAATACTTTATTCAATTAGGAAGGTGTTTGCTACAATTTTATATATGAGGCTTTCAAACTGGATTGAATCAAACCAACGATTAAGTATAATTCAAGGCGGTTTTCGCGCTGGATTCTCGTCTGCTGACCACATCTTTGCACTGTCAAGCCTTGCCACCAAATACACCCAAAGGAAAAAAAAAGTTGTATGCATGTTTTGTGGTATTCAAAGCAGCCTTTGACACTGTCAACCGACAAGCTTTAATATACAAATTGGCTTCTTTTGGTATATTCAGGAAATTTCTGTTAATTTATGAAACATTTTTGTGTGGAACTAATGCGTCAGTTTGGGATGGCTCAGAAACATCAAATTGGTTTGAAACAATAGCAGGTGTTCCTCAAGGATGTATCCTGAGTCCAATGTTCTTTGCTCTCTTTATTGACGATATTTGTGACAGCTTACCTGGGGGCGTCAGTATTTCAGACATTCTTGTCAAAGTACTACTCTATGCGGATGACCTTGTCATGTTAGCAGATAACCCTTCCTCTCTCCAACTCCAAATTAACAAACTCCAACGGTACTGCAACACCAGGGACCTGAAGATTAACATTCTAAAAACAAAAATTATGGCGTTCGAAGCTCGAAAATGTAAGAGGTTAAGAGATGAAAGTTGGTTTCTGGATGGCGAACGCCATCTGGGAGTGTTGATGTCTGCAAATGTAAGCTTTCAGAAGCATGTGCAGGTAAAGAGTAAAGAAGCCAAAATTGCACTGAGCGTTATGTGGCCTAATTTCTTTGGAAACCAGAATAAAGACTTGGGGTCCAAATATCGGGTGTTTGAAGCTACCATTGATTCTTGCATGTGTTATGGTGTCCAAGCTTTTGGGTGCACGTATTTCGAAGAATTCGAATTGATTCAAAGGTTTTTCTTCAAACGATTATTTCGGTTACCAAATTCTGTTCCAGCATACGCCATCCACGTTGAGTCAGGTATTAACCCCGGTATACATAAAAAACTTAAAAGCCAATGACGATTTCTTGATCAAAACTATGAAAAAACTCGGATTTAGTCTCCACAAGTCTCTTATGACCAACCTTTTGCGTACCCAATCGTCACCGTTCAAAGAATGGAATGCGCTTGCAACGTCTCACAGTCTCCGTTTGGATCTGACAGATTCTAATCTAGATAGGTGGCATGAACTATTTGCGAATGTTATTTCGATGGTGGACGAACAAATCTACCTTCAACATTTAAATCGTGCACACGACTTCGACATCAATGATTATATATAGAGATTTAAATCATCGCCTACACTCTGCTAATTACTTTAAGTCTGAACTCCCTGTAAAAGCTATTAGTACTATTTTTAGATCAAGAGTAGAAATCCTTAGTTTAAATTATGTCCCCCATCGTACAGACCTACCAATCTTGTGTAACTTCTGTAACAGGTATGAACGTGATGATGTTTACCATTTCATAGCGGTCTGCCCGATTTTGCAGGAGATTCGCAGACTTTACTTCCAGCAAAGTTTCCTCTCTAGACAAAGTCTTATACAAATTTTGAACGGATCCGTGGGGTGGACAAATCTCTACAGGTTTTGTTAACGAATTTTGAAAATACTGTATTATGTTTATATTAATTCTTTTTCAACCATTTCATCTATATTAAAAATAAACTTGTTTTCTTTTTATATTTTAAATTAAAAAAAAAAAAAATAAATAAAAACTATGCGCTGCATTATATTACTTAATTTATATCTTTCAAATTAAAAAAAAATGTAATCTATACGAGAAATTTTTAATCTACCAATTCTTTATACTTTTTACTATATATATCATATACTTATTAAATGTCTTTATCTGGCAGACGGCAAGATGCCATGTCCATATATTCTTTGTAAACTATCTTTTCAACCTTTGTTTTGATAATAAAGAAAAGTATGTAATAATAATAATAATAATAATAATAATAATAGTAAAAAGCTTGATTTGAAAAATAAGACAAGGAAAAGAAAGAGAAAAGTGTCGTGTGATACTGTAATTGCATGGTGCTTAAACATTTTTTTAAATTAACCTAAATCAACTGACGTTTTTATATGTTTAAATAATTTTTTTTACGTTTTGTATCTCTTCGAATACAATCCGAAGAATTTTTTGGTCTAGAAGAAAGAAGAGAAAGATAATTTGCTCGGACAAAGCAGTTACAAGCTTAAAACTAAATTTACTTAAGGTTAAAGACATCAAAATACCTACAATGTATATTTAAAAAAAAGCTAACACAACTCCAATCTTTTCATGAAAATAAAGTAAAACCCTTGTGAAATGATTTGATCATACCTTTTAAGTACATTTAAATTTATTTATCTCGAGGGTCTCACTAAAATTGAAAGTCTCAACATTGACACATATAAAGGCAAACCCAGTAACCTTTGAAAGCCATTTGATACCGACCCTTTTAACACCTCACCTCAACAACAAGGTTGACTGTCCTAACATAATATATACCGCCACCTGAAAACCCAAAGTCAAGATTCAAAGAAACTCTATACTCACAAGCTATTTGATGCCTGAAAAGTGCTATACTTGGTCACATACGACATAGGCTCGTGCTCCGCTGCTGCAGCTGACCGGTTTGCTTTGATGATCGACTTTGGTAACGGGACATCAATATATTCCCTGGGACGCATACTGTTCGATGGGGGGACAATGAAAAGAGTGGAGAAATAGAAGTTGTTTTAGAAAAATTACCCAATTCTCAAGATCTACGGTTAGGAGACCAGAATAAAAATATTACAAACAAAAAAAAATATACAAACTCGTTGTTAAGAATGGTTGGCGTTTTGTGAAAGATATCCGGTTTCTGCAGCGTGCTGGATGAGTGCGTGGAACACATTGACTCTGGACTGCTTATGGTCTTCCGCAATGCCTTGCCATTGCCGCTGCTAATACCACCACCAGCACCACTGGCACTAACATCATTTAGCCTGGCTATCGTATAAGTTAGACCAGTTTCCGATGATGGAAACTCTTGTTCCGTCCATCTGACATGAGAATTAAAAATATATGAACCATGAGGAGTAATATAACTATGAACCAAGAAATATGTAGGTTGTTGTTTCTATAATAGGGCTAGAGTCTTTGGAAAAAAAAAATATGTTGTGCACTTCATGGCATTGTTATTGCATACCAGACTCTGCTCGCCATTCCTGGAATCGAGTTAATAAGAATTTACAGTTATTTTTCAATGTCCAGCATGCCCACATGTTCGTTTTGTATATGGAAGTACATAAAATGCAAGCAAAACAAGAACAAGCCAGTATCGAGTACAAGACTGTGTGGCCTTAAGTACCAACTCAAGTCGAAAGGTGGCATCAGAGCTTGGAGCAAATTGAAAAAACACACATTTGAAATTTTTTTTTTTTTTTTTATTTTTATTGTTCTTCACCATATGTGTAGTCTCTAAGTACATTTTTTGTTGTATCTCAAAGATACCTCTCTCTACAATAATGATGGTGACCAAAAACTCTAACACTATCAGTCTCTTAATGCATAAAAGTTATGTGGGTTTGGTTAGCTTAAAAATTGTGGTTACCGTTTCTGCTTGAAGCACACAAGGCAAAGGGCAGTAGTACAGGCTCCGGCTAAAATGAGGACAGCCAAAACAAGGGAAATTATTTCGGTGCCACCCATAATGGAGACCGATTTACTCGAAGACCGTACTGTTCCGAAATCTGATACTTCAATGATGCGAGGCTCAGCGATGGATGAGGAGTTTTCAGCTACCAGCTGACTTAGGGAACTAGATAAATAAAATGAAAAGATTTGAAAGAGATTAAATTGAGTTAATATTTCTTTGAATGGTATAAGAGGTTAAGGTGTACCTGTGAAGGGTCTCCATATCAACAACCGCATTGGTCCGTAGGTCAACGGCATACACATAAGCATCAGTCCTAAAGCAAAATTATATTAAAACAGTTGTTTAATTAGAATGACAAAAGAAACTCATTAAATAAATAAATAGGCAGGTACACTAAAACAAAAAAGTCTGAGTTTTAAATAAAAATATTTTTTTTTTGTTTTAATGTGCGCGTGCACTAAGGAATTTTGAAAAATATTCGTTGTTTTACCGTTATTTTAACAAACATTGCTCTAGTGAAATAGCCAGTTGCATTCCTCCCCTTAAACAATTCAACCGTAATACTCGCGCTTTTAGGAATGCCCATCAGTTTACCCTTGAGCCCAATTTCGGAAGGTATTAAGTACAGAGATTCTTTCTTTAGTCACACTACACGAATGTGAAATGCTCTACCCAGCTCTATCTTCCCCTCCCATTGTGATCTACAGACATTCAAAACCAATGTACATCGGTTTCTCCTTTCAAATCCCCTCCAACCTACCTAATCGCTCGTGCTGTGTTATTCACTTTAAGGGTATTCACAACCCCTTTAGCGCGCGCTACATATATAAAAAAAGATACTTATATAGAAATCCTTACGAATTTTGATAAAAGAATTACTTTGAGTTATTAAAGGTGCCATAACATATCATGACAAGAAAGTGTATTCAAAAACGTTTTCTATTTTTAAACTTTCCTGAAAGTGCTTTCAGAGAGCAGTCACACCATAGCAGTCGATTTGGTTTGGAGAGATTTGCGAAAGGAGGGAGGCAAATTCTTCCGACATTTTGCTCACTATTCAGAAGAGCAGATCAAATGCTTGTGTGAAGGTACGATCTTTTTTTTGAGATCGTTGGCCTATCAGGCCAGCGCAGCGTAGAGGAAACAGTATATATGACACTGAAACACCTTCCACATATGGCAATATGCCACCACAAATTTACACTTCCCTTATTAACAAAATGGACTTTTGAGATTATGACACACTTCCTTTAAAGTGGCCGGTGTCATTGTAATTGTAGATTTTAGCCCACCGAAGTGGGTTTATTTTTTTGGCATAAAATGTGCGGCTGATAGAAAAGCAAGTTGGGTGAAAAACATGTCCCTTCCCTCAAGGCCGTAGCCATGGGGGATCACAGGGTTCTTCCCGGCATTAAAAAAGACCTGTGCTTTGTAATAAGTGAAGACTCTAGTAGCGTCACACGAAGAGTTTCTCATGAAATTACGAGTTTCTTGGCTAACCTCAAATATAATAAACAACACTTAAACTCCAACATAGTTGTAATTTTTACGAAAAAAGACATTGAACAAGCAATTGACGATCTAAAGAAAGACAAATGCACTGGAAATGATGGTATTGTAGCGGATGTTCTTTAATATGGAAAAAAATCTCGTTCCACTATCTTGACTACGATATTTAATAATATACTAACGACACAGCAAATCCCAAAACAGTGGAAACAAACCACAATAACGCTTATTCATAAAAAAGGGAACAAAGACGATATAAGCAACTATAGACCAATAAGTAATATTTCCATGATCTACAAACTTTTCTCCAAAATAAAATATCCAGGAAACACTAAATAGTGCCCAGCCAAGAGAACAAGCTGGATTTCGAGAAGGATTTTCAACAACAGACCACCTACAGACAATAAATCAAATGATAGAAAAATTTAACGAGTTTAAAGAACCTTTATATTTGTTGTATATCGATTTTAGTAAGGCATTTGACTCCGTAGAACATGACGAAATATGGACAGCGTTGACAAACCAGGGGATTCATCCCACTTTCATAAAAACCATGAAAAACATATATACAGACAGCACGGCAAAAATAAAAACTGACAAAATAGGACGTAAATTTAAAATAAAAAGAGGAGTAATACAAGGAGATCCAATATCACCACCATTATTCTCTGCTGTACTAGAAGAAATATTTAAAAAACTGAAATGGGACGGCCGATATGGAGTAAATAATTGGGGACAGTACTTGAGCAATCTCAGGTTTGCTGACGACATTGTTCTCATATCATCAAATTCCGGACCAATACAAACAATGCTCCTAGAGTTGAAGGACATGTGTAAGAATTTTGGACTAGACATTACCCAGTCAAAAACGAAGATAATGACGAACTATATTGAAAATACCATAATGCTAGACAACTATAAAATATACTACGTAGAAGACTATATCTATCTCGGTCAAATTAAATCGTTCATTAAACAAGAGAAAAAAGAAGTTGAAAGACGCAATAGTTGGAAACAATTTTGGAGCATGAAACAAATCCTACAATCGAATTTGAGAGATGATACACGAAAATATATACTTGACTCTGCAATTTTACCTATAATGACCTATTTGCGGGTGGCAATGGCACAGTGGATATAGTGTTTGACTGCTAACCTGGACGTGTGGGTTCGAGCCCCAGTCTAGGTTGCATTCTTTTCTATATTCCCCAGCTTAAACTGGATGCCACCCGTGGAATTTCATGAGATAATAAACATCTAATTTTCAATCCACTGTGCCAACAAAAATCTTTCCTTTCCTTCTATTTTCTTCTAACTAGTGCCGTGCATTGCATTTAAAAGATCTGAAGTCTTACAGGCTTATAGTTAAAATTATTAGTATTATTATGGACTCCAGACAATATCTTTGACGTCAAATTTATTTGAAAAAATTAGAATATGCCAAACCAAGATGGAACGAATATTACTTAAACTTAGAATCAGCCAGAGAGTGAGAAATGTAGAAATAAGAAGAAGAACTGGTCTAACGGATTTAGTGGAATGAGCAAAACAACTGAAATGGAATTTGGCAGGACATATCTCTAGACTACAAGACCAAAGATGGACAAAGATTATCACAAAGTGGACACCGCCAGAAAGCAGAAGACCGAATGGAAGACCAAAGAAAAGATGGGTAGACGATTTAATGCAACAAAGACAAAATTGGTACAATGACGCGAAGGACAGGGAGTTATGGGCAACACTGGGGGAGGCTTATGCCAGACAATAAATTTTTTTCGATATTTTTTGTTTGTATAATAATAAAAATCATAATGTATATTAAGATATTGAAGAATGATAAACAAAAATGTTATTTTCTAGACTTAAGTTATTTAAATTAAATGCAAATAAAAGCTCATTATAATAATAAAATAATAATATAATAATTATTAAGGGTTTACTAAAATTTTCTAAGTTTTAATTACTTTTTAACTAGTATCATACTAAACCAATTTCATTCATAAACTTCAGCTGAACACGTCCAAAAAGTGACAACTCGTACAAAAAAAAACACAAAAATTTCTGATTTTGACATTTATAAACGTCAAAGTGTCATGGATTTAGTACGATACTAAAAATATTAAATAGACTTTTGAAGATTTTAACTTTAGTAAAAAGTGTTAGGAGATAATAAGTTGCTAAACTCATTTAAAATTAGAAAAACTCAACTTTAAACCTAGTATCATACTAAAAATGATTTAACATCGTACTAAATCTACTAAAATTTTGCGCCAATGCCTTTAAAGAAGCCTAACTTGCTGATAGCTAGTCAAATTCAAGAATCAAGATTAAAATCTAAAATACTAAATTTCTTTTTGAAAATCATATATCCCTACCCCCCCCCCCCCCTTGAAATATTTGTCTGGCTACGGCATTGCCTTCGTTTTCACGAAAAGGGCGAAAAAAACTTTCACGAGATGGTTCTAAAAAGCCGAAAGCACTTTCAGAAAGTGATTTGAATTAATTTGTTTTCTTAAAAATGGCTTTCATGCGAAAGCATTTTTGAAAAAGGAAATAAATCACTATAAGAAAACGCTTTTAAGATTCGGTATGACAGCTTCTTAAATAACCTCATATATTTACGTATGTCAAGTTAGCACTATATTTGTGGAAATTCGAAAAAGTAAATATGCAGTTAATTGTGGCTTTTTAGTCGTTAATTAGTTGTGGAGAGAAAAAAAATTCCAAAAAATTCTTCCTATAGGACAACTCTCAGAAGAGGCCCAAGAGGCTAGAAATAAAGATACAAGAAGGTTTAGGGACATGTTTACAAGCAAAAATTCAAGACAACACAAACACAGATCTGTTGAATCGGTTGTTGGTATCATCAGATCCATAAACCAGAACCAGAAACCAAAAGACTTCTACTCTTTGGTATCAATCGACGAAGATATATTTACTAGCGTTAAAGGGAATAAGTTTTATTTACGAATGTTCTATTGAGATACTATATCATCAAAAAAAAAAAAAAAAAAAAAAAAAAAAAAACAAGTAAAATATTTTTAAGTTTTATTTTCAGTGTAGCAAAACCCTTTTCAAACCGTTTGGTTCATAAATATTTTGTTTCTTTAAATCCCATGTTGTTCACACTCTGATAGGCCCTCACATACCTTCTCATTCCCATAAAAAAAAACTATTATTAAAGTTCCCCTTGAAATAGAATTTTATTATAAATGACATTCAAAAGGTAAGAATGATTTATAATTGATACTTGGAAGTTTTTCTAGTGATGATGATGCCTCTGCTATTTCAAATGGAATGACCTAGGAAATTTATATTGTTGGGGAGAAATGTTAGTGTTATCATTTTTCTTTTTGCAGAAAGAAAGTGTTAGTAGAGCAACAATAATAAAAATTAATGAAGGTCACAGTTAAGGTATTAAATATGAGAGTAATATCATACACGTACATAGATGTTATATTTTATGGTTGACTTCTACTTGGGAGGAAATGTAATCCTACTATTATACTAGGAAGTTTTATAAATATGCCTATGGGGCAGGAAATTACGACCTACGAGTTCGTTTAACAAAAGAGAACCCACAGTTGTAAATGATAAGACTTGATTGATTGATTCAAATTGATATTTTGTGTGTTTCGTACATTGAGATTATGAAAGGGAAAGTTGGATTTTCAGTGTAGGTAGGTATATAATATACAAAATCAAAAAGTTTGATTCCGGTTGCAACGAAAGTGATGTTTGGTTAGAAAATTGGTTATTTATTTCGAATTGAGTGAATATATGTAGAAACGAAGCTTTCACTTTTGTTTAAAATGTTTGCATACAAAGTGACAGAAGTAGTGTTATCTTATTACTTTCGACGAAAAATAGATGCCTCTGTTATTATGGTCGGGCCAACTGGTTTCTTGGAAAGGGTTCTTACAGTTTGCATGCAATTTTCAAAGTTTTTGATAAAGGACGAGAGAACATTTATAAAAATTAATTTCAGTAAAATCTGCTCACTGCCACGCCCCTTTTTTAATTGGGTGTATTATGAAATTCAAGAAAATGGCTCGTTTTCTCGATTTGGATGAAATATTAAGTCTGTTTTTATGGGCAAGAAAAAAATCAAAAAATAATTTTAGTTGATTTTCCCATTGCCACGCCCACTTTTAAAGTTTTTGTTTTGTTTCTTGGAAACTGTTTTAACGATTTTGATAAAACTTTTAAGGTTGTTTTCTTATGAGCAAGAAAAACACGCCAAAGCCACGCCCACTTTTATCATTTTTTAGTTTATTGGTAAAGGTTCTTACTATTTGGATTTAATTTTTAGTGTCGTTATGAACGAGGAAAAAATTATATTTTATTAAATCTGTCCCCTAACACGCCCACTTTACTTATTTCTTGGTTTTGAGGAAAAGTCCCAATTTCTTGGAAACTATTCAAAGATTACAATGAAAATTTCAGAGTTTGTTCTTATGAACGAGATGAAATTAAAAAAAAATCATTTTAGTAAAACCCATCGTCTCGGAAATATCTTTAACGATTTTGGTGAATTTTCAGATATTATTCTTACAAACGAGAACAAAATTTATAAATCCGCACACACGCCCAATTTTCTTATTTCTTCACTTCTAGGAAACGGCTCTAACGATTTGGATGAAATTTTTAGAATTTGTTTTATCATAAAGTTATAAAATTTAAGGTGGCTATTATCAAAATCTGCCCACTTCCATGTCCAAATTTATTATTTCTTGGACTGTTGGAAACGGATATAATTTGTTCGGTAAAATTTTACAGTTAATTCCGTCCCTTCCTTTTGAACAGAAGAAATTTTAGCTTCGAAATTTCTTTATCTTCGTTGTTGCAGAGTAAGTTCTTATGAACAAGAACACAATGAAAAAATTGCTTTCAGTAAAATCCCCCCACTCGTTATACGATTGTGAAAAATTTTAAAAATGGGTTAAAGTAAAATCCGCCCACTCTCATCGCCAATTCTTATCGGTTTCTTAGAAAAGACTCCCAAGTTATGAAAGAAATTTGTATGTAGATAATATTTTGAATTCCAAAGTTATCTATATATACCTACGTGTCATTCAGAGCCATGGCCCAGAAGACGGCAGAAAATGGTCATTGTCATAGCTGGCTTGGCCCCCAAAATTGTCCAATTTTTTTTTATTTTTTCGTAAGAGATGACCAATTAAATCACCACTTTTGACCACCCAACAACTTTTTTTGACCACCCACAGTTTTCGGAAAAATCGATTTTGAAAAATGGGGGGCCAAAAGAGCGCTGCCCCTAAAAAATCGATTTTTTCAAATTTGAAAAATGCTTTCAATTGGTTTTTTTTTTGGACATTAATGACCAACCTTTAACTTTTTTTGACCACCCCTACAAATATTTTTTTTTTTAATTTTGAAAAAAAAATATCAATTATTTTTTCTTTTTCCTCAGTTTTTTTTTTTTTTTGTATTTTCAAAGTTTAAAGGATGACAACTGTTGTCAACACAATTATAAAAATTTCACAATCTTTAGAATTATTCTAGCTAAACAAAAAATATTTTTTTTTTGGATTTTAAAAGATGCACATTTGGAAAAAAAACATACAATTATGGAAGATGACCATCCTTTAAAATAGCTCTAACTTTTGAATAAAAATTTTGTTTTTAATTTTGAGAGATGAACACCCTTAAGAAATATTCTAACTCGACCAAAAATATTTGTTTGGAAATTTAAAATATGACCATACCATACCATATGGACCAGAAATAGAGGAACGGCCATATCGAGGAAAAAGTGAGTTTTTTTTTAAATATAGTGTGAGTTACACAAACACAAATGCATTCACACAGGGTCGGAATGCAGTGAGGTAGCTAAATGCTGTCGCCCCCAAAAGAATTTGTAGCTATGTTTTTGAGAGATGTATTTTTTGGATTTAAGTTTAATAGTAAAAACGCTTATTAAACTAAATAAAAAAGTGAAATAAATGTAAATATAGTGAATACATGCAATTCTTCATTGAAATAAAAAAATAGATAACATATGCGGTGCTGCGTTAAATCCTGTAAAAACATCATGTGGAATATGAGACACCATCAGCCCGTGAAATGCAAAAATTGTAAACTCCATATTATAGGTGTTTTTAAACGATTGATCGCATATTTTTTAAATAAAGTATTGCAAATATTCACTATGTTAACTTTTATTTCACTTTTTTATTTAGTGTTTTAACTATTTTAACGTTTTAAAATCTCTAAACACTTTCCTCTCTCTCGGCAAAATGACAGTGGTGTGTTCTTTTTCTTGAAATGTTAACTATTGTTGTGGCATCAAATTTTGTTAGAAAAAATATTATGATCACTTAAATGCATATACATAATATTTAAATTAAATTCTTCTAATATGTTCATATCAATAATAAAAAGAATTTATTTATTGAAGATTTAAAGCCTTATTGAATGTGCGAAATTTTCGCATGGGTCTTCTGGTAAGTATATATTTTTCAAAATAAAAGAATAACCCCTGAAGAAGTCGTGGAAACTGACGAAACTTTGGGAAAAGAGGGAATAAATTTGTGTTTATTTGCATCAAGAATATAATCGATTATTTATCGAACCTCACTATAATCAAATAATTTGCATTATGTTTATTTTGATAGGTGTCATCCCGGCTATAAGCTAAAAGTCTAAGAGCCAACGATATAAAAAGTCAAGTCATTTGCGTAATGTGGAAACCCATACCAATACATAGCTTTGGAAGGGTAAAACCAGGATTACCTTGTCTGCCTGCCCATACCCTTGACGAAGGGGTGGGGGGTTAAAAATGGCGATTTTCTTAATTTTTTATCCGGGGTATTATCACTTCAATTAATTTTTTGAAAATATATCATGATGCTCTGTCATTTTCCTTACTTCTTAACACTTTGATTTTGGTGATCTGACTAGTAGAACTCAAGATATAAGCTTTTAAAGCGAACCCTATATTTGTTTTCTTGGAGATTTTTAAAACGCAAAAAATCAAAAAAACAAAGTCGCCAAAAAAAGTAGATTATGGTTCTTCTAAAAAGCTTATAACTTGAGTTCTAGTAGTCGGATCATCAAAATCAATGTATTTAAAAGTAAGGAAAATGACAGAGCATCATGATATATTTTCAAAAAATTAATTGAAGTGATAATACCCTGGATACAAAATTAAGAAAATCTCCATTTTAACCCCCCAACCCTTCGTCAAAGGTATGGGCCGGTAGATAAGGTAATCCTGGTTTAACCCTTCCAAAGCTATGTATTGGTATGGGTTTCAACATTACGCAAATGACTTGACTTTTTATGTCGTTGGCTCTTGGACCATAAAGAAATGCTGAGTGCCCAAACGGTAAATTAATCATATGGTAATATGTATGCAAGTCGAAGGATACCAAGGCACTACTTAATTAGAAGGAAAACATTTGGAAAGCCTTCAAACTATTGTGTATGCTTTTGGTTTGGAAAAACTGCCTTACAAAAATACTTTTATAGCAGGGGCGTAGCTACCGCGGTATCAGCCGTATCAATTATACGGGGCCCCCGAGATACAGGGGCCCCGAACCGATATAAGTTTGTAAGAAACTGAAATACATTTGAAAACTAAAATAATAAATAAAAAAATCTCTTTACTTGGCAGGTATTGTTTGCTGCAGCCTATATACAAAAAATTTGTTTTCTTCCTTTTTTTCTGCTTGAAATTAGCATAGGTATATGAATCTACACACCAACAAAAAAATGCGTTTTTTTCGATGCACTGCATCTGTCGTTGATGCTGCAAAACACGTCCTAGAAATGTCAAATTTTTTGACAATTTGGAAAAAATATATACTTTTTTTGACAATAGCATAAAACGGTGGTCAACGTCGAATAACGAGTCTTCTGAGGAACATAAAATTACACTTAAAAGGTTTTGCCCTAATACTAGATGGTCATCAAGAAATGACGCTTTATTCGCGGTATGGAAAAATTATTCATTAATAATAAAAGCATTGTACCAACTTAATTTAGTTTAAAAAAAAAAGATGAATGTGATGAAAGTAAAAATGTAATACAAATTTTAGAGAGCTACGAATTTATTGTATTGGTCTCGTTTTTTTCTTCCTTATTCGAAATCATTAACCCTGTGTCCAAAGCCTTAGAGCATACAGACAATGATTTACAAAGAGCAAGTATTTTACTAGGTAATCTTTTAAATAGACTTAGAGAATTAAGAAATCAAAAATCATTGTTAAGTTTGCTTATCGAGTCCAGAGATTTAAGAAAAGAGTGGAGGGTGGGTAACAAGTGACAGAAGATGGGAGAATATCTGACACGGAATCTGACTTCAAAGTCAATGTTTACTATCGCTGCATAGATAAACTTATTGATTTCTTAAACTGAACAAAGATTTCAGAGTTTCTATGATCTATGAAAGTAATTTATTTGAAGTTTTACAACCGGTAAAACTTTTATCCTTTTCAAATGAAATCAATTGAAAAGTAAGCAGGAAAACTGGTTGCTAAATACAGTGAGGACCTGTGAGTTGATCTTTTGGAACAACTAATTGCTTTAAAATCCTTTTTGAAACCAGAAATTCAGAAAACTCAGTCAACTAATAGTACAGGTAAAATAGGACATATAAAATGAAAAAATTCGTCCCCTCGTGAAATTTGGTGAAAACGTTACTTTAACCATAAGAATGAAGAATCAAAAGAGTCTATAAAAATATGTCGTGACAAAGGGTGTTTTTTTGAAGGGGAAAAGGGGGGAGGTTGCGGTGTATGAAAAGGACAAATTTAATTTAGCACAATATTAACATGTGACACATGACATGATGAATCTAGTGACTTCAAAACCAAAACAATACCACTCTCGTGAAAAAAGTTATGGTCCTTTTTGTATAGGGAACATTGTATTTTCAACGCAACAGGAAAATGGTACAGAAATCCTTTTTAAAATAATGACTCATTGATGAAACTTTGTATACGTGCTTAATTTGGCATACGAATCATGAATATAAAGGGTTCATGCAAATATCTACAGCTAAAGGGTGTTTTTTTTTTGAGGGGGAGAGGAAGATAGGGAATCGTTACCAAAAAACCTTCGATGCAAAATCTTACCTTGATGAAACTTGGTTAAAATCTTAAAAAGGACATTTTTATGAAGAATCAAATGATAAAATGCGGGGAAGGGTGTTTTTTTGAGCGACACAGAAAAGAGGCTACCGTTATCGAGCTGAAAAATTTGCTTTGGTAATATAAATGCATATTACACATGATTTAAGGGTAATTTTTAATGGTCAACAAAAATCAAAACGATACAGTTCCAATTAAAAAAGTTAGAGTCCTTTTAACATGTAACGGTCAGTATATTTTCAGTACAACAGGTAAATTTCACCGAAATCCTTTTAAAAATAATGACCGATTGATAGAACTAAGGTGACAATGTTGCATTTGTCATTAGAACCATAAATCAAAAAAGTTTATAGAAATATCTACTTTTAAAGGATGTTTTTTTTAAGCATAGTGTAAAATGGGGAATTGTTACTTAACACCTTTGAAATAAATACAACCTTGATGAAACTTAGCTAAAATCTTAGAAATGACACGAAAATCAACATTCAAAAGAGTCTTTAAAAATAAATTGTAGGGAAGGGTGTTTTTTGAGCGACACAGAAGTGAGGTAACAATTTGCTTTGGTACAATAAATGCATATAACACATGATGTAGAGGTAACTTTTAATGGTGAATCCAAAAACACTTAAACCGAAACGATATAAATGCTATTGAAAAAGTTACAGTCTTTTTTCATCTAAGGATGAATGTACCTAAATTCTTTTGAAAATAATGTCGCGCTGGTGTAAGGTAGCATAAATATTTTATTTAGCATTTGAACCTTGACCCGACAATGTCTAAGCAATATAATGTTTTATATAAGTATTTATAAGATGTCTGGAATTGGTAATACCACTTTTTGGTCATTGTAGTTAAGTTAAGTTTACATTCACCTAAACAAATATCACTTCTGTTTTTTTTTTTCATTCAAAAAGTTATCCTATGATTAATCAGATTTAGTTGTCGATGGAAATTGCAAAAAAAAAATATTAAGCGGAAGTTAAGCGTATTCGGTCTGGAATCAAAGGTAAAATGCCTAAGCTGATATACAAAATTGCACCAAAATTATTAATCGACCATTTTGGGCACTTTATAGATTCCCGCAGAATCGAATTTTGTTTCAATTTTATGTAAATTCGCGGCTATAGATAAATTTATCTAAACAAATTAATGATTTTTTTTTAATTTAAGAAATAATAAATCTTGCTAATTTTGCACTCAATTGCTTTTACCTTTGAACAGACAAATATGCTATTCATGATATTTTTTAGCAGAATAGAAAAAGAAGACATTTAACGATGGAGTAGAACTGCCCCCAACTTCTTTACTACCACAAAATTTTATTAATTATTATTGATATACTTTTTCTATTAATTATTCGTTCGTTTAAAATGTTAAAAAATATGGTTTCAATTTATAAAAAGTAATCCAGGATGATGGTGATTTTCAATTATAGCGAACTGGCCAAGAAACAGTAAGAAAATATATAGTTGGGGTGGAAATAATCCCCTGTAAATATGACAATTGAAAATACAATCCTTAAACGAAAAAAAGATTGTTCCTTTTTTAATAGGATTTATATCGTTTCGGTTTAAGCGTTGTTGGATTCACCATTAAAAGTTACCGCTAAAACATGTGCCATATCCATTTATTGTACCAAAGCAAATTTTTCAGCTCGATAACGATAACCTCACTTCTGTGTCGCTCAAAAAAAAAAAACACCCTTCCCTACAATTTATTTTTATAGACTCTTTTGAATGTTGATTTTAATGCATTTGTAAGCTAAGTTTCATCAAGGTAGTAATTTTTTCAAAGGTGTTAAGTAACAATTCCCCATTTTACACTATGCTTAAAAAAAAACATCCTTTAAAAGTAGATATTTCTATAAACTTTTTTGATTCATGGTTCTAATGAAAAATGAAACACTAACACTAAGTTCTATAAGTCGGTCATTATTTTTAAAAGGATTTCGGTGAAATTTACCTGTTGTACTGAAAATATACTGATCCTTACATGTTAAAGGACTCTAACTTTTTTAACGGGAACTGTATCGTTTTGATTTTTATTTTGTTGGATTCAGCATTAAAAATTACCCGTAAATCATGTGTCATATGCATTTATTTTACCAACGCATTTTTCAGCTCGATAACGGTAGCCTCTTTTCTGTGTCGCTCAAAAAAACACCCTTCCCTGCATTTTATTTGTATAGACTCTTTTGATTCTTCATAAAAATGTCCTTTTTAAGATTTTAACCAAGTTTCATCAAGGTAAGATTTTGCATCGAAGGTTTTTTGGTTACGATTCCCTATCTTCCTCTCCCCCTCAAAAAAAAACCCTTTAACTGTAGATATTTGCATGAACCCTTTATATTCATGATTCGTATGCCAAATTAAACACGTATACAAAGTTTCATCAATGAGGCATTATTTTAAAAAGGATTTCTGTATCATTTTCCTGTTGCGTTGAAAATATAATGTTCCCTACACAAAAGGGACCATAACTTTTTTCAAGAAAGTGGTATTGTTTTGGTTTTGAAGTCACTAGATTCAGCATTAAAAACTACCTCTAAGTCATGTGTCACATGTTAATATTGTGCTAAATTAAATTTTTCCTTTTCATACACCGCAACCTCCCCCCCATTCCCCTTCAAAAAAACACCCTTTGTTACGAGATATTTTTAAGACTCTTTTGATTCTTCATTCTTATGGTTAAAGTAACGTTTTCACCAAATTTCACGAGGGGACGATTGTTTTCATTTTTCGAACGATTTTGTGTACTATTTTACCTGTACTATAAGGAACTCACAGAGTTATTGCTAATAAAATGCAATAGCCTTGCATCCAGTTTTCCGGAAGTAATAACGGCATGCCTTTTATTTTTGACGCTTCCAATAACGGCAGCAAGAGCTGAGAGAAAATTCTCTAAGCTTAAAATAAGACGATATGACCATATGTATGTACCATTAAATATACTGAATTTGTTATTGTGAGTATTTTTGTTAAAATTGTTTTTAGTTTAATTTGTAATTTTGTAGGGGGCCCCCAACTAATTCTTGATACGGTGCCCCTCGAGGGTCAGCTACGCGACTGGATCATAGTTAGTTTAATGTATTCGAATTCAGGTCAGAGCTAGACTTAACAGCACACCCAATATCTTGTAAAAATAGCAATAGACTTGTCTTTTAATTCAACAACTGCTTTCCTAGTTATTTAATTTAAACAGAAACCGAAAAAAAAATACTCACGCTGTTTCATCGCCACCATCATGCGGTTCCAACATCCTTATCTTCACATCCATTTGTGTTGAATCACTCAATCTCGTAGTCAAAGCCTCAATCTGTTGTTCAACTTCCACTGGTCTTCCAGCAATCACCAAACGAACTTCCCTACTTTCATCAAGAACATAAACAAATACATTCGCAATGCTACTTCTTCCATCATCGTTCCCTTGTCGATCTGTTGCCTTTACATCGAATCCATAAACTCTCTGATCCATTCCAACTGCATTTAGAACTCGTATCTTTCCAGTCATCTCATCGATTCCAAATAGCCTTGAAGGTTCATTCAAAAGCTTGTATCTGATCTCAGAGTTGATACCTTTATCAGCGTCCAAAGCTTCCACTCTCGTTACTGGATAGCCAAAACTAGCTGTGTTTGGTATAACAGCAACAATTGGCCGACCACTTCCTCGAAACTTTGGTGTATTATCATTTTCGTCAGTAATCAAGACCACAACTCTGACTTCATTGTAATTCAAATCAAGGATTCTTTCATCAGCAATAGGATATGTCATTTTGGCAAAGTTCCTTGCTTCTCGGGCTATTTTCTCCGCACGAATCTTAAGCCGGTAAGTTTCTTTAATTTCCCTGTCAAATGATTTACTAGCATAAACAGTACCAGTTGAGGGATCAATTTCGAAGTAGTGATGATCAGATGATTCTGCTTCCGGAACTAACACCCATCGATATGCCTCAGGTTTATGTCTTGAGGTCAAGTTAACACTGATAATTTCTATGGGAGCCGCATTGTTCTCATCCAGACTGACTTCGTAGTACCTGTGTGGAAACAGGTTTTCGTTGGGATCTTCTTCCATTTCAACCTCTGGAATTATGATTTGGCCTTGAAGATTCACCAAGAGCATAGCTGTTGAAGACTGCGTGGGACTGCCAAGATCCGAAGCAATGATTGTCATACTTAGATGTTCGTAATCGTTGTATTTATTGAAATCTCCAATTGTAGTTACAACGCCATCTCTTGAATCAATCTGAAACAACGATGGCATTTCTTTGTGCACCAAAGAAAACAAAACCAATCCATTTCCATTGCCAGTATAGTCTTTGTCCACTGCGTTGATTTGTTTCACAAAAGTCCCCGGCATACTATTTCGACCTAGAAATGATCGATAAAGAGCAATCTGGGTGTTTCCTTCGAGATTATAGAGTTTTGGATCAACGAGGTCATCATAGCCGATGAATTCTGGAACATTGTCATTCACATCGAGGATATTGATCTCAACTTCTACCGAACTGGACATTCGCTGCGCCTCTTCAGAGTTGTCCGTTGCCATCACATGGAAATTATAGATCGAAACTTGTTCCCTATCTAGATTTCCGTCAATCTTCAGAACTCCAGAAATCGGGGAAATCGTAAATGGAACCTCTTCTTCGGCTCTTATGCTGTAAGTTACGTTTGCATTCTGCCCATAGTCCATGTCGGTGGCTTCGAGTCTATCCACGGAGTGTTGAACGTAAGGTCCTTCATGAATATCAAATGAATACCAGGACTTCTTGAACACCGGTGCATGATTGTTAACATCGACGATGGTAAATCGAATGCAAGTATTATCAAATAGATTACCAATATCTCTGGCTTTCAACTTGAGAGTCACTTCTGACATAGCTTCGGGCGGAGAATTCACTTTAAGCTCCCCGGTTAGTTTGTCTATGGAAAAGTTCTTGAAAACTTTTCCAGTTGGTCTTCCAATAAAATTCACCGATTCCGATTCGATTTCATACATAATTCGTGAATTCTTCCCGTAGTCTTCATCGGTTGCGGTCACTTGAAGAACTACCGTTCCCACCATAATGTCCTCCCTCATGGCAAAAAGCGGACATTTTGTCATTCCTCCAGCCCGTTTTTCTCTACTCAACATATCGTAATGCCTTTCCAGAGCTAGGCGTGGTGATCCGGGAATGTTGTAGCTTGTTATCAATGAAACTGGTTGCGGAGTTTGTTTCTCGATAAAGAAGATCTCCATGTCAGTCGTATACTCCCGAATCTCCAAGTTTGATTCCTTGAAAACAGAGATTTTGTCAAATATCGGTGGATTGTCATTTACATCAGCAATAAGGATGTTCAACTGGGCTACGGATGACAGACCTCCAGAGTCAACTGCAATTAGCTTAAGCTTATAGAATTGCTCTCTCTCCCTATCAAGACCCTTCCGCCCTGTGTATCGAATTCGGAAATGCGGTCCACTGCTGAAGGTCAAGTTCGGGCCTAAAATAAACGATTGCATATCAACAAACTCCTCTTCCTCATTCCACTGTTCGGTGAGATTGAACAAATTAAAGACGGAATTCTGGGAACTATTAGCCAGCTCCACTGCAAACATATCACTACCATCACCCTGAAGAACCACTTTGAATTCGGCATTTTTGCCAGCATCAGCATCCGATACTTTAATGAATCGATTGAGAAACACCTCAGCTTTGAGTTCACAATTTTCATTGATCATTCCGACGTAGACTGATGAATCAAAAGTCGGTGGATTGTCATTCACATCGTCGACCAATACATTAACTTGATAGATTGCCGCACCACTAATCGCTCCCTTGGAATATTCCACTATGATTGTGAGTTCGTAGTGATCTCGATCTTCTCGGTCAAGGCCTGTTATAGTCATCAGAGTTCCATCATCAGTGATTGTGATTTTGTTCATCACTTCCTGCCGATTGGCTATAATATACCGCAGAGCCACAAATCCGCCATTCTCAAGACGTCGCATTGCTCGAGTTTTGGTATTGTTTTTGATGAAACTGCTATAATTTCGATAGCTAGATGGTTGAAGTCGTTTGAAGGCATTCATTTGAGCGTAGATTTTGTGAGCTTCCAGGGCTTCTAGTTCCTTTTCGTTTTTATAGACCAGTTGACCGATAATGGCGCCAATTTTGTTTTCTTCCACATGAAAGCCAATAGCTCGAACATTAATTTCCCTTGAAAACAAAAGATGGACGAATTTAAAAAAAAACATAATAGATCAATACTTGGTGATGACAAACTTACTCAATAACAGGGTGTTTAGTAAGTTCTTTCTGACTCACAACGTGAATTGTAACATTTGTAATAAGCACACTCTCTTTTTCCTCTTCAACCTGGTGAAATGCATCAATTGGTTTGCGAAATGGTGATTTCCTGAAAGTTAGCTGACGCCCTTGAGTAAGATTCGAAAATTGCTAAAATGAAACGAATTTAAATGACTTTATAGTTTGGTGACAAATGAATTCAAAATCTACTGCTTACGAAATTTGCTACAGCTTCGAAATAGTAAATCAATCTTTGAAAGTCCTTCAGTTCCCGAATGACAGTTATTATTCCAGATCGTTCTTCAATTGCAAATGGTACTCCATCAGAGTATGAATGCAAGAGATCATATAATATATCATCATCCCCTTCGTACATTAAAGTCGTTCGAACTTGACCCACTGAAGTTCCTAGAGGGACATCAGAGCCCACCCAGAATTCATATGGTGCACCGAGGAAATCGACTTCTTCGTCTCCCAATGTCGCATACACCTCAATTGTGACGACTGCTAGTGAAAATCTCCTCTCTGATGGATTGGCGGGCTAAAATATGAATATGTAACAAAATATGAGGTTCTAGGAGAAAAAACACTTACCTGATCAGTTGCTTCAATAAACACAGCAATTCTTCCAGGTCTTAATGGTCCTGCAACAAACAAAGACCCCGTCTGAGGATCCAAACGAAATGGAATAAATCCACTTCCCTTGGGTCTCTGCAGTTCATACAGTACAACACCATTTCGGCCTTCATCAGGATCTATAGCAATAACTCTCCCAATCAAAGTTCCAACGGCAGCATTCGACTGAACCTTGAATTCATATAAGTTGCCTTTTTCAAACTTTGGCGTATTGTCATTCGAGTCAAGAAGAGTTATTTCCACTTGAACAGAACTTGGGCCTTCTTGATTGAGTTCATCGTATGATGGATTCTTTTCGATAGCTTCCACAATCAATCCGATGGATTTCCGTGCTTCCCTATCTAGCAGACGATGCTCTCGAACAGTTATCCAACCCGATCGACTATCGATGAGAAAGGCTCCAGCTGATGAATTTTCTTCAACTAGATTATAGGCAAATTCTGCGTTCTCGCCTTGATCTCGATCGATCGCATTTACTTGAAGGACACTGAAGCCGCTGGGTAAGTTTTCCACAATTGAGATGTTGTAAAAGTCTACCTCGAATTCGGGCTGGTTGTCATTGAGATCGAGAATTTCAATTTCAATCCTGGAAAAAGAAATGTTTTTGTTTAAATTCAATTTCTGTTAGAAGTTAGATGTACTCTGTTAGACCAATATCAGTTTTTCTTTATATAAGGAATGTCAATAATTCAAAACCTATTGTACTTTGCAGCTTTAACACGTTGACAGCCACCGAACAAAAAAAAACATCATCAACATTTCGCACTCGTGTGTTAAGTGTTCTGTTGTTATCTTTTCTCAGTTGTGACGTTTTATACGTGTTTTTAGGCTGTGTCTACCGGTGGCTCACATGGCACTCTATTAATATTGCAATTAATATAGTGCCATGTGTACCACCGGTGGTCACACGTATTTTTCCGTTATTTCGCTTTAGTCTTTTCTTTAGTTTGCAGGTTATTCGTATAGAAGTGTGACTTGGTCGCCTTAGAGGATACTTACGAATCTTCAGAGGATGAAGACGCTGTGGTTGTCGATATTCCATCCAAGGTCACTCAAGACGTTTACGTTTCGTGATGAATCATCTACACCTGGGATATCTAATCTAGAAACCAGTTCAATAAAACCAATTTATTTGTTTAGCTTGATGGTTACGGATAAAGTCTATGAACTGATAGTGTTCCAAACTAATTTGAATGCAAATCAATTCTTGGGAAAGTCCAAATTTCGTAAGTGCTAAAACTCCTAGTGAGACCCTGGCAGTTGATGAAAGCATGATTCCCTGGAGAGGAAGGCTCCAGTTCCGCCAGTATAACCCGGGTAAGTCTCATAAATATGGCGTAAAAGTATACAAGCTTTGTGACACTAATGGGTATACATATACAAGCTCGATTTATGCTGGTAAATGTGATAATTTCAATCAGAGAGGAAAACCTACGGAAAACACTTCACACAGCACCCAAATTGTCTTAGACCTTGCTGATAGGTATTTGGGAAAAGGGAGGACCATGACAACCGACAATTTGTATACATCCGTATCACTGGCCAAACACTTGATTGAACGCGAGACTCACCTAGTTGGTACCTTGAGAAAAAATAGATCCGGAAACCCAAAGGGTGTGACAAATTCAAAACTTAAAAAAACGAAGTTATTGGATGTGTAAACTCTGGAATTGTAATTGCAAAGTGGAAGGATAAACGTGACGTGCTCATGCTTAGCACGAAACACAACTTGGAAGTTGATTCCACAGGCAAGAGAAATCGAAGAAAGAATAAAGTTGAAGATGATTCTAGAATATAATAAAGGGAAGCAAGATATAGATATTTCAGACCAAATGGCGTGCTATTTTACGCCATTACGAAAAACTATAAAATGGTACCACAAAATTGCATTTGAATTCCTTCTAAGTACATTTGTTGTAAATGCACTAGTTATCTATAAACAGTTTCACACAAATGCACAAATTCTGGAATTTAGGCAATCAATCTGCGAATCTCTTTGCGAGCTGAAGGTAGACCCGTCAACTTCTTCGAACATCAAACATGTTATAAAAGAGTTCGACACACGAAACAAGACGAATCGAAACACTCGAAAAAGTTGTTCTAGTTGCTACAACGATATTCAAGAAATCGAAGGCATTGTTGCTGCTCAAAAAAAAGCTTAAAGGGTGTCCACGTATTGTGATAATTGTGAACCTGCATTATGCGTGGATTGTTTCCCCAATTAACTTTGAATTTTGTATATTTTGTTATTTACTATTATGAATTTTATAAATAAGTTTCAAATAAACTCAAATCTAAAAATCTTCGTTTTTTTTCATCATATGAAAAGAAAAAACATTAAAACATTAATGAAGGAAAAAATTACTTTTATAAGCAGACCGAAAATTTACAATTCAAAGAAATAAACAAGTCCTGTGAACCACCGGTGGTACACACGGTATTATGTGAAAAAAATGTGTACCACCGGTGGCTCACGTGGCAGCCAACGTGTTAAGAAACAAGAGTTGGTGAAAGAAAAATGTTCATGATCTAGTCAAGCAAGGAAAATCGAAATTTTTTTTGACAACGATGAATTTTTTAGGACAAATGAGTTAATCTCGGTCAAAATTTCAAAACAAGCTGCGAAACCAGTTCATTTCCCATACAAGATAACATCAACCAAATTTACAATAAATTTGGTTGGAAATAAGGCAAATATTTTCGGAACGCTGCCAATTTATGGTTGCCATGGCTGTCTAAGCTAACCTAGGACAAAAAGTTTTAAAATCCCGGACTTTGGACGACATCATCTAAATACAAAATTCGTGAGGTTCTGGTTGGGCGGAACATTTTTTTTAAGTTGAACACACAATTCTTTTTTTCGGTATGAACACTTTGCATTTTGGTTATGAGGATCCATTTGGACATCCACTATTTGAATAGAAAAACCTGCTTCTACAGTTCTTTTTCTTTAAAGTACCTATGTCTACCTAATTTAAAAGAATTTGTTTTCTTGAAGTTTAACAGCCGAATCTATAAAGAAATTTTAAAGGCTTCTTAACTCTAAACTAGCTCTAAATATCACTTAAGTGTGAAATCGGTATCTATAATCAATTTCCACATTTAAGCAACGTAACTTAAACACCTCTTAACTTAAACACCATCCAAAGCGTTTAAAGGCTACGCAAAGCCAACTTAAATATATTTTGACACATGAGAATTGTTTTTTTTTTATCAAAACAAATTGTGCGTAGGTTGAGTAAGGAAATATTTATGTGTGTACTGTGATGGCCGGATTTAAATTGTTTTGTTTTTTTTTTTTTTTTTTTTTGTTAAAGAAAATAATATAGTAAATGATATACTTTCTCACCAATATAGGAAGGAAATTTCTGAAAACAAAATCAAAAAAAAAAAACTAAAGTGGAATGGTTTCATTTCCTCTGTCTTCTGTGTTTGACGATGCATACACACATACACCCAGTTGCTTCTCTTTCTGTCTTATTATTTGTGCACTCTTTTGTGTTTGCAAATTTTTTTTTGCAATCTGACAGAAATAGCCTGAGAGTGAAAAATGTACTAGAAATTTGTATCAGAATTGTCAATTTTCTTGCGTTACGTTACATTACGGTTGTTTAGTTAAGTATAAAAGGAATATTGATTATAGATACAAATTTAAGTAACGTGATTTAAAGGCAACTTTAATATTTAAGCAAGCTTAACTAAATAACCTCTAAAAGGCATTTTAAGATAATTTTATAGATACGGCTGTAAATGTTTTATTTTTCTCTCTGGCGTTTGACCCTTATGACCCTCCCTCTGGATCCGCCACTGATTTAGAGGTAGACATCAGGGGAGTGATTACACTGGTGACTATGGCAGTGGCCTATGTCTTGACGCATGAGATTCCTTTACCCAAATCCCAAAACCATTTTTTTGTTTAACTCAGTGGTCAAATTGAGAGAATTAAACGATTACTGATAAGGATAACAAACCAGTGTGAAACGAAATTATTGCCTCGGTAGCCTGGATATGTTTTTGTGTTGACTTGTTTAAAATGAAAGCTTCTAAAATTCTTGATGTACCCGATCTTCTGTTATTTAAGTGCATTTGAGATGTTATGGGGTCCTTGATCGCGTATTTTCCTTTGCTTGCAATGGAAATCATGGAGTTTCAAACTGTGCAATCTGCTTCGGAATCAAAACTTCATAACTTCTAAATGAAGGATCATCATAATAAGCACTTTCTTTTTGGCATGGTTAATGATCTTGTAAAAAATATTAGAGTAAATAAATTGAACCACCAAATGAAATTGATATTTTGCAACTTAACTACGAAAACATGTCTATTTCACACTTTTGTACTTTTTGCAAAAAGAAGTTCTTCTATGTAGCTATTTTCTTGGTGAAAGGGGGGAAAACAAAACAAATAACAGAAGACAAACAAATGGACACACGGGAGTCAAAATAAGATCTGTTTCATTTTATGTTTTCCATCAGATTTGTATTGGCTATGTTTTTCTTTTAAATTCAGAGTTCGATGACTTTTTTAATTTTCGTAATTACTTGTTAGGGGAAAAAAGAGGACAATTTCTTTAAACGTTGGAGGACATTCCGCGCTGGGGTTAAAAACAGGACATGTCCTCCAAAAAGAGGACGCATAGCAACCCTATGCCAATCAGAATGCATTTTGTAAGCTTTTCTATACAAAATGAAAATGTAAAATTTCGAAACACAATAAACTAAATCTTGAAAGAGAAAATAGCAAAAACAAGAGTTTAACTGCCGAACCAATTTTAAAGTGAAATGAACAAACACAAAGGAGAATGGGCATTTTTGGGTGTGAGCGGCCACGAATGAAATTAGTCTCAAATGAAAAGTCTGCTACAAGGGAGTAACTTTCAATATGGCCCTTTCGTTGCAGTGCATTTAGGAAAAGAGATATGAAGATATTTTCAAATGCATTTTTGGGGCAGGTGGCGTTGCCTAATGACACAATAAGAACCAGGTCAAGATATAGCCCGCGGTAATTTTACTAAGCTCCTTATACGAGTTTAGAAGGCAACAGTATAAGATTATCTTGTTCATCACAGATTTTTAAAAAGAGGGTACCAAACGATTCTTTTAGTACAATCATTAACAAAACCGGTGGCGGTGGTCAGATAAGCTTATTCAGGCTGTTTCGGTGGGAAAATGCAATTTTCCTTTTGCATTTTGGTCTAAGTTAGGTAAGTAAGGTTAACAAGGTATTTCCAAGAATGGCGTATCAAATGACAAAGCTAGATTGCCCTCTTTATACGAATGTAAGGCTCAAACAGGCTCCGGTCTAAGAATGTTGGGCCTTTTTTGAATTCTCTAAGAACACATGTTTCTCGTACTAATGTGAATATGCAAAGACCAACTTTAGGAAGCATCACTGATGTCCATCCCAATTTTGACGATTTTCCAAATCTATCAGAAGATGATTTTGTTCTATTTGCTCTGGGTACGTACCAAGTGAAGATAGCCCGCGGTTATTTTGCTTAGTACCTAGTACAGGGCTTGTATGATATTGAAGTGCACCGAGGACAACAAGTAAGACATCTTCCGCAATATACCGAAGAGCAAGACATTTGGTTACAGCGCGCAACTACAGTGGGATGCTGAGCGCATATTATGTGCGTAGTTTGGTATTACGGCTGGGCAAGAAACCAAACCAATGATATTCGCTTTGCAGCAGCGGAATTAATTACGATTTTAGACGATGAGTAGCGCCTACTCATTTTTAAAAAACATTTTATTAGTATAGAATATTATACAAAGTATAGTAATTGTAGTATTGTACTAATATTTAATGTTTTATGTGCCTTGTTTATAATAAAAATCTTTGAGACTGATGTCTATAATTGTTAGTCCACTTTCCTTTTCTATTTTTCCATTCACATTAGCCACAATACTGACTAAAACTCTATTAAAGTGGTAAACACAAAAATGCATTTTATCCTAGTTTGAAGTACACCACAACAAAAAACTTCTTCACTGTACTTTAACGACCAAACCACATCCAACCATTCTTGGCCGCTCGCACCCACTTTTCATACAAATTTGCCCATTCTCCTTTAACAAAGTTAGCGAATCTGTCACATTTTCGGTAATTTTCGAAATTACCTACTTTCGGCTCCAATGAAAACATAAAATAAAATTAATATTGAGAGCATTCCAATTATTTTTTCAGTAAAATAATAATTTTTGATTGAAACTTGACAATTTATGATCGTGCACTACATCGTCTACCTAAAGAATTCGTCTGCTAGAATTAAGTTTCAATAAGCATCTTCTGCCATAATTATTAAAAGTAGTAAAATTTTTAATTTGCAAGCTTGCAAAATATTTAAGCGTTAAATTAATTAAAAAGAAGTAAACAAACGATTATAATATCTTGTGTTTTTTGTAATCGTTACAGAAAGTGACACACAACATTAAAGTTCTTCCATGTGCTTTTTGCCTTAAAGTCACGTTCAACTATCACTTTTTATTTAAGTATAATTATTGTGTTATACGCCTGGTCATTTATATTTACTAGAACCGCCCAGTGGTCGAAATTCGACCATCTCTATATACTTCAATAAAAAAGATTCTTATTCTAACCCACTGAACAACGTAACGTCAATTGGAAGGTTGGAATATTGAACGCGCCGCACAAACAAAAAGTGATGGTGGTGGGGTGAGTTTTCAAGCCCGGTCAGGGGGTGTAACAACGAAAAACTATATAAACTTTAATTTAACTGCCTTAATGGCAAAATATAAACAAAATAATCAGTTTGGCATAGAGCGTATGCCCATATCTTTGAAAAAAAGCAAACAAAAATATAATATGTTGTCATTAAGACATTCAAAAAGGTGCGGGTAGAAATAACCTTTAGGTATTAATATAATGATATTACCGCCCATGAATTAGTTTTTAATTAAATACTGTTGAAATATTAATTGATCTGTCAATTATTGAATGATATTTTCTCCTTTTTAATTATCTACTATCCCCACATACCTAAGTTGGTGTAAATATTAAGAAGGAAGGTTAGAAATATAATTGAGTATTATTTTTACTGTTGATTTTGAATTTATTAAGAAAGTCGTATGGTAAGTAAGTGTGTTGGAGAATTGTAAAAGAGGGTGTTACTAGAAGTTTAAGAATTATTCTCTGAAAAAGTTGAATGAGGTTAAGTTTTATATTCAGGCAGTGGCATAGCTTGGGTTTTTGCCGCCTGGAGCAGAACATTATATTCCTCGCCTCGTGGCAGGTTTTTTGTATTGTGAGAAAATAGCAATCATGAACCGCAGCAATGAGATGATTTGTATGATTATCGATATTGGTTCAATAAAAAGAATGTTTTTAGTGATCAATATCAAAAGCTCGTTTCCTCTAGTTAAGTAGGTACTGTCATTTGCTATCTTGTTTATTATTATTAATATATATGCATTAATAATATAAATTATCATCGGTTCAACCTGGAGATTCGGCAATTTACAGACATTTTGAAGGAAAGGTTTTTTTTTTCAAAAACACCGAATTCATTTATATTTCGTACTTTTTCAAACTAATAGTTGAGTATAAGAAAATTTTGTTCCACTGAATCAACAGAGGTTCCCATAAACGATTGGTTCAAATTTTAAAAACTTGCTCTTTAAGCTGTACGACCATCAGTTACAGAGATATCGATGACAAAAGACGTTTTTTCACCAAAGAAACCTTAATTTAACAAAATTAAACATTGTTTAAAAAAATGTCACGAAGAAGGAATAATTATTAAACAAAATTAACTTGAAGCTAAGAAATATAACATAATGAGAATGACCCTGGCAATAGTTAAACCATGAAAATTTGTTTTCAGCACAAAAACAAATTAAAAAGCGCGATGCACTGACAAAAGTTTCCATCTCAAGATTTGTAAAGTTAACTTTTTATTTTAACCATAGGACAGGTGAGGTAGAAGTGGCTGCCAGCAAAGAACAGACACACTTAGACCATAGGTTTGTCCGTTGTGCTGCCACGTGAATTTAGGGATTTTCTCCCCACTCGTTAAAACCAGTTTGAGCTTCTTATGAAGCGCGCGAGACAACTTATGTCCATATGTTTGTCAGATCATTGGGATCATTGAAGAAGAAGTCTCCTAGATGGAGCCTGCGTCTTTGGGAGAGGGCAGGGCATGTGCAGAGAAAATGAGGAACATATTCTTCCCCCTCTTCTCCCATACAGCTTCTGCAAAAATCGTTTGCGAATACTCCAAGCCGCGTTGCGTGCTTGCATATAAGACAGTGCCCGGTTACGACACCAATTGAACTGCTGTGCCATCTCAATTAAGAGATTATGTTATAGAATTTGTAGAGACACAATTGAGAGATTTTATGGCAGCTTGGCTATATAAGAGGATGCGGATATCAGAAGTCGATATCACGTTTTCCTTAAGTCAAGATAAAACTTCCTTTATCGCCAAAAAGTCCCCCTGGAAAATGCTAAAATGGTCTGGAAGACGAAATGAGAGACTTAAATTTAGTCGATCTGAGTACACGCCTCCACCAACCCATCATCTGTTTTTGAAACTTCCGTATAGAAATGAATTAATTCGTCTTTCAAAAATGTCTTCCGTGTGGATCTGGAAGGTATGGTAACTTGAAATTTTTTGTCCAAACGGAATTGTTGGATGGTGTAGTCAACTGTTATACTTGGAAGCGATCCGTATGAGTCCAGAATAGCTAAGTGGCCTGTTTCATTATTGATCCACTGTGAAAGGCTTTTAGACAAATTGCCGTTTAATTTGTATTATTATGAACGAAGTTAAAAAAAAAAAACATTATTAACGAAGTTAATTTTTTAAATTACTAAAAGTAAAAAAAATATTTTCTGCTCCCTTAAATCTTTTATTGATTCATTTCTTGCTAGATTTCATCATGTTTAAACTTGGAAAATTGCTTCTATCTCAAAATGACCACCTGTATATATTTTGAACCCGCATCTACTGCCACTATGGTACAAATTGTCCGAGACAAAAACCCCTTTCAGGGAAATGAAAGTTTTCTAGAGCGAAGGAAGAATGCAGCAAAAAATTTGGGAAATGTTATTTTTAGTAGTTGAAGAGTTCTATATTTTCCTTGATTTTTGTATTCGAACAATTTTATTTTGTTGTAAGACAGTGTAACAACTGGCAAATTGTTTTGCTGATTCTCTTGGATTAACAAAATGGGTGAGTTTGCATGTAAATGGAATCAAAGATAAACAAAGTTGATAAAACGAAAATATGTATACGAGCATCTTATCTACCTCATTATGTCCAATTTAAAAAAAAATATTTTATTCCCCTTGAGGGCCTGTGTTCTCCTTGCCGCCCCCGCCTTTTATGTTATGCCACTGTTTTCACGAAAAGGGATTAAATTACCCAAGTGTGAGGATTTATTTAATGCCTCGGTATTTAAGGCGTGTGGAATTATTAAAAAAAGGAATAAGGGGTTCAATATTTTCGATTACAAAGATTTTGTTGGGTGGATAAACTTATTTGGGCACTGGATGGTGGGGTTTCTAACAAAACAACTACTCTAAATAAAAGCATAAATATGAGTAGTAACGACACCACTTAAAATGCCATGTTAATGAAGACTTTCGAATGTATGTAGACTCCAAATTTTAAGTTTGAAGATTATTTTTTCAAATAAAATTCAATTAAATAACTTTGATTTAAAAAAAAAATGGCAACGACTGGATCCCACAAACTTGCTCTCGTAGTTAACAACTTTAACTTATGTAGCTAGAAATTGATGATGTACAAGTTCATATCTGTTGTTTCCAAAATATTATGATATTAATTAATTAATTAATTAATTATAAATAATAGCTAGAGTGGTAAAAAATTCGCAGGATGAACATGGCTATCCACAACTCAAGTTACAAGTTGCAATTGATTTTAACATTTAATATGCTTGACAATGCAATTTTTTTTATTTTGATTTAATACAAATATATTTGGAAAAAAGGTTACAAATAAAAAAAAATTATTTTTTCTTCGGTTGTATTTCTTTCGTAAATAAAATTATGTATACAAATTTTAAATGCAATATTTGTAAAATAACTAAGAACTACTGAATTGGAAAATAATGAAAAAATCAACCAAGCCAATTACAAGATATGATGGAATATACCTAAATAAGTATACAAAAAAAAACATTGACCATTAAAAAAAAAAATATTTGTATATCCGTCATTCGTATTTTGTTTGGTAAGAACGTGGTATACAAAGTTTAATCAAAATATTTACAGGGATTTTCAAAAAAAACTTGATAAAAGAGAAATCGTTGTATATATTATATTCTAGATGACACAAAATTTGAAACAAATCCGTTGAACAGTTTAGGTTCTAGCTCGATGTACATTAGGACGCACAGACAAACAGCCCGACGGACGTCTTGACGAAAATCACTTGTTTGGACTTCTGCATCATCGTAATAATAGTTTTGATTAAAACCTCAAAATTTCTGTTTCACGAAATCACGAAAAAATCAATACTTGCCTTAAAGAGCAAGTAAAACATAAGACATAAGTTTAACAAAATTTTAGTGGAAAGTGCAGTAGTAGAATAATAGTTCATGCTTTTATTTGCTTTTCTTTGAACGATCAATACCATAATTGTAAAAAAATTAAACTACCTAAATAAAATTGAATTTTTAATTTTTGATTTTTTCACAAATTTTCTACGTAAACTTTAAGCCAAAAAATAAATACGCGGGTTTATTACATACACCTACATAAACCCGCCGAATTGATTCATTCATACATACACCTAAATCCGTTCGATCGTTTTCGAGAAAATTCGAAAAAATCGTCATAAGTTATTCATAAAAATTAAATGCACTTTAGGATTGCAGTAACTTGGTCTTTTGTGCTAAGCGTTTTACTATTAATAGAATTGAATAATTATAGGAAAGTGTATAAAAGTCAAAAGTCTACAAAATATTTTTCATCTGAATTTTTTTTTTGTTGAAGTTAGTAAGTAAGTAATGTTGTTTATTTCACTTTATCCATACATTAAATTATTTCTTATATTATTATGATTTTATTCAGTTTTAATAGAATTAATAATAATTAATTATTATTTCTTTAAACAAAAAGTTCAACAATGACTTTTGTCGTCTGTCGCAATCAATACATTTTTTTTCTAAATACTTCTCTAGATTTATAATTATTTTATAGGCAAAAATATAATTAAGTTACGTTCAAAATTCTAGTTGTTAAATTCATTTATGAGTTGTTGGCGATAATTCAGTGCTATTTGTAAGTATTTGATGATGCCGTTCCAATCGTTTATTCCATTTAAGAAATCTATTATAGTGTTCATATCAAGTGAACCACTTCCTAATGTCTCTCGGCGAATACTTCTTAAAATTGGGCAAGTTCCCACAAAATGTGCAAGGGTCTCTTCTTCGTTTAAATTACAGAGAGTACAGTTTAGATTTTCAGTTTCTGTCCTTCGTGTTCCATTGAGCATAATGAGCCCTGCTCTTGCTTTGAGACATCCCAGTCATCCGAGACGTAAACTCCACCAGCAGTATAATCAAGCGAATGGTATAAGCTGTGTGTTCTCGTTTGTTGTGCTCTTTGCAGAGACTCTAAATGCTCGCGCTCGATTATTTTAACTGCTACACCATCCACAACCAGCTTAAACAGGTTGTTTTGGTCACGATCTCATCCAACTGTTCCACATCTTCTCGATTGAGGCTATTTTCCCAGCTCCTAAACCAGAAAATCTTCTTTTCAATTATCAGCTTGGCTAAAAATGTTGGTAGCCTGTTATTTCCATAAGCACTGAGAACTCTTCCCACATAGTTCATATGACATCTCATCGTGTACTCAAACACCGGTTTTAACTGTCACTCAAGGTTCAAGACATTGTTAGGTGTCACACTTGGCAGACCAAGTACTTTTTTGTAGAAGTATCTTTGCATCTTTTCCACTTCATCATGTTGTGAGTCCCCACATACTTGTGCTCCATAACCAAGAATAGCCCTGGTAACCGCGTTGAAGATTTCGATCTTGGAAGATAGTTTGACATCTTTATTAGAGATAAATCGATTCCACGTAAGGTTTAAGCTCTGTCTAGATTGTTTTGATCGTTCTTTGAAGTGCTCCGTTAGGCTTAATCCGGGAGTTAGCCATATAACAAGGTACTTGTATTTGCTAGCAACTTCAATGGTTTCTCCGTTGAGCTTCCAATTTTCTTGTTGGCTAAGTCTACCACCTCTTTTTCTAACTACCATCACTTTCGATTTCTCCAGGTTTATAAGAAGATTCCACCGTTGACAGTATTCTGCCATCTTATTTATCATGCCTTGTAGTATGTCTGGCTTATCAACTATTAGCACACTGTCATCCGCATACATTAGCAGTCGAATTTGCATTCCATTCAGCGAAATACCCCCTCCTATGAACTCGTTTATACCATTTATATAGAGTGCGAAAAATAGTGGACTCAGTAGGCAACCTTGTTTAACACCCATCGTTGTTTCAAACCAGTCTGACAACTGTTCCCCATCCCATACCGCAGCCTTTGTTTTATCATACAGATCTCTTATAATTCGGATGAGTTTCTCAGAAACCCCCAAGATTTGCAGTTTGTATAAAAGTGCTCTTCGGTCGATAAAGTCAAACGCCGCTTTGAAGTCAATGAAAAAACAGTAAATTTTCTTGTTGTCATTCATTTGAAGTTTTATGATATTGAAAAGGTTAAACAGATTATCAGCAGTGCCTTCTCGGAATCCAGCTTGGAACTCATTTAGAATAATATATTCCTTTTCCCATTGCTGAATCCTTGTTAATAGAACTCCGGCAAAACTCTTTGCGATGGTGTCCATAAACGATATCCCTCTTTAGTTTTGGACGATGTTTTGATCACCTTTTTTGTATATTGGGAAAATAATAGTTTTTTTTTAAATCTGGTTCCACTTTTCCACATTCAAGCATTCGATTGAATAGTTTAGCTTATATATTTATTGCTGATTGTGTCGCTTTGGTGAGGAACTCATATGGCACTCGGTCCTGACCTGGATTCTTATTTTTTTTTTTATTTCTTTATTTCTTTTTGTATTTTGAAGAAATGCATTTACTTCGCTGACCATGATGGGGTTTTCGAGAAGAGGAACATCCAGATTTTATGGCATTATTTCGATATGCACTCGAGGCGTGCATGGATTATTTATTTATTTATTTATTTATTACCATCAAGCAGACTATATAATACAATTTAGTAATATATACTCTTATAGACTACAGAACTGTACTAGCAGCATGCAATACTGTACAATTTACTAAGACTTATTAATTAATCACTAACTGAAATATACAAGTATCATGCGATACTTTACAATTTACTAATACTTATTAACTAACCACCAAGGTGAGGTAAAGTTAATATATAGATAACATGTTTTTTGAATGTATCTCGACATAGATTATCGTAGAAATCAATATAATTACAAATTAAGTTAGCTTGTATAATACACCGTGTTATCGGTTCATTGAGTCCATAATTTACTCTATGAAACGGAACAGCGAATAGACTATGTACTCTTAGAGCTCTAGAAGGAGCATACATTTTTATTAATGATAAAAGAAAAGGACAAACAATTTGATTTTAAAGAATATCCCGAACAAAAATTATTTCAAAGTACGTCCTTCGAATCTTGTATCTTGTATGATAAATAGGCATTTTAGTGTCCCAATTTAGTCTGAATACAACCAATCTGGAGAATCTTTTTTGGATGCTTTCACTTCTTTTAAAGTGTATTGCATAGTATGGGTTCCATATAACACAGCAATACTCAAGTACAGGTCTTACGTACGAATAGAATAAAGCTCTAAGGGTGTAAGGGTGTAAGGGTCAGAAAATTCTATTGAGTTACGCGCAACGAATCCAAATAAAGAATTTGCCTTAGCCACCATAAAATCGATGTGAAGGCAGAAAGTAAGCTTAGGATCGAAGATAACGCCAAAGTCCTTTTTTTCAGCGACAATTTGCAATGGGGAACAGGGAACAGGGGAAAAGTTACGGCGGAAACATAGGACATTACATTTGGAAACATTTAGGAACAACTGGTTTGACGTACACCAGTCAGCTAAATAGTCAAGGTCTTCCTGGAGTAAAAGAAAATCATCAGAAGATTTTATGCAGCGAAGTAACTTTATATCATCTGCAAACATAAGGCAGATAGAGCTTTTAATGCAATCAGGGATATCGTTAATCAAAAGTAAGAAGAGCAATGGACCCAAATGGCTTCCTTGTGGCACACCAGAAATCAAAAAGACACTTTCCAATCATTTTAAAATAAGCCCGTAGCGATGCATTAAAGAGCAGAGTTAATGGTTCTGAAAGAGAACTTACGCACTTCACTAATACGAATGGAGGAATGCCATCGGGGCCGGGTTGATTATTCGGATTCAATTCGCGTAGAGCTTTTTCAACATCAGAGTAAATAAAATTCAAGGAACCGATATTGACTTGATTTGCAGAGATTATAGAAGGGAAATTTGCAGGTACATAAGAAGGGGAATAAACCGACTGGAAAATGAAGAAAAATCCAAAAATGTTTGATATTCTGCTTCAGATTGGATTCTGTACGATAAAGATAGGATTTATATAAGAACTTATTAAGAACATCAAATTCTTTTTGAATACGTGAGTAATTCCCAAGCAAAAAAGCATCATCATTGGACTTCCAAAATAGTTTATAAGCCTTGTTTTTCTTATTTGATAAATGACTTAATCTTTTATTCAACCAGATTGGTTTAGAATTTTTATGAACTCGGAATTTAGGAATATATAGGTTTATAGCTTCTAATAAAGCATCATGAAATAAATCGTAGGCAATCAGTAACGGATCCAGGGGAGTGGCTATAGGGGCTAAAGCCCCCCCCCCCCCCACAGCCGAATCATAAAATAATTTGAAATATAGAAAGCAATACATTACAACGTGTAGAATTTTATATTCCGTCTAAAATATAGTTAAGATATAAATTTGATGGACAAAATAACGTGGTTGGGGCTGAACTATTTGCATACATGTTATGTAATTTTTTTTCTAAGCCCTAAGATTGGGGCTAAAGCCTGAAGCGAATTGGACAAAAAATAAGTTGGGGGCTATGAATATGGATATTTTTAATGCAACGACAATCTTTCCCTAAAAATTAAACCCAGTAAATTGGAACAAAAAAAAAAAACAGCTTTGGCGCAATAAGGTCTGAGAATATTGGACAAAACACCTAGCCAGGGTTAAGCAACTTACTTCCTAAAAACTAACCTTATTCCAGAGAGTTTTGGGGGCTCAAGTCTAGGGACTGTCAAAGTCCGAAGATGGGGCTAAGGCTTGAAGAGATAAGTAAAAAGAGATAAAAATGGTCGGGGCTTTACATTAACGTGTCAAATGCCCCAACTGTATATACTAAAAACAAATCTAATTTACCATAAGAAACGCATTTGAGGCTTATACCATTGGAGAACAACGGGATGTCAAGTTAAGTGTATGTTTAATACAACAGGAATTAATTCTTTCGGCCTTGGCTGGGCTTAGAAATTTTCGGGGCTACGTTTTCAAAATTTGAAAGGTCCAAGGCAATTGTACATACAAAACATAGAAATTCGCTAGTCAAGGAGCCAAATTCCAAAAGCGTGAGTTTTCTCTGTGCGCGTTCAGAAAATCATGCAAAAGCAAATGAATATTTGCAATCCCTCTAGACTCTAGAGTGACGTGCAAATTTGTCGACATATTTTTGTAGCATGAATACCTTTAAAGCGTATGCAGCGTTTACACGAAAACTCATTCACGCTGGCAGAGTGGGCCGCGGCTTATTTCTTAGAGCAGCTTTGTCTTATGTCGTAAAGTGTCACATTGAACGAAATAGTTTCTCTTTGATTTGGATAATTCAGGAAAAATGAGATTTTTGAGGACTAACACCGTGTCAAAGCACATATATGAGCTTTTGCCAGTACGAACACTTAAATATAATTTTTCTAAACTAGCCAATTAAAAACAGTTTTCAAATCTTGTCAAAGATGGGAAGTTCAAAACATACCCACAGCTAATTTAAAAATATAACTACATAATGTAGGTACCTAATCAATTTTTAAATAATATAAATAAACGAATTTATACGCGTGGTTCAAGCATATATGGCTAAAAATTATTGTGCGCCTTTGAATTTGCTTTTATCGCCGCTACAGCAATTATGAGTAATTGTTAATATGTACTTTGTATTGAAAACATTTTGAAGGGCAACAGGAGCGGATATAAAGGCACACAAAAAACGGATATCATTTCATTAAAGGAAAAGGAAAAAAAAATACTTGAGCCTTAAAGGTTAGACCGCACTCGCCGGAACTGCACTGCATCGGAAATATACTTCACACGAGTTCGTATGAATTTGTATGAAGTTCAGATGCCGCTTAGTGCGATATAGCTCCTACAATTGCATAAAAAATAATGTTTTTCTGCGTTGTCGTGAAGTGTAGTTCATCTGAAGTTGAGTACGGCCTTGAATTAAACCAAAACTGATCTTTATTATTTGTTATAAATTATAAAATTTATCTTGGGACAGGCAAATTTTATTACCTAAGGTCTCGAAATGGATCTCCAAACTGCAAGCCCCCCCACAGCCAAATCCTAGATCCGCTATTGTAGGCAATAGAAAGTGAATCACTCATAAAAATGCAGCTCCAAGAAAATGAATTAATAAACATATTTATTGAATTAAAATCACCATTTTTATAGTCATATTTATGTAGTTCATCAGTAGAAGGTTTTAAAATAAACATACGATTTAAAAATTATACAAACCGCTAAGTGATGAATCGTATTCGGAAATAACGGGCAAATGTTTTTAATTATATTAGTACATAATTCTCTATCTACAAAAACTAGGTCTAGAATTCTATTTAAATCGTTTTTAAATTTATTAGTTTGAATAAGATCATATTCTGCAAATGAGTCTATAACTAGGGATTCATGATCATTTTTTACATTAAAAGGAATAAGAAATAGCTCATCAAGGTCAAGAATCCAATTAATATAACACAGGTTAAAATCACCCAAAATAATTGAGTGTTGGTTAGAATTTAAAGTATTTAAAACGAAGCGAGTATTTACAATATACAAGTTATATAATTCAAGTGAACTACCTGGTGGTATATAACTTAATATGATGAATACATCTGTTGAGTTGTTTACGGCGATACATACGGCCAGCTGATCAACATCTAGTTCCGATGACCGAGATGGTAGGTCAATTTCGCGGCATGAGAATAATGAACGTACGGCAATCAATTACCGCCACCTCTTGATTGATTTGTTTTCACCATACTTCGGTCTTTGCGAAAAACCAAAAATATTTTTTCATCAAAAAGTTCAGAGTTCAGATAGTTATCATTCAGCCAAGTTTCAGTAAATGCAAGAATGTCATATTGTGAAGAAGATGAAGCCAAATTCAATTTATTTGATTTGGTACGAAGACCACCGATATTTTGGTAGTAAAGGAGAAAATCATTTTTGATAGAGGGAGACAGGGGATGTGAGCATGAGATCAAGTCAGTTGCAACATCATCACCATTGTTGTTATTATTGAGAGAGGAGAGATCACTTATTGTTAAGGCATTGTTATTGAAGTTGGGGCCCCTTCGTTTTTTTTTTACAGATATACATTTTTTTATTTGAATATATGACGGCCAAATCGATTGATCCATTGCAGATTCGAGTTTATTGGCTGGGACACTAACTTTGAGATTTACAAACTTTAAATCGGATAACACTGCATCTTTTTTTACTAACTTATAGCATTGAATTCGTTCTTTCGGAATTTGAGTTTTAGACGAAATATGATTTATAATTGCATCGGTTGGGGTGTCAACTTGGAATCTAGAAATATGAAACCACTTAATGTTGGGAATTGCAAAATCATTAAGTAGGGATGATGAATCGGTACCAATCTTTTTAGTATTAATATTATTAACAGATTTAAGAGAACTTATTTTTGACTTTTTTGTTTTGCACTTTCTGTCTGTGTTGATCTTATTGTTGCTATGTAAGATGGTAGCACTACTCTCTTAAGAAGAAGATTCGGAGTAGTTATCATTAAGAAAATGCACTGACGATGGATTAGGAATATGTGAATTTAATGCAACTGAATTTAATTGAGGAATTAAATTAAAATTTGTTCCTATTGGAGAAACCATTTGATTGAGATCTGGTTCAATTTCATTTGAATTTTTTTCGGCAGTGTTTAAGTCGTCAACGTCTTGTTCGAGAGAGTCAATGTTGTGTTCAATCTCGGAGACGGAGTTTGTCTGCCACTTTTAGCTTGAGAGATGATAATTCATGTTTCAAGTCGAACACAATGGATGATACACAAGATGAACAAGTGTAGAATTTGAAATTAATGGACGTGTATTACACTTCCAGAAAACATTAGGATTTTTTAACAAATTAAATTCATTATCATTAAGATCGGCGCACTCTTTGTGAAATGTTTGACCGCAAAGCGAACGGCAAACGACACGATGACACCTTCTTTTTATGATTTCTCCGCACACGGCGCAAACTAAAGACATACTTGCGAGAGCGAAAGAAGTAGGAATTGCGTGTTGACGATATACAAATTCAGTGAGAACTGAAGGTAGGTGAGAACTGAAGGTATATTCTTTAAAGTCTGCACTAGTCAAACTATTTCCTTGCACAAATACGGTTGTTTTCGACGTCTTCACCTCTTTCAGTTTTGTACCAATCGATTTGTAGTACTCTTTTTTTGTGTTCTTACAAAGAATCTTGTAAGCTTTATTTATTCGAAGATACATTTCTTTAATAACTTGTGACGGATTTTTCCTCAGTGTTTTTTTAACCAATAGAAGGACTTTTTTCTTGCTCTTTCGCACTTTTCATCATACCATTTCTTCTTACGTTCTACTCTTTCCGCGTGTCGTTGGTGTTTTTTTATTTAATAAATTTTGTGTGCGCAATATTGTTTGTACTTTTTCGAAATACTTTTTCCCAAAATGTTAACAAATTCGGCTTAGTTATGAGCGAATAACTAAAAACCCGTCAACTTGAGTTTAGGGAATTTAAAAAAAAAACAAATATGCAGTTTTGTTAAAATTGCTTTGAACTTTAAGTTTAAGAAATTTAATCCAAAACTTTAGCCCTTTAGCAGTGCTAATTATAAATATTTCTGAGTTCTGAGAGTCACTGATTTTTTTCAATTCACTTGCTTTTAAGTAATATTAGACAATCTTCACACTAAAAAATTCTGCTTCTTAAAACGCAATACCATAAAGAACATACGTTCAAAATCTCAAGACGAAAAAAATATAAGACTTTTTGAGACGCAAAAGCTTAGTTGGGTCCATTGTGCACGAGGGTTTTTAAAAATTTGCAGCATTTGTTTTTTCAGAAACGTCAACTCCGATTTTTAAAATTATTTTTGTTTTGAAATCGAATGTTCTTAATATTTATGTATTATATACCTACTAGAAAGGGCAGAAAAACGTCTGCCGGGCACCGCTAGTATTAAACAAGTTATTACAATAAATAACAATAAATGTGTTATTTTAATGGCTTAAAAAGTTAGAGCTCAAAATAAAGTATACCATCTAATTTGTTTGAATTTTGTAAAAAAAAATCAAAAATTGTTAGAGCGGTTTTCTAAGAAATAAATTTGTATATATAAAATTGTTTGCACATTTTTAAAAAATAAAATCTGGTATGCTCACATTTAGTATTTAATAAAATAAAATTTTATTTAAAATAAAAAAAAATATTCATAAGCCCGTCAAGATATTGAATTTTCAAAAAAAAAAAAAAAAATCAAAAATGATTTCTTAGAAAATTTATATATGTGCCAAATTGTTTGAATTATGAAAAAGCTCTTGTATACAAATTTTGGTTGAAATCGGTGAAGCCGTTAACGAGAAATATGAAAACCAAAAAATCGGTTCTATGATAATAACCGTTATTGGTAAAAATATTGACTATACTTTTAGTAGGAAACGCACATATTTTTATCAAAACTCTCTTATTTTTCGAGAAAAATAGTTTTTTTCTTAACGGTTTTTCAAAATTTGAATGGAAGCTACTGGTACCGTTATTTGTGAATTAAGAAAAATGATATTTTCAAGTAAGTATTCTACAAAATAATACAAAATTATTTTACACCTAGTCTTGAAACATATTGACCAAGTCGGAAAAAAGTGAAAGCCTTTAAGACCAAGTCGTTTTCAAATTATTTAGTTTTCAAAGAAAAAATTTATATAGCTATATATTTTTTATATTTATACATATTTCAGTATAATAGGTAAACTAATTTCGAAATTCTGGCAAAAATACTGATTATACCTTTTTATGGTCTAGATTGATTAATTATATAGTTTTCAAACGAGATTTATATTAAGTTTACCTTGCTACAGCTTTCTTCAACGGATCGTCCCTCTGTCTTGACTCAATTTGCAGAACAAATGTATTCCCAGGAAGACTTTCTTCCTCCAAGTCGATTTCTTTCTGCAGAAATATTATTCCATTCGATGAATTCACATCGAACAGCTTTCGTTCATTACCCGAAATAATTTCATAAATAAGGGTTGCGTTCAGCGAGTCCTGATCATAAGCCATGATCGGTGGTGAAAAGTACAGTGGCATACGAATCACTCTTCCCTGGTGAAATACGAAAATGTCATCAAATTAATATGTTTACATTATTCAAAGGTCTTACCGTCATGGGAAAGAATTCATTTATCTTAGTTCTGTAGACCCCTTCGGTGAATTTTGGAGGCAGATCATCAACGTCAGTGACTCTGACTATCACTGTGGTGTTAGCTTGATTTGGTGGAGTTCCTCGATCAATTGCCAGCAAAGGTATTCGAAACTCCCGTAATCCATTATCGAAATCAAGTTCCCTCTTCAAAATCAATAATGGCCGATGAGGACTCTCAAGGGCGAAATACGGACCACTTTCGGGTCCATGCACGAAGCTGGATAGTGTCAAATGAACCTCAGAGTTTGGAGTGTTGGGCTTATCGCGATCGAATGCTTGGATATTTCGAAATATAACAGACCCAGGTGGTGTTGATTCCTCCACTTCCACAATATACGGTTCGTTCATGAACCTTGGAACTTGATCATTGACATCTTCAATATAAACAGTTACCGATATGAAGCTTGTCTGGAATATTCAAATAAGTCAAGGTAAGTATTTCTTTTTAAATCAAATAACTTAATATACCTCTTCATTCCTTCCCTTTTTCCCAGTACAAAGAACCCGGAATTTCAATAAATTCTGTGGCTGATCGCGGTCCACCAAGTTCTCCAGAGATTTTGTCAGAATTATTTGCACAGAAGTTGAATTGAGCTCCTCTAGTGTGAAGAATGAATGATCGGTGAAGCCATCGGCACTCTTCAAGTATATCGATGACCTTGGATGTGCATGCAGCATCAATATCTCTTGATCGATCGGTGTATCTTCGCGGACGCGTATAAACCGCACCCCTTCGCTCTCCGATCCCAATCCGTCGGTGGTATGGAAGACGCAACCTGTGATGGGCACGCAAGAAATGTTAGTTCCATAGTCACGGTAATTAGATACTAGGCCTTAAGTAGGTTGGTCTCTGACTTCCACCTTAAGGATAAGTCTTATATAAAAGTGTATCTTTTAATGCACATGCACGATTCTGTTGATGGTGTGTGCACTCTAATGCAGATCGCGCGATGTGCATTTGATGACTTTCTTTGCTTACGGTATATCGTTATAGAAATAGACCCAGTAAAAGAAGATACATCTACAGGTATAGTAGGAGACTTCCCGCATAGTTGCTGATTTGTTGCGACACAAATTCTCATCGTGAAACAATGAACCACATTCGACTGAAAGAAGTTTTTTTATTCCACAATTTTTTTTGCAGGCCTACACAAATTCCAAGATGAGAGCGATGGAATGTGCAAGTAGTTCCCACCCTCATGACATAATTAACTCATTTTTTTGTTTTTAAAGAAATGTTAAACCACATCTTCTTGCAGGTCTGGTGATATAGTGCAATCTTTTATGATTATACTAAGACGCTACGACTGCGAGACAAGATTCGAAAAGAAAGAATGATCTATAGGAATTTTTCCGCTATGTTCACTTTCCGCATATATATTTTTCATTTGTTTTTCTCATTTTCCCATAATGAATTATATTCTGTCGCGAATCTTTAATGGAAATATTTATTTTCATGTCCATAAGTCTACCAAGCAAACAAAAGTGACAACGTCTTTTTTGCTACTAGGTTACTTGTGTGATGCGATATGATGGTAAGTACATATGTAAGACTTTTGTTACATACCGATCTCAGGCGGATTTTACAAAGACCTAGACAATGAAGGGGTTTCAAACTACAAAGATGCTACTAATCTAGAGACAACATTTTTCTTAATACAGATAGATAAACATATTATAATAATTTATTGATTAACTTTAAAACATCGAGTCAAGTCAAGTTTTCATTTCAAAATTGAGTAATTAGGTATAATTAAATAAAACTTGCCAATAGGCTACTAAATATACCTACCGGGCTATCAGAGGAAGCAAGGAACAATTGCGTTGTTTTTCTGGGACTTAAGCTTGCTCAAACCGCAAAATTTGACCAAATTCACCCATGCATTTCTGGGAGAATGGTCACACTGGTCATTTTTCAATGTGTTTGCTATAGCTCGAAAACTAAGCCGAAATTGAGAATTTACCTCGAAACACTTTTTTGTAGGAAATTAGATTTTCTAACATAATTGACAGTTCAAAAAAATGTATAAAAAAAAAATAAACAGAAAAATGTAACAAAAAACAATCTTAAAAAAATCAGAAAATCATTGATTTATAAATATTTTATTATAATGCTAATAACTTTTGTTTGGCTAAAGATAGTGGAAAGACATGAACTGAAAAAAAGGAGAGACTTGAACCTATAATTTGACGCATAGATAGTTTGTTATTGTTGAAAATTGGCGAAATATACCAATTTAAAAATAACCTTTTTTTTGTTATTTTTGCGTTTTATGCTCGTAAGGGGCCAGTTATAGCTCTCGACCTTAAATTATTTTAAGAATATAGTACCAATGCATTGCTAAAAAAGAGGCTTAGGGGCCAGTTATAGCTATCATTAAAAACCATCATTGAAAAAGTTAACTGTTGATTTTGAGACCTTTCGAAAGTTTAATCATTGAATATTTTAATGCAGAAATATAGCTTACGACTTCAAAATTATTTCTCCTTCAAAAAAAATTCATTTTGACCCATATCTTCCCCATAACGTAACTTTTAATTTTTCAATGATGAACTACCTTACCAATGATCATTGAAAAAATTAAAACTTACGTTATGGGGAAGATATGGGTCAAAATGAATTTTTTTTGAAGGTGAAATAATTTAAAAGTCGTAAGCTATATTTCTGCATTAAAATATTCAATGATTAAACTTTCGAAAGGTCTCAAAATCAACAGTTAACATTTTCAATGATGGTTTTCAATGATAGCTATAACTGGCCCCTAAGCCTCTTTTTTTAGCAATGCATTGGTACTATATTCTTAAAATAATTTAAGGTCGAGATTTTGATCAAATATGTCATTACGATAATATAGAATTCGAAAAATGTGGGTCCCGCAATTCTATCTGTCCATATGTTTATTTGTATGTACCAAGGCCTACAGACAGTAGTAGCCCGTAGCGTAATGGTTAGTGCGTTCGACTGTCACGCGGGAGGTCTGTGGTTCGCTTCCCAGCCTCGTCCACCTAAAAACTAAAAAGTTTTTTTCAGGGCTACTGCCTCTTGCGAGGAATTGACAAAACCTCCGAGAGTATCACTTGTCACGAATAAGTGCTTGTCGTCTAGCCGTTCGGATTCGGCATACAATTGTAGGTTCCTTCCATTCCTGTCGAAAGGCGCACAAAGGATTGGTTGCGAGTTGATAGTCACTAGGCCTTGGTTCTTCATGAGCCGTTGTGCCACCCGATTTATTTTACGTTGTGTTTTTAGGTATATTTTATGAATAATATTGGATTTTTTTGTTTTTTTGGACCAAAAATAAAGGTACCTGCCATACAAAAATGTTTACACATTCTCAGATTTCTCGTTAGCGCCTAAACTGATTTCAATGAAATCTTGTATGTGATAGATGTTAAACAACATTAACAGTACTGCATAAAATTGAACATAAAGACTAAGCACCACTGAAAGGAATCTGATGAAATTGCAATAATTCCAGCCAAATTTAATGGTGGTAGCCCACTCAAGTGGTTGTTGAAAATTCAAACATTCAATAATATAAATTACGGAGCGAAGGCTATGCAGCCTGACTGCGATTGTGTTATCACACAAAAAACCCAATCTAAATATTATATTGTTGATAACGAGCAAGAAATGGTTATTTTAAAATGGATATATTTTCGCCAATTTTGGACAGCAAAAAAATTTCTATGTGTCATATAATAGATTTGAGTTTCTCCTTTTTTTCAATTGTACATGTCTTCCCACTATCTTTAGTCAAACAAAAGTTATGAGCATTTTAGTAAAACAATTTAAAAATCAATGATTTTCTGATTTTTTTTTATGTTGGTTTTTGTTACATTTTTCTGTTTAATTTTTTTTATAATTTTTTTTGAATTGTCAATTATGGTAGAAAATTTAATTTCCTACAAAAAGTGTTTTGAGGTAAATTCTCAAATTCAACTTAATTTGAAAAATGACCAGTGTGACCATTCTCTCATAAATGCATGGGTGAATTTGGTCGAATTTTTCGGTTTGAACAAGCTTAAGTTCCATACAAACATATTCAAAAATAAAAACCCGTGAACGCAATTGTTCCGTACTAAATGGTATATCGACTAGCCTACAAGTAAACCAACTTAATTCAGGTCAGTAATCATTAAATAAGCGATTTCTCTGACAATGTTGATATTTTGAGGTTCTTCCATGCTACTCTACTTAAGATATTTGATATTTAGTATTAATAAACTTATGTCGTTTTCGGTTGGCGGTTCGGAGTTACTCCTTTTCGACTCCGCTTACTCCAAAATAATTCGATTGGCTGTTCCGCTTCCGAGTAATGTTCTCGGAGTTTTTTTCTGTTTTCAGATTTTATTAAGGAGTAGACCCGCAACACACATACATATAAACTCTTTCATCGAATTATTTGTCTGATAAATTCTACTCGACTGAACGTGCAACATAAAAATAAATATCAGACAATTTACTCTGACACACATAAACATCGCGCAAATTAGTCTTGTAACAAAAGAAAATAATGCGATTTGAATCAAAAAGGAGTAGACTGTTCCGAAATCCAATCGAAAACGACATTAGAACTTGGCGTACTTGTTTCGCTTATAAAATTGGAATAGTTTTACTATTTTTGTTTTAAGTTACCTCACAAAATATTTATGTACTTTTATATAATGTACTTTTTTGTTAAGATATACATAAATCGCAATAGTTATAGAAAGTTTCATAATACGTGTACCATTTATGGGATACCTACATATGGAAATAACACAAAAATAAGGCAAGGTTTTCAAAAAAATTAAAGACCTATTTTCGTAATGTGAAACTTTTCGGGGATAATATTTTTTACAATCAGTTGGCTTATTATAGTTATGAAGTTTAATATAAATTGTTAAAACCGCATTCAAGAAGAAATTTTCGTACGTTACTGTAATCTAAAACGAATTCTTGATTTCTCTATCATCGCAATGGTGGAAGTACTGATTAAAAAAAAAAACACTATGACAATGACGGAGTAAAAAATATAACCGACCAGTCTACGATATGACAGCTTAAGTCAACCAACTTGAACAAATTTTACCATTAATTTTTCATTGATTTATCTACTACGTTAAACAGTCTTATAATAGCTAAAAATACATTTCGCAGATTTTCATTATACAAAGATTGCCAAAGAAATATGGATTTTATAAAATACAATAATAAACTGTACAAATTATGTTTATTTCGCATAGAACCTTTAGATTGTAAAAAAAGGCATATGTACGTTTGAAAACAAAATAGAAAAGAGGACAAAATGCAAAATGTTCCAAAAAGAAAGAGGATGGATATTTTTTGCTCAAAAAGAGGACTTGTCCTCTTAAAAGAGGACGTCTGGTAAGCCTATGAGCGTGGTATACTGGTCTTCAATACCCTTTTAAGTTTAATTTTATAAATATTGAAGTCAAAAATACCTTCATTTAAATTTAATAGCTTGCACATACGAGTTAACGGTTCATGCATTCCATAATTAGTACGATGCTGGGGTAAGTTCATCAAATCCAGACTGCGAAGGCTGTGGGCCCCTCCACGAAATTTGAAACTTAAGCAATTTAATAAATCGGGCGCATCGATAACACCACTTATAAGTTGGTGTGCGAATACAATATCATTACTGATCCTCCGTTGTGACAAAGTTTGGATCTGAAAAAGATTTATTCGATGCTCGTAAGGCGGAAGGTTATAAGGATCTGCCCATTGTAATCCCTTCAACGCGAAACGAATAGAATTACGCTTTACTGCTTCTATGCTATTTTTATGAACTTCGTAGAAAGGAGTCCATATCTGAGATGCATATTCAAGGTGGGGTCGAACTAAGCAGTTGTAAAGAGCGAGGGTTACGTAAAGATCTTGAAATTCATTAGCCCATCGCAAATATCATATAATATCATTGATGTGTTCCGCAAAATCAAGCGTAGAAGTAAAATGAACTCCAATGTTTTTAAAACACTGAACACGAAGTAAAACATGTTCGGAAATTTTATAATTATATGATCTTGGAACTTTACTTTTTTTAGAAAAAGTCTTGACTTGACATTTAATTGGGTTCAGATTCAAACCGTTCTTATGACACCATAACACGAAATTGTTAATATCGTCTTGCAGATGCAATCGATCGCTGGCAGATGCAATGATTTTGAAAATTTTCATATCATCTACAAATATAAGTATGCACAAAGGGACATCATTAATAGCTAATATAAAAAGCAGAAGTCCTAAATGACTACCCCGAAGAACCCCCGATTTAGCAATAAAAGGGTTGGAGAAAGACTATCTAAGTTCAACTTGGTAAGATCTATTCTGGAGAAATCCAAGCGATGAATCCATGAGGAAATGTAAACGTTTTAAGTTTAAACGTGACAATTTCATGGAATAGTTGATCAAAAGTTTTTGATCAGCAATACAAGCAAATTTGTCACCGTCGGCGTCGATCGCTTCTGCATAAAACCATGTTGTTGTTTGCAAATGATATTTTTACAGTTGAATGTCCAACTATCGCACAACACTTGCTCAAAATGCTTTGGATTGCAAGATAGTTTAGAGATTGGTCTGTAGTTAGCAATATCTGATTTGTCACCTTTTTTTAAAAACTGGGGTGATGAATGCCTTCTTCCAAATACTGGGAAATTTTCCTGATCTAAGAGGTAGGGCAAAGATATTTAGAAGAGGGGGTGCTAATATTGATCTACATTTTTTCAAAACAATTGCTGCGATACCGTCTGGTCATGGTGAGAAATCTTCATGAAGTATAGAGAGATAATGTAAAACTATGTCAATATCGAAATAAATAGGTATTGTTGAATGTAGCATGAGGACAATCGTGTAAATAACGGAAGTAATCCTCATCAACATTGATTGGAGTGTCAATAAATGATTGACGAAAATTATTAGCAAATGCCTCACAAATTTCCGGGGTACTCTTTAAAATATTATTATTAAAAATGGATATTGATTGGATATCCATCAGATTTCTTTTTTAAGTTAACAAATTTCCAAAAACTTTTGGGTTCAAGCTTAATTGAACTTTTCATAGTTTTTAGGTATTCGTTGTATAAATTATTCGAGAGGGTTTTCAATTCTTCAAAAAGTGAAATATAAATTTAATAGTTTTCCAAAGACAAACGTTTTATGTGATTTTTCCAAGCCCTATTTCTTTTGTTGCAGAGAATTTTGAGCTCTTTTGTATACCATGGATAGCTTATGCTTAAGTATTTGGATAATTTTTTGGGGAACTATGTCATTTAAACAGTTTTTCAAAACTAGATAAAAATAAGAAACTGCTTCGTCAATGTCACCTGAGATTGGTATATTTTATCAATACCAGAACTAAGTAATCTATCAGATAGGAACTGAAAATAATTTGCCTTACGAAAATCAAAAACATATGAGTGGTCTTGAGTATTACTATTACAGGGTAAATGACCGCTCAAGTCAAGAAAGAGGTTCAAAGGAGGATGATACCTATCTTTGTTAGATATAGCAGAAGTAGATTCTACCACTACTGTACTAACAGCGTCGGAAGAAAAAACTAAATCTAGAAATCGATTTTTACAATTTTTAATACAGCTAACTTGCTGCAAGTCTATAGAGGTATAATGTTGTCCAACAATTGAAGTTCCTGCTGGGATGAAATCAGAGATGCTTCAAAGTAGGACTCGTCTTCTGTTGGTATCCAATCAATGTGTGGAAGGTTGAAATCGCCTAATAGAAGAATAGTGGAATCCAAGCCCGCGATGTCGGTAAGATGATCAAGGGCTAAAGAAAGGACGAATTTAGACATTTAAAACGTATACATCTTTCGATTGAAGGGATATTTTAATACAAATAAGTTCTATAGCAAGACTTAAAAGGAATGTAACAAGCGTCGCACTGAAATTATTTCGAATAGCAATTAACACTCCTCCACCTACTATATTCTCATTGTCTACAAGACGGTCTTTCCTGAAAACTAAAGGCCCAACTATATAAGATTTAACCGAGCTTAAGCCAGCTTAAGAGAACGAGCCAATACACAGCCTTGTATGTCACTATCCATAATAGACATTCTGCTCCGTTTAGTTAAGTTTCGCTAACTTTCGCGGAATTAAGCAAGAGCCAATGAAATGGCTCTAACTTAAGCAAAAGTCAAATTTGAAACGCATTTCAACTCAACGCAGAGGCTTACATGTTGTTGTCTCTTATTAATAATTTCTGTCCATTGTCAGTTTTGCTCGTTAGTCGTGACGTGAGCTACATAAATATAAATTGTGAGCTAAATATAATTGCGAATAAAATCGAAATCCAAAAAGTAAAACAATATTTTAAAGAATTTTATTAATCATAAACGATGTCCTATCGCAAACAATAATAACAATGGCAGCGCAATCGCAAGGGCAATCGGAGTACGAATATTTATCTAATTTAATTAGTTTTGTCAGAGAACGTAAATGTCTGTATGACAAAAAAGATCCATTGTATTTCATCCGTCTCGTAAAAGAAATGACTTGTACAATCCGGAATTTGCAACATAATGTTTTGTTGACATATATATTTTTTATTTATTTATAGGCGATCAGTGCAAATCAAAATGGAAAACCTTGCGGGAGCGCTATGGAAAAGAACAGAAAAAACAAAACCCTCCGTCAGGCAGCGGTGCTAGCGGAAATAGTGAATGGGCATTCACCCAAGAAATGTCTTTTTTGATGTACTGTGTGGCACCACGAAAGTAATTTTTTTTTTGTTTTTTTTGTTAATTTAAACTATTTCTCACTGTTAGGCTCGTTTCACACACATTCGGTTTCATTCGATTTGGTCTGTATTCGGTTCGATTTCGGTTTCGTCAAGACCTCTTCACACACAGACGGTTCATATTCGGTTTCTACCCATTAATAATTAAAATTAAATAAAATGTATTAAAAAAAAATTAGGAAATACCGAAAACCGAACCGAATATGTGTGAACGCTACGTTTACTTTGTGTTCCCTAGACCCGAATATGTGCCGTTTTGAAACCGAATGAAATCGATTCGTGTGGAGGGATCGTTTGGTGCTATACGGTTATTATTTTTGCCGTTTTTTCGTTTCACACATATCAGGCACAGCCGAATACAAACCGAATAGAGACCGAACCGAATGTGTGTGAAACGAACCTTACACAACTCTGATGGAAATCTTGAAGCTGAACTGACTGAGACTGACTTTACTCAAGATGTTTCCACCGAAGACATAAATTGTACTCCGACTCCTGCTAAAAAGAATAAAATATCTATTGAAAATTTATGTGAAAAATTCTCAGATGCAATTCTGAGAAAATAGGCGTATGCCACGCCCCCGGAATATCAAATTTTAAAATATACACTTTGGTTGCAGATCAAGTCCTACCCCTCTACCGAATTTCATTATTCTTCGACAACCAGGGGAGTAGTCCTGGAAAAAAACTTTTTAGTTCTTAGGATGCTTGGCAAACATATTCCTTGATCACTTTTATTTACATAATTCAATTTCAATAATCTATCCAATATCTCTTTTACTGTCCGAGAAATCTCTTATTTCAATTTATGGATGTGGAAATTTGTCATATAAAACCATCAACTACTTTAGTCAAAAAAGATATATTAAAATATAAAACCATATTTAATTCTTTTAAATTAGCTAACCACATTTGATTTTCTATTATTATTAAAAAATATAAATAAAAGTATAGTATAAAGAATATTATAAAAAAATATTCATATATATAATGCCAGGCCACGAGTAACAAAATTTCCATTCTTTAATTGGGTTGGATATAGTTCACAATTGCTTGTAAAAATGCTAGTTGTCCAAATGCGATTGTAAATTAGAAAAACCTTCATTTGGATAGGCACGATCAGGTGACCTCGCTGGTGCAATGCGTAGTGCAACGGCCTCTGAGGTAGCTTGGTCTAGGTTCGAATCCAGTTGACGGCAAAACAATTTATAAATTAAAATTGGAACTATAGACTAAGCACCAATAAAAAGGAATCTGATGATTGGTGTGGCAGCCATGAAATTGCAATAATTCCAGCCAAAATGTTAATACTCGGTGGTGGTAGCCAACACAAGTGGTTGTTGTTCATTCCAAACCTTCAATGTTAAATATGACGGAGCGAAAAGCTATGCAGCCTAACTGCAAGTGTTATCACGAGAAAACACCTTTGAAGTTCACAATTGATTTTTGCTGTAAAATGAAGCTAGTTGGACTGAACTTAATAAAAATTGCATCTTAACAGGGCCCTCAATGTCATCTGAAGAGTCCAAGTGAGAACGCCTGGACGAAAAGTCAATTTTAAGAACTAAAGGCCGTTAAAAGCTATTTTAAAAAAAATATAAACATTTTTTTCAAACATGTCTGCAGCCTTAAATAAAATGTAGCCTTTTATTGGTGAACCAATTAAAAAAAAACGGATACATGAAATTTATCCCCAATAAAATATGGCCCAGACATAAAATGAAAAATGGCCCCAAAAATTTATATTAGAAACAACAAAAACAAAAAAAAAGGATACAATTTGTAAATTGGGGCCATTTTCAAACTTTTATTCTTGAACCAAAATAGCTACTTTTATAACAAAAATTTAATACAAAACAGATGCCCCAAAAAAAGGAGCAAGGTACTTTAAAGGTTCTCCCGCACCGAAGGAAAACATTTTTGTACGATTGTAATTTTTCTGTTGTTGTTGCTTTTCAAATTAATTTTGTAGGCAATTTTACATTTTATGTTTGGGGCCATTTTTCATAAGTTTGGGGGGGGGGGGGGGGGGAATTTTTCATTATGAAAAAATAAAAAAATTGGACGTACGTGTTGTCCTTATTGATTGGACCAGCACATTTTTGCTTATACTAAATACTAAATACTTACATTATCACCCGTATTCATAAAGAAAAAAAAAGTTATTTTAGCTCCCATCGAATCAGAATTTTCTGGGCTCAAATTAAAGGCTATTGATTACTTTTCCATTTGAGTACGGAACATTCTTATTCCATGGTGTAGTTTTCCTAAGCACGGGAGCTAAAATAACTATTTTTTCCTTATGAACAAGGGTGTATATGTTTAAATAATATGCACCTAATTTTAATTTTTGTCCAAGCTCAACTGAAACGTTTCTCGAAAACGGATATAACTATCATTAATTAACTTCAGTTCTGATAACTGAATTTCAATTTATTGGCATTTTTTTTTGTAATTGCCCCATATCTCGTAAAACCATAACTAAGAAGTACTGTATTCAAAAATTTTACAAAACTAAAACTCTTTTAATGCACAAATAATTTCAGGAATAAAATAACTTTTTAAACTTTTCTCTTACTTCTTTCACATATACATATAACTATATGCAATTTTATTTAAAGTAAAAGTTCTAAAATGCTTCGCCACATTTTTGACTTGAACAACAACAGCAAGTTCGTGCGAACCACTTGTGCATTTTATTTATTACTGATTTTATCATCAAATATATAAAAAAAAACATAATATGGCGTAATCTATTCAGAATATATCACATAAAAATGTCAATTAACAATAATGAACATTCCTCCTGAAACTAAAGTATAACAGAATGATTCCATTAAACGAGTTATTTCTTCAGATTAGTCATAATTTTTCTCTGGGAACTAATGGGAGAACCTAATAGTGACTCATGAAAATATATTTTAACAGTTTTGAACAAAGCTACATATAATGAGTTAAGACCTGTGACAACGCTTAAAAAACGCGTTTAAAGATAACAAAGAGCAAACGATAGAATTTCACAATACCACTGGGGACATCAACTATGTCACCAAATATTGTGAACTAACTCCCTCAAAGGAGGCTGCGCATCAAGTGGTGCGACAAAGCGGTGCGATACGAGAAATGTTTGCGTCCGAGAGAAATATTTACATTTATTCTTATATGCATGCACATTAAAGCGATATTTGATAAGTGTTGCAAGTACCTCGCTCACAAACTCTTCTGACCACTTTTGCATGCGCATCTCGAAAAGCTTGTCGCATCGCATCTCGTATCGCATCGCTTTGGCGCACCACTGTACGCGCAGCCTTAAGCATCCGTGATGGGACCGGGACGAGACTTAATAATTATTATACGAGATTGACACGAGACCGAGACTGAAAATTTTGGATTTTAACAACCCTGAGACGAGACTTGTAGTAGCCTGTAGCGTAATGGTTAGTGCGTTCGACTGTCATGCCGGATGTCTGGGGTCGCTTCCCAGCCTCGTCCACCTAAAAACTAAAAAGTTTTTTTTTCAGGGCTACTGCCTCTTGCGAGGAATCGACAAATCCTCCAAGAGTATCACTTGTCGTCTAGCCGTTCGGAATCGGCATAAAATTGAAGGTCCCTTCCATTCCTGTCGAAAGGCGCACACAGGAATGGTTGCGAGTTGTTATTCACTAGGCCCTGGTTCTTCATGAGCCGTTTTGCCACCCGATTTATTTTTGTTTTTTTTTTTTTGAGACGAGACATACAAAAGTTTCACCGAGTCTCGTCTCGTGGCAAGCCCTAATCCCTCATACAAATATTTCGTTAGAATATCTAAAATGAAGTTAATTTACAACATTAAATTGCTCACTTCTAAGATTCAGATATTGCTTATATCACTCGAGTTGTTTCTCGACAACGTGTTTATCTTAAAAACTTATTTGTTAAGACATTTAGCAAGTCTATCTTATTATATTTCGTTTACAAGCACATTCAACTTGATTTTAATTCAGTTGTCATTGAAATCCATATCAAATTTATTCGATTTGCATTTCATCCTACATAAATAAATTTTGAACGTAAAAGAAAGTAACCGTTCAGATAAACGCGCTATCTTATACTTTAAATGAACTTGCATTAGTAACAAAAATAAGAAAAGTCAAATGAAAATGAAAACGAAAAGATGTCCCCATATTATGTCCCAAGTAAGGAATGGCACGACCGGCCGAATGTCGAAGACCCCAAACTTCTGTTTTTTTTTTTCTAATAAATAACTTTAAGCCATTTCGAGTTTTTCTCTTAGTGAAATAATTTCTTCAATTGAAACTAGTTTGTTTGATGTTTTAATTGAAGTAGAATGATGAACAGTTACATTACATTAATCAGTAACTTGTTGCATATTCTATCCCAGTTATGGTGGTGCCGCGTAATTTTTATAAAAAAAAAATCCTAAACAAAATTAATTATTATTGTTTATGTACAAATATAATGGCAAAACAGAGGATAAGGACCTGAAAATTACACTAAATGGTGCAACACCAATTTGTAATTTGTCAGATACTTTTAAACTAAAGATAAAAGTTGTCCAATATCATTATTTAAAACTATAACTAGTTTTACTTTTATTAAACAAATTTTGTTTATTTTATTTATGTATCTGAATGGAAAGTCATATTTTTGCCGTTATTTGAGAAAGCTAGCTATATCGCCTGAACTTATGATTCAAGAGTCAAAACTATAAAGTTGGAAAGCATTGAACAAAATAAGTTGTACCATTAATCATATAACAAGTACAACTAAGAAAATTTTCTTATAACACCATTACCTTTTGTCAACATTCTATTTTCGGTTAATTAATTTCCTCTTAAAACCTTTTAATATAAGTAATGAAAAATTTTAATAAAAACCGTTAAGGTTAAGGAATACAAATTTTTGGAGCCTTATTTTGCGGGTCTTATTTCATAGAACCCTGTAAAACAACAAGATCAAGGGAGCTATCCGCTTTAGATGGTTCAGAACAAAAACTGGAACTGAAATTTGGTTTTTGAATTGAATGATAATAGACGTGGAATGGAAAGATTCTCAAAGTTTTGTATGATGGAATTGCTTAAAGCTATTTCGCGAGGACCAACCGAATCGAAAAATGTAATTTCGAATTATTAAAACAGTGTATGTGAAATATTATCATTCATCCCTCGCACGCTTATGGCTATCCGCTCTATTATCTTTGAATTTAAATCGTCAGACATGAAAAGGCTGGGGCGTTTAAAGGAATACCTATTTGATATTGCAAATTCTTCCAAGATGAACTGTTTTTGTAATGGTTTTACAAAAAAGGATATTCATAATTTCAATGAATTTTATTGTTTAACTTCTATTCTTTCCGAATGTTTAAATGTTCAACAACCACTTCAGTGGGCTATCACCATTGTATTTGGCTGAAATTATTGCAATTTCATCGCTGCCACGCCCATCATCAGATTCCTTATTAGAGGTGCTTAGTCTTTATGGTCAGTTTTAATTTATAAATTATTAGTACCGTCTATTGGAATAAAACCTAGACCAGCTACCTCTGAAGCCTATGCACTACGCATTGCACCACCGAGTTCACCTGATTATGCCCATCCAATGAAAGGTTTTGTCTTTATAAATTGCATATTGAGACAACTAGCATTTTTACTAGCCGCACACAAGTTGGTTGTTGCTCATTCGGATTCTTTCTCCTTTCTCCGTACACGATTTACAAACCAACAATTCGTTGGACAATTGTAAGGTGGGAGAATGTATGAAAGATTTGACACTGGTCAAGAATTGATTTTATTCAATTGGGTTTTTTTTTTTGACGACTTTTGGCTATTGTACCCGGACAAAGATTGGTTTCTGGAATGTGAAGACGCTTCTTGACGATGGAAAAGAAGGTCATCAGAATGCCAGATTCCTGCAACTACAGAAGGAATTCATGCGGTATAAGATGGATATCTTAGGGATAAGTGAAGTTAGATGGCTGGGCTCGGGGAAGTTTAAGTCACCAACCCGTAACACTGTACTATTCTAATCCGGAAAAACACCTGGAAGCGCTCGGGAATCTGGCGTTGGATTGCTGCTTACCAAAACAGCTCTCAAAAGCTTAATTTCTTGGGAGCCTTTAGGTGACAGGATCCTGAAAGCCAGGTTCCGGACTAGAGTACGTCACGTCACCATCATACAGTGTTACGCCCCAACTTTGCTCTCTTCTGACGAGGAGAAGGAGGCCTTTTATAACCGGCTGAGTGCTGCTTATGAAAGCGTTCCACGAGGTGATATAATTATGGTGATGGGAGACTTAAATGGAAAGGTTGGCAATGACAACACTGGGCTAAGGCATGTCATGGGAAAACATGGTGTTGGTAACCGAAACGACAATGGCGAACGATTTGTCGATTTCTGCAACGCCAACGGCCTTGTTATTGGAGGGACCATGTTCGAGCATAAGACGTGCCACAAAAGAGGTGGGTGTCGACTGACAGACAAGCAACTTCCAACCAAATTGACCACTTCGCGATCACCCGGCGTTTTAGAAGCAGTCTCCAGGACGTCCGTAACAGAAGAGGTGCTGACATGGGAATGGCCCGGGACCACCATCTGATGGTTGCTACCATAAGATAACGCGTACAGCTGCAGTTCGGAGCTCCCAAGGAAACACTCGAATGCCCAAGTTTAATACAGATAGACTAAAGGATCCCGCAGTGCGCCAACAACTAGGGGACCACCTTTCACAAGGATTGAATATCCGGTGCTGAAAGTATAGTCGGCCGGGCGCAAGGAAGAAATAGTGCTTGGCTTTCCGACGAAACTTGGGCAAGGATCGAAGAAAGGAAACACCTTAAAGCTCGCATCGCAGCTACCCCAGCAGCAGGGAGAAACGAGCTTGAGTCTACGTACCGCATGAAGATGACGGAAGTTTAACCGTAGTGTGCGACGTGATAAGCGTAACTACATCAACGCATTGTCTACAGAAGCAGAAGAAGCCGCTAGTAGGTGTGACAGTAGGACCCTCTACAGAATTACCATAGAGCTCACTGGTGTCCAGAGCTCTAAACAACACCTGGTTAAAGACACAAACGGATCCCTGCTAATTTCGGATGAGGACCAGCTCATAAGGTGGAGGGAACACTTTTCTGCGGTTTTAAACCGCGTTTTCGCCAGTGAAGTGAACCCTTTTCCCACTGAGCTACCCGAAGTAACAATTTCCCGAATACGCACCATACCCCCCAGTAAAGAAGAAATTATCACCGCCATCGAAGCACTGAAGAACAACAAAGCGGTTGGACTTGACGGTATTCCTGCAGAGCTGTTAAGAGCAGCCCCAACAACATCGAGCGAGCTACTGCACCCACTTATTAAGAGAAAATAGTATTGGACCGAATTAAAGACCACCTCGAAGACACACTCGACGCCGAACAAGCAGGTTTCCGCACTGGATCTTCCTGTGTGAATCACATCAACACCTTGCGGATCATCATCGAACAGTGCGTTGAATATCGATCACCACTTCACCTGCTGTTCATCGATTTTGAAAAGGCGTTCGACAGTGTCAATAGAGATTTTATTTGGCTTGCTTTGCGCAGTAGGGGCATCCCTGATAAATTGATTGCTATTATCAAGGCTACATATGATGGATCCAAGTGTCACGTTTTGCACAAAGGTAGGCTGTCAGAGTAGTTTGAAATCCAAAGTGGAGTTAGGCAAGGCTGTATACTGTCACCAATACTGTTCCTGTTGGTGATAAGTGACGTACTGCACGCAGCTTTGTCAAATGGAAATGGAGGAATTCAGTGGACTCTGCAATCTCACTTCAAACATCTGGACTACGCGGACGACGTATGCTTACTCTCTCATAGGATCACGGATCTCTATCAAATGACAACAAGGGTGGAGGGAGAAGCAGAAGTCGTAGGGCTTAAGATCAACTCGGCAAAAACTAAAAGGATCAGCCTTGGAACTTCCTCATCAATCCAAGTAAATATTTCTGGACAACCGGTAGAGATGGTAGAGGATTTCCAATATCTTGGGAGTATTGTCTCTACGGGTGGCGGAACTGAACTGGACGAAAACAGCCGAATCAGAAAAGCAAAGGCTGCGTTCGGAATGATGTCCAAAATATGGAGAAATAACTCTTTTAGCTTAAAGACCAAGCTACGACTGTTCCGCTCCAATGTTGAATCCGTTCTGCTTTACGGCTGCAGCACTTGGAAAGTCACTGACACTGTCACTAGAAAGCTGCAACCATTCGTTAATAGATGTTTACGAAACATCTTGAGGATTTTCTGGCCAATGCCGAACTTCATGCGAGAACGGGTCAGGAGCCCATAGAATCCATTATACGAAAAAGAAAGTGGCAGTGGATTGGCCATACGCTTCGAAAAGGCGATCGGCGCGTTGCATTTCAAGCAATGCAGTGGAACCCGCTCACACAGGAGGGAAGACAAGTGGGCCGGCCTAGAAGTACATGGCGAAGAACGGTCGAACAGGAATCGGCACGACTGGGGAAAAGTTGGAGAGAGCTGAAATATATTTCAAGAAATTATACACGATGGCGCGTAGGTGTAGTGGAGGCCCTTTGTCCTGTAAGTGAAACATCACGTACGAAATAGGTCCGAGGACCTAAGTAAGTAAGTAAGTAATTGAGTTTTTTGTGTGATAACACACTCGCAGTTAGGCTGCATAGCTTTCGCTCCGTCATTTATATTATTTATCTTTCCACTAACTTGCATTAATAATTTTTATAAATTTGTGTCGGTTTTTTTAAATTTTTACTTGAGATATAGGTAAGAGGGCAAGGTATGGATTCGTTAGAAAAATCGAACTCGAGATATTAATTTTGGCGCAGGGCCAAAAGTCCATAATGGACTTTTGTCCCACTTCTGTGGGTCAAAAGTCCATAAATCAATTGTGAACTTTTGCCCCACTCCAATGGGCCAAAATCCATACAAAAATCTTGTGGACTTCTGGCCCATTGATTGTGGATTCCTGACCCACTTCAGTGGATCACTTTATATATAGTTTTCTTTAAGAAGACTGCTTTGGGTGGCCCGCTTCGCGGGTTTAAGAATTTTAACTCCCTTTTCGGGTACTCTGTCCCGCTCACGCGACTCCGTCGCTCCGCTTAGGGTATAATCAGTCGCCAGGCAGGCACCTATGCTGTCAGTTGGTGTGCTTTAAGTTTACGAGTAGTCAAGAGTATACAAATTAATTCTTAACAAACTAAATAAATAATTCTTAATTGTTTTGCTTTTTTTCAATACTACAATATGAAATTATTGTAGACTTATGAACCACTTTCTTTCTAAAATTAGGGAATATTTACCCTTTTTTTGTGGACTTTTGATCCACTTGAGTGGATCAAATCACCACACTGAAATTGTGGACTTCTTACCCACCCAAGTGGGACAAAAGTCAATTATGGACTTTTGGCCTGTGGACTTTTGACCCTGCACCATTAATTTTATCTAACATAACCATGACAGAAAACGCGTAAGGTCTTGCAATTCTGTCTGTCTGTACACTGACCCGCAACCTAAGTTGCTGATTCTTAAAAAAACCCTCGATGTAAGGGTCGTAATCGTAAGTGATTCCCTAGAGGAGAAATTTAAATTAAGCTAAGCTCAAAAATAACGGTACCTGCCATAAAACCGATACGGAAAAGTTATTTATCTCGAAAACGACTTAAATGTTTTTGATACAAAAATTGAAAATAACTGTAAAAGGTATATTTTAATATAAAAATGTTACCAATACCGGTTATTATTGGTGTCATAAAACCGATTTTTGATTTTCAAACCGATTTTTGATCTTTAAACCAAAGAAGGTAAAGGTATATTTTTTTTTTAATTTATGAGAAAATATGTGATTTTTAACTGAAATTTTAATTTGGTACATTTGAGTACAGGTTAATAAGTACACAAAATTTTTCAAAAAAAAAAAAATTATAATTCCTAACCTCATAAAGTTTAGTGAAAACATTGCATCTACCATAAGAATGAAGAATCCATAGAGTCTATAAAAATATCTTGTTGGGAAGGGTGTTTTTTAGGGGGAGACGGGGGAAGATTGTTGTGTATCAAAAGGTAAAGATAAATTTGGCTTTATGCATAAGCTTAATTGGCTTAATCCATGCATAAGGCGATAAGATTACTGGAAAACCGTTATAGTCCTTTTAATGTACATACATAAGTATGACAATATTTTTAGTACGATAAGTAAATTTAACCAAAAATCCTTTAAGATATAATGGTACATTGACGAAACTTGACATAAATATTCCATTTTTGATGGAAACCAAATATAGGAAGAGTCCATAAAAATATCAACAAAAACACTAAGAATACTACCCGCTTTATCTAACCCTCAAAAAAACACGCTTCCCTACTCAATATTTTTATAGACATTTTTATAATTGATTCTCGTGACGCTCTTCACGTTCACATTTTGTACCAAGTTTCATGGAAGAAGGTCTTTTTTTATTTTTTGAAAAGTTTAATGGAGCACCTACGACATTGCCTAAGGAAACTAGGTCAGAGCATCAATTCAATGAAAATTCAAAAATTATAAGGAACTGCACTTAACTTCTTTCTTTTTCTTTTTAAGAAACTGACAGCTAATTTATTGACGTGGGTTTGGCATTAGTAAAGCCTACTATGACCACTTTTTTTTAGAATTCTTACAACTTCCCATTCGAAATTTGTATTTTGACATAACTTCACATTTTGCGATCCCTAGAATCAGAATCCGTCGTTTCTAGTCAGATGTCTGAATGTGTGTTATTTCCCAAACTCATGTTTTTGATATCACACCCCGTCAATAGAAAGTTTATCCCGAAAGAAAAAAATTATTGACCAAACAAATATTTTTCCGAGGTCATTAACCCGTACATTTTCAAATGCAGTTTTTTAAAGGACCAATAAATCAATCGGAATTTCTATAAAAATTAAGAATAACTGTTACCTATAGTTCCAGAGAAAAAAAAATGTAAAGAGTGTAAAATTCCCATACAAATTTGTATGGGAAAAGTATGACCTTAGAAGGCACCACTAAGAAAAAAATTTGTTGGCCAATAATTTTTTCTGTCGGCATAAGCTTTCGATTGACGGAGTGTGCTATCCAAACAAATTAGTTTGCGAAATAACGGGCACCCAAGTGTATATGTACGTACCTTTGTACTTTCAATGTACGTACATAGTACGATATCCACTTCGGATGAGTTTTCTTTTACAGATTATACTGTCATAACGTGCTGCAAAGGTTTTCTAATAAATTCAATTAACCTTTCCTTTACTAGAGCAATTTAAATACGGGCTGTAAAACGTCATTTGTATCTTATATCTCGAGAACGGATAAGGATACCGACTTCGGACTAATTTTATTCTACACATAATTACGTAAAACTAAAAATAAAAAAAAAAGAAATAAACGGACAGATGTTTTAATTCAAAAAGTTGTTACACTCAAAATTGTTTTCAAATCAAAATTTGGCATCTGACACTTAATTTGTATTTTAATATTCTTTGCAACCATGTAATTTTTTTTAAAGTACACTCCCTTGATTTGTGGTATTTTTTTGCCATTAGTCAGTTATAAGACAAATGGGCAAAACGGACTTAAACGTTTTTTGGGTTCGTTTTTAACTTTATCTTATTTTCAGTGATGAAAACTAATTAAGAACTTCCTTTAGGACCTCTTTCCTTATTTTCATAGGTACAGTTAAGTTAGTTTTCATCAAAACCTTTTAAAAGGCATTCAACCACACGGGTTTATTCTTGCAGGAATTTTCGTCATAGTTTTATGTACCTATGCATTTTGTTAATTTTGGCTTAAAACGCACCTATTGTTACTTTTCATTTATATAGTAAGTTTATTTTCAATAAATCAAATTTAAAACTTAGTAATAAATTAATAATAATAATTTTTACTATATGCCTTTAAGACCTCAGGTCTTTTTATATGCAATGCACGGCACTAGTTAGAAGGAATAGAAGGAAAGGTAAGATTTTTGTTGGGACAGTGGATTTGAATTAGATATTTATTATCTCATGAAATTCCACGGGTGGCATCCACTGTGCCATTGCAACCCGCAACCTTCCACCTTTCCGAAGGTTTTTAGAACCCAAATTATTAAAATGCCACCTAAGAGCTGCTGCGCGCTGCATACATTCATGTTTTCAAGATTCCCGTTTTAAAATTGGCAAACAAATTCGCCGTTTTTGAGATTATAGGCCTTTTTTATTGGTAAGTGCAGCGCAGCAAAATTTTACACTGCAAACAACAACAAAGGAAAAGTGGGAATACTACAAAACGTGTTATTTCTTTGTTTTGTGATGTTTAAAAAATATATAATATTGTTTAAACATCACAAAACAAAGTAATAACACGTTATGTAGCATCCGCACTTTTCCTTTGTTGTTGTATACAGTGTAAAATTTAGCTGCGCTGCGTATACACTTACCAATAAAAAAGGCCTTATGTATCAACGTGATATAATTTTTCAGCAAAATTTGTTGTGATTCCTGAGAGAACTAATCTTTCAAATATATCCCGTATTTTTATCTCCGAAAAAATCTTTTTTTCAAAAATAGATAATTTTTTTTTGTAAATTTATTAAATAATTAAATTTACTCTTAAAAATTTTATGTAAAAATATTCTTTTTTTGTTGAAAAAAAGCAATTGGATACAATTTGTTTATCCTTGTTTACAATGTTGAAATAAAATAAGCCAAACAAAACTGAAGAAACTGTCAGGCTCTCTTAATTCCTCACTTTAACGGGACAGCATACATACGTTAATGTCAACATTAACTAGTCAGCATACGTTAATGTCGACATTAATTAGTTAATCTCCAAAATCCTGCAAATTGAAAGAAAATTCATGACTTTAACTGATCTAACCAGTAAATGCTGACATTAAGTAGTTAATGTCAGCATTAACGGACTCCGAATTTTAAAGGTAACATATATATATTTATTTAGTCGTTACTAATAAAAATTTTGTAATAAAGATGAAGAAATTTAAATACTAAAATTACTTCGGTTTTAAATGGAGTGAATGAATATAATTCAATTAAAAAGTACAAGTGACCTCAACTTCAGAAATAATATTGTGCTTAGCCCAGGTATGACAGTGGGCTCTTCAGTAAGTCTGTTGTACCCTGCTAAGACACAATTTTTTTATTTGTGTTCGCTTAGTAGAGGGAACCTGAAAAGGTTAAGATATCATCATTAAGTAAATGATAAAGAACTACCAGGGCTGAGACAGGCAAAACTACTACTTAGGATCTATAACCAAGAGCGATTTTTAAACTGTATCAGCTTAAGTAGGAACAACCTAAGAAAAATAACAGGTCTTCTCACTGGACACTGCAAACTAAAACGACATCTTAGCATTCTCGGCCTAGTAAGCAGTGCCACATGCAGTTTCTGCGATATCGATGAGGAAACACCGGACCACATTCTAGGCAAATGTGATGCACTTTTGCATCACCAAAGACACAAATACCTGGGACGTTACCAGGTGGAAGAGAAATAAAATTTGGGGGAAGAGTTGTAAGATGTTCCCTTCGTCGATCGTTGATATTAGTTCCTCATCCAGAAGTTCCATTGCTGTGAGGTAGCGCTGGTCAGGATGTATCTGTTGGTTTATCACTCTTTCTATCAGAGGGTTCGGGTGGTTGGTTGTATTCTGCAGGCATCTTCGGCTGGATTGAATGAGGTATCTGTCCAGTTGAATTATCTTGGCTTCTTCATAGAGTCGAATATTGCTCACGTGTTTCCTACGTATCCTGTCGTAATGCAATCCTGTACATAGCCGCAAGATCTTCCTCTCGAATACTGCCAGTTTGTTGATATGGGATCTTGTCCCCGTATACCAGATGGGGAAATAGTAGGTGATGATCGGCCTAATAAGCTGGTTGTAGAGGAGTAGCTTTGTCCTCTGACTAAGTCCGTTCTGCTTTCGGATGAGCGGATGAATGCGGTGGAAGGCGAAGTTTGCCTTTTTAAGGATAGTTTTTGCGTGAGGATTGAACTGCAGCAAACAAAAAACAAATCACAGCAAGAAGATACTGTGAATTTTATTATTTTAAGGGAATTTGTTTAAACTCGTGCACAGTATCTTCTTGCTGTAACCTTGGCCTGTATAAACCTATTCTAATCGAATTGAATATAAGAAACTCAAAAATATAACTAAACAGGTCTTACAATTATTGTGGGGTATAATTACGGCCAGTGTATTTATCGTATTTAAAAACAGCACGCTTAATAATCTGTTGGCATTTTTCTGAAAAAAAAAACATGGATTTTTTTTTATAAATATTTATTCGTAGATGCTAGGGCTGGCCACTAGACGAGACTCTGCGAGAATTAAATAAGTCTCGTCTCGGTCTCGTTAAAATCGAAAATTTTCAATCTCGTCTCGGTCTCGTGTCGGACTCGTATAATTAAATCTCGTCTCCGAAAAATACGATTTCCGGACAACCTGTTGATTTTGGCACGAAATATTTTCGATGCCCTGGTTCTTCACGAGCCATTGCGCCACCCAATTTTTTTTTTAATATCAGGCTCTGGAAAATCCCTTGCACCCTCTACACAAGGCCACTAAGAAATCACTTAGTATAGGAAAACCTCGTAAGAAAACACATGACGTCTTTTCTATCAGAACCAGGTTTTCCTGTTCCTTTTTCCCTCAAAACTAGCGATGAGTTAGTTCAAAATCCCCCTCCACCTTGCAAAAGAAATTTGCTATTAATTGATACGACAATTTAAAGGACTTCATAATCAGATGATCGCTGATAAAAAAGCCGATCGATCTTCTATACGGATGGTTCGTTCAAGGATCAAAACTCCTCTTACGCAATAGTGGAATTAGAACCAAATGAAGAATCAAAAATAATCCACCAAGGACTTCTTCCCGATGCTACTGGAAGTTACATATCAGAATTAATTGCAACTCAGAAATGCTTACCCAACTAACAATTTAACTTCTGTAAGGGTCTATCGAAGTTATTTCCTAATCAGCAAATTTGACTCTATAAGGCCTTAGAAAAACACAGTTGGCCCACATTGAGAAGCTCGAAAGGCTTTCAAGCAATCATTTGCAGGTTTATTGGAAGTACTCAATTTATTTCGCTAAGGCCTTATAGAACAAAACTACACTCAAACATTTCAAATGTAGTAGTGTAGTTTTGTTCAAGTGTTTCGATAGACACATCTTAACACCCTTATAAAAGGCTTGTCGAGGCCTAGGAGAAGCCTTTTCGAAGCACAATGCAAAACAAAATAAAAATTAATTCTTTATTTTTATTTCTTTATTTCTCCTTTATTTCATGCTAGTAATGATTTTCTTCTGGAACTTAATTCACAATTATTATTTATATCCGAAAAAACACATTACTTACTTGAAGGATTTTGCGGGAATTGAACCGAGGATGGTTGGGTTAAGAGTCGGGCACCTTAGGTATCGAGCTAGCCTGGCGTATGTAAAATGAGTGCCAAATTGGAACCACTTGAAACCGAAATTAGCTTCCTGATGAATTAAACTTATTTGAAAAATACCATTCGTCTGTTGCTGGCAAGGGAGTTTTTTTTTACATAATGTTATTTTTTTTTTTAAATTATTAATGTTTCCATGATTACTCATTAGAGAAAACATGTAAGTGGTCACACAAACATACTTTTTGTGAGACAACAAATAAAATATAAGTTCGTTTTTCGTTGAAATCAATTGTTTTTTAAAAACGAAATGCTTTGAGTTGAGAAAAAATATAAAAACTCTTTTATGCCCCATAAAATATGTTCTTTTCATTTTTTACACAAACCGTTTACTGACAATTTTAATTTGTTTCTGTTTTTAAAAACACTAATTTGCCAAAATAAAAAACATAAACAATAAAGACCATCATTAAGTTTTTTTCAACTGAAAGTGGCTAAGTATGTAGATATTAAAAACGTTTGAAATAGACCTAATAAGAAAACTACTGAGAAATGAAAGCTTCATACTAAGATAATTTTTGAAAACATTCGAACTTCTTAACGTGACAATATTTTTTAACGATAAAACAGAAACTATACTATGGTCACCTCGTTTGTGAATAATTCAGACAGCAGTACCTTATTTTCACATGAATACTGCTTTCCATGCGAAGTACCAGCTTTTAATGCTTTCATGTTGGGTGTGCAACCCTTCGCTTAGACCAAATAATCGGAGTTATTGCATCCCGCGCATGCGCCTAAGAGGATAATTGTTTAGTATTGTGTGTCCAACTTAAACCCTATATTATTATCATTGTACCATGAGTACCTTTAAGGGGAAATTTAAAATATCCTCAAGTTAGTCATCTGGCAATTTTTAATAATGAGGACGTCAGTCCAGTGCAAATAAAAGATTTCGTGTTTTATTTACTAAATTATTATTAAATTACAGTCCACTTAGCTGCAATATCGATCACGGTCCTTCGACGCCGAAATTTGTGCCAGGCGACCTACCCGAGGGTCCGTAAGGGGAGGTAAGTTTTGTATCGAAGTGGAGAGGTGTTTGTGTTTGTAGTGGGTTTGGTGTCGAGTGGATGGACAGAGCAATAACAGCAAGGGTTACTAGCCAACACGCTTTTTTCGTATTCGTCTGGAGGCGAGAGCAAGCAGTGAGAATGCGGAAGTGAGCTTGGACTACGCTAAGTTGATTCAATTCAACCCTCCAACTCGCTTGGTGGAGTCGAGCCCGAATCTGGCCATCCATGTCATCAAGCTCCAACACAATCTCTTGATTTTGAAAGTAAATGGGGTAGGCATTGAAACAAAAATAATAAGCAACAAGATGGTGCGTAAAAGAGAAAGGTAGATTATTGTTCGTCAAGTTCATGATGCGTTAAGCAAGCTTAAATGCTGAATTCGTTGAAGGTGGGTGCGTTCAGTCATATAGAATGAGAATTGCATTAAGGTCAGTACACACTTTCGTTTGATTTGATGTTTCTTTTCTTTTTCGAATCGATGGTCAAGATTGTAATCTTTTGGAAGTTATATAAGTAGTAGTAGTTAAATTGCTAAGCACCAAATAAGCACTATATATAGCAAATTGGGTTAATGCTGCGTGCACTATGATCTCCAATTGTAAATCGGCATACATATAAAAAAAACTGCTTCAAAACTTTACACAAACTTACCAACAAAGGATGATCTTTTAACATTTTGACGTTTTGACACTTTGAGTGTACGTTCGTAGGATGAATCATTTGTTTATAAGACAAAGTTCAATCCAAACGTACATTCACGCAGAAAAGCAGTTACCTACATAGGGTGACCTTTTGACATTTTGACGTTTTGACACTTTGAGTGTACGTTCGTAGGATGAATCATTTGTTTATAAGACAAAGTTCAATCCAAACGTACATTCTCGCAGAAAAGCAGTTACCTACAAAGGGTGACCTTTTGACATTTTGACACTTTGAGTGTACGTTCGTAGGATGAATCATTTGTTTATAAGACAAAGTTCAATCCAAACGTACATTCACGCAGAAAAGCAGTTACCTACATAGGGTGACCTTTTGACATTTTGACACTTTGAGTGTACGTTCGTAGGATGAATCATTTGTTTATAAGACAAAGTTCAATCCAAACGTACATTCTCGCAGAAAAGCAGTTACCTACAAAGGGTGACCTTTTAACATTTTGACACTTTGAGTGTACGTTCGTAGGATGAATCATTTGTTTATAAGACAAAGTTCAATCCAAACGTACATTCTCGCAGAAAAGCAGTTACCTACATAGGGTGACCTTTTGACATTTTGACGTTTTGACACTTTCAGTGTACGTTCGTAGGATGAATCATTTGTTCATAAGGCAAAGTTCAATCCAAACGTACATTCTCGCAGAAAAGCAGTTACCTACAAATGGTGACCTTTTGACATTTTGACACTTTGAGTGTGCGTTCGTAGGATGAATAATTTGTTCATGAGACAAAGTTCAATCCAAACGTACATTCTCGCAGAAAAGCAGTTACCTACAAAGGGTGACCTTTTGACACTTTGAGTGTACGTTCGTAGGATGAATCATTTGTTCATGAGAAAAATTTCCTTCAAAACTTACATTCTTGCAGAAAAGCATTTACTTACAAAGGGTGACCGTTTGACATTTCCACTAGCACAATTCTACCGGTCTGAATGTATGCTAAGTTTCCACCGAATACTTAATCTGGATTTGGAGTGATTTACACTATATCTTCTTTAAACAACGTGAGTTACCATAAAGATTTAAGTCTCTTCAAATCGGGATTGAAAATGAGTCTCCTTGAAGTTAAACATACCTATTTTCACTTGCATCTACTCTATTGGGCGCGTCCAGTTTTTGTTGCCTACAAATGTTGTTATACATTTTACTACGGCAATTGGATAAATTTTATTACTTCAAAAGCAATATCTCACTTTATTTCGAATTACTTAATATGCGTAGCACGATGTGCGAACATTTGCATCACGTAAAAAAAAAAAAAAAAAACCCGCAGATGTACATTTACATTCAGTCAAGAAAGAAGGGTACATTCAAGGTATAGAATGAAGAACAACTAAACAAAAATGAGCTTCAGCATGAGGTTGCCAAACGAAGAATTACGTGGCATTTCAACACACCATTAGCTCCGCACCATGGTGGTCTCTGGGAGGCAAGTGTTAAACGGGCAAAATATCACCTAAACAGAGAAATCGGTGCACGTAGTTTCACGTTTGAAGAGCTGTACACTGCCTTCGTAAGAATAGAAGCTTGTTTGAACTCCCGACCACTATGCGCATTGAAAGACGACCCTAATGACTTAACAGCCTTGACACCAGGACATTTCCTAACTGGGGGTCAAGTATTACGCCCTCTGGGTCCAGACGTGAAGGAAGTGTCATCGCATCGCTTAGACAGCTGGGACAAGATACATCAGTTTGAGCAAAGCATTTGGAGTAGGTGGTCGCAGGACTACCTGAGTGAACTGCAATTGCGCACCAAATGGAAACAGCCTAATCGGAACTTGGAAGTTGGAGACTTGGTGTTTTTGAAGGAGGACAATCAACCACCAGGTTTCTGGAAACGTGCTCGTATCACCAAGGTGTATCCTGATAAAGCTGGACGAGTACGCAGTGCCAGGATTCGTGCAGGTGGCCGTATGTACGACCGCCCCGTTACTAAGCTATGTCTGATACCAATCGAAAACAGTCTTCAGCCGCACAATGAGATGTGTGCGAATGGGAAATGTACGGAAGGTTGTACTATATCAAGTGACGAAGAGAGCAGTGTTCATAAGCAACTGCAAACTTCTTAAATCCGAAGCAGCCGTTGATGGAGGTCAATGGTTTTTCGAAACAGCCCCAACATAAGAGACTAATATTATTCAATAAAAAAGGGTTATTAAGAAATAACGCAGAAATTTTAAACCAGCGGGTTTAAAGTGGGCAGGATGTTTAGTATTGTGTGTCCAACTTAAACCCTATATTATTATCATTGTACCATGAGTACCTTTAAGGGGAAATTTAAAATATCCTCAAGTTAGTCATCTGGCAATTTTTAATAATGAGGACGTCAGTCCAGTGCAAATAAAAGATTTCGTGTTTTATTTACTAAATTATTATTAAATTACAGTCCACTTAGCTGCAATATCGATCAATGATTAAAATTATGTTTGATAACCACCTCTTCACAGGTCTTATAGAAACAACTTAGGCTGACATCACTTCGCTGAGGCAAATTCATCGAAATAAATGCTTCTCGCGCATGCGTCTGACAGAGTTCACACAATTATTATGCGTGTGTCGGGCTTGTGTTTGATGGGTTATAGAACCAAAATTGGATGTCATGCTTAATCAGAGTTACCACTGCGATCAAATTTAATTCTGAGGGAATCAATTTTATTGGTGTGATACGGGGTATTATTTTTTTGTATAGAAATTAAAAAAAAAAATAAGACAAACCACGAATATGAAGAAAGTTTATCTGTTTTTTTTAAATCATTTTTAATAATTATAGTTTCAAGTAAAAAAATATATATATATTTTTTTCGTTTTCTTTTAATCAAGTGAATTTAAATTGTTTTCTTTTACCATACTTATCTCACTGCAGAAAATAAATTTTTGTACCGTTTTTGTATAAACGATTTCATATTAGACCATACCTACTCAATGAATCGGTTTTATTTAAATTTTCAAAATGATAAAATTTTTCCTATTTTTATTTTTATAAATAATTTGACCTGTGGTAACCCTCACTCGGCAGGAGAAACATACATGCGCCGACCAGTACACAAAATAATGCTTGTATCGGGTTTTGCGCAGGGGGCTTACACAAAAAAAATAAACTGACAGAATTCCACTGACAATTATGCTTCCATTAGACTTTCGTACATATAATAGCTTGTTTCAGACGTTTGTAAGCAGGCCCTTCAAGAGCTCTTGGCAGTGCTCCCTTGTGAATGCTTTTTCTTTGCTTTTATTTCACATGCCTCTCAAAACTAATTTCTGGGAAGCCTTACTAAAACTGTAACCAAATTGTAAATATTCAGACTTGCAGAAAATTATAGATTCTGCCTGTAATAGGTTTGTAGGAAGCTGTTTTAAAAAATATAGCTTCGAAAATTTGCAACTTCGATATCCAAACTAAATACAAGCCTTGTCGAAATAATAACTTATAGAAATTCAAAAAATAAACCTTATAGAGGAAAAATTGTTAGTTGGGTATCTTTCACCAAGGATCTCCCTGGGAAAAAACTAATATTCACTGATAACCTCAGTATCCTAAACGGCCTTTAAAGTGGCTTTAATAAATGTCAGTCCTTAGAAAACGTTAGAAGTCTCTTATATTCTTCCAAAGATACTTGCTTAGCTTGGGTACCTGGACACGTAGGCATGAATGGGCAACCAAGATACTAACACCGCAGCTAAATAAAACTTTCAACTTATACCACTTACAATTGAAATCCCAGAATCATCGCGTTTAATTCAAAAAATATCAGCAGCATTCTCGGATAAAGAGATAGGTACTTTGTGGGAAAATAGCCAAACTTTCTTGCGAATGTACGAAAATAACTATAAGCGTACTCCGTACAGTACAAACCTTACCAGAGAAAATTGTACTAAATTACTACGTATGCGGCTGGGGAAAACACTTTTCACCAGAAGACACTATTAAACCAAAGAAGCTCCGGAAAAATGTAATTTTTGCAATGTCGAATTGTCAGTATAGCATTGTCTAGTTACATGTCCTGCATCCAAAATAATTACTGAAGCCAACGGATCTTCAAGCAGTGAACTACAACTTGCCAAACTACTAGATCCTGCCAACCATGAATCTTTCAGGAATAATAAACTAGCCACACACCATATCATAAATTTTCTGATATTTAAAATAATTTTTTCTCTTATAAAAACTTTTTATTATATAACTTTTGAAGCTTCCGCATATCAGCATAAACTGCATATGTTATTCTATCTTTTTAACACTTAAACTGAATTTTTTTTTTCCTTTTCTTTTTATTGATCTTTAAAAACCACTTCAAATGGCCTTGTTGCCCTGGAGTCTTCTTTGTTAAATAGTTTATAAATCTTTTCAAAGATTTTTCTCTCCATTTTTCCATACTATATACAATAGGGTGTCCCGACAATTTTTTTTTTGGATTTCCCGAACGCAAGACCTATCAAAACTTGCGGCTTTATATTACAAAAATAGTTTTAAAAATAAAATTAAAATATATCTTGAGGGTGCTACCAACCCTCAAAATATTGAAAAATTGTTATTTTTATGGTGATATTTTGCTATCCCTAATTTCCACTCCGTAACTACTATTTACTATAAAATATGACTTTTTGATCTTATTAGGTGTAAAAAATATTTGACGTTTCGGTTTGCATGCAGCAACACGTTTCCAGCGGTTTCAAATCTATAAGGTTTCAAGAAAATACCCCCAATATAGTGTCCCATATTAATAATTTTTTTTTGCGCATATCGCCGTTGTGATTATTTTTTTTTTCCTTGAGCTTAAAACCACTGCTTAATAAATTTGACGTAATTTGAAATAAATTTTCTATACGTATCAGATTTTCAAGAAAAATTTCTATTGAAAATTAATACAACAGGGCAAAAATTTGAGGCCTACCTAACCTACCCAACTGACTTCATTCATTGATGCCGGATAGGGATACATTTTTATGAATAGTACTGGGTTTTTGACCTGTTTTTTCTACCTGAAAAATACACAACTCAATCTGGTTATAAAGTCGGATTGGATGTGACGGAACTGCAACTAACACTGGTTGGAAGGGGGGCGTTTTTCAATTTAGAGGGGTTTTTGGAGAGGCCGCTACAATGGTGTATTTGTATGCTTCATGCCAATGAGTTATCTCTTCCTCATTTATTTTTAACATTAGATGGTTGAACTTCGGGTCCTAGAGAATATTCCGGACCTATTGGGAAACAATTAGCTGGTTGCAAAAGTAAGACCACGGTGTGCTTTTGTGCGGTGGCTGGTAATATGCCTGCCTTGTCGAAAAATGTGGTTGATGAACTAAGTACGGATCAAAAATATCTTTATCAGATATGTCAGGCTGTATCAAGTGGTTTCTGTACTCCTGAGCTGGCACACCGTCAACCTGGAAAAATGGCTCACTCGAGATGGCTTACTTCTGCTAATCGTATACTCTGACTTTATGTTAGTACTCTTGATCCATCAGAGAATTTGCTATTGCTTGTCAACTACGTCGTCAAAGTATACGCTCCAATTTGGTTCCAAATCAAGCAAAAGACGTCTTTTAAGGATGGAGCCAAACATATTTTCCAACTAATTATGTACTCTTGATATTTACCCGAAAATTTGAGATCTGTTGTGGATTCTGTTATAGAACGAAATGCTTTTTTTCCGCACCCAGAAAACTTGCTTATCAGTATGTTGTTTGATGAAAGAGACCACATTCGGGAGCTGGCATTGCAAAGAATAAAAAAAGCCAGAGAAGCTGAAAGTATCACCAAATGTAGGATATATAAACCACCAAAAATTAACTTCTCTGCTAAAGATTATACTTAAATTATCTTGTGGCACGAATGTCAGGTTACATCATCCCCGGTTTTTCGACATATTTCTTACGAAGACCTTCACATCATGGCAAAAGATAAGATCTTGGAAATTGATGACTTTCCCTGTCACACCCAATTTCTGGAAAGATGTGTTAAACTGGTAACAGAGGCCTCACAAAGTGTAACTGACCCTACTTCTAGAGATGGTTTTATTAGAAACAGGTTGCAATCTCGAGCAGAAATGACAAATTTTGGACACAAAAATAAGTTTAAATTCTAAGTTTATGTCATTGATTACAGTTTTTTTTCTTGCTTATTTTGTTTTCATATGCTTTGTTTCAATAATATTTATAATAAAATACCTTTAAAACTTGATTTTTGTATAGTTTTATTCATACGGTTAAAGTCTGTAAAAACGTCAAATTTACAAATCTTCAAAGCTCGGTAGCACCCTCAAGACGACGACAGTTTTTTTTATCGTTTTCATTATCTGTGTTAAAATAACGCAAATTTTGATACCTCTTGTGATAGTGTAGCTCAAAAAAAAAAAATGTCCATACATCGACGGGACAGCCTAATATACAACGCTTTCATACAATACAAGGTTTTTTGTTTTGATATGCGGAATTAACAACAAGATGTTAAAATAACAATCTTAGTAAGCTATATGTATAAAAAGGAATAAAACATTGTGACTATACGAAACCTCATCTTTCCTTTAGAGTAAACATTTATATTCTGGTCGTAATAACAGAAACAAAATTCTCTGATTTATTATTTGGAGGTCTCAAAAACCGATGAACGTTTATTTTTTAAATAATTCAATATTTTATCGCGTATGATGAAAAGTTTGATATTTTTGTGCAAGCGAGCTTAAATTTTTTTTTATAAAAATAAACAAAAACCACTCTGTAAAACATAAAGGACACGGAAGCCGACATCAAATCTCTTTTCAAAGATTTTTCTCTCCGCAAATTTGTCCATACTATAATACCACCATACTTTGGCGGAAGAAAATTCACTATGCCCCATCGGCATAACAAAATAAAATAAATATTTCAGGTCAATTTACGTTCCACTAAACAAGTTAATTGCTACGAGTACATAGTAATTTTTAATTATTGGTTTTGTCAAAGTAGTAATTTCTGTGCTATTAAACAAAGCATACATACTTAGCTTATATGTACGTCGTTGTTAACAAAAACAGACAGCTGCTGTAAAACTGTAAAGTTGACAATAGTTATTCTATCTTCAATATCGATTCATAGTTATTTCATCGGCTCTTCCAAGTATACATAAATGTATATCAATCGAATAATATCGACCATTTGGTTTATAATTAATGTAAATTAATTCACAAATATTATTATTTTAAGACTTCTTTCTTCGTCTTTGTCTTAGCCTTCTGTAATTCTATATAAAAATTTATCATCTCATTCAAATTTAAATTATACATATAATCGGGATGTCAATGCCCTTACATCACTATCTTCACATACTTTCATTCAAAACATTGATTTTCCATTGTTTAGTGTGTTTCTGTGGATTTTTACCTTCCAAAATACCTAACGGTAATTTTAAAATCGATTAATTAATTCTCTTAATCAGTTTATGTAACCTTTAAGTGATGAGCCTATACAAAAAGCTGTTGTATCTTTTGTCGTAAAAGTCAATCTTGAAAATTGCAAAATCTTTTCTTGTTAAATCAATTTCTAAAGTCTTGCTTTTTTCGATCACAAAAAAAGTCAAAAATAAATTAGATCTCTGTCACAGAAATAGAGTGTAGCTATCTTTTGACAAAGTATTTAATTATAGATAGGTACAAAGTTTCTCCTGGAAGTAATGCGGGCTAATAATTAATTTGCCAAGTTTGTAATCCAGTTAATTGGCCAAAAGCAGCCAGTGCCAGTAGGTATAGCAGCAGCAGCAGCAGCAGGTGTAACGCCACTGCAGCAGCACACTTCCTTATTGCGCGTATACTCCTTGTCGTCGTCATTTAATAATAATTGGAGTTGCAAAAGAGTAGTTTAAACACCCAAATACTTGCCGTGACAACTGCTATCCATCCGCAATGCGAAGATAATCCATAGTAACGCGGTAGCAGCAGCAGTGGGCGATATCTTTTGCCGATACATTTTACTAACGCAGATAAAAAGATTCACTGAATGTAATTATTTTTTTAATCACTCATTGAACCAATTATAAATGGGGAATCTAGTGAGTAAACAATAAAACTGTTAAATTGCCTCTAACGAGCAATTTTTTTTTTTTTTTAATTTTTCTTTTTTTTCACTTTTCTTCACAAATTTTGTATCTTTTTCGAAGAAGATACTTTATCCGCGACCGAAGTTTGGAGCACTTCTTTCATCTAGCGAATATAAAATCCAACTGAAGAAGTGAAGACACTGGCGATGATGGCGTCTGCTATTGGATTTGATTTGGACTAGAGTTAGTTGAAGCTACTAGAGAGACACAAATGGAGATACTCGGAATGTGTGTCTAACCTAACCGCAGCATAGAAGACTGCTTCTTCTGGTTTTGTATCTTTGGGAATGGGATGTTGTTGTTGATGATGATGATGGTAATGGTTGTTATATTGTAACGGTGCTCCTCGGTGGACGACATTGTAAGTTGTTATCAGGCACGCTCGCTCGCTCAGAGCTCAAGAAAGAGCCGATCAAAACAAAAACTATGAAAATGCATCTTGGAGTCATTTTTTTTTTCATACTCTTGACCAAGTAAACTTACTTTGGCTATGATGGGCGGCTTTTGAAGTTGTTAGACTGGAAAATTCAAAAAACTAGACCTAGTGGATGCGTGGTGTGGTGTGGAGAAGATGTAGGAGATGGACATAACAACGGTTTTTGGTCGTTTTAAAGTCTGACACAAATAATTGCTCCCTGGGTTTTATGTAGATGATTGTAATTTATTTACTTTTATGAGGTTGTTGTTTTTTGTGTGTTCTTTGTTTTTGTTTTAAATGTCTTGAATGTGTTGATGAGGCTTTATTAATTTGAATAAAAATGTAAAGGCGTTTTAAACTGTTGCAGAAAAATGTTTGGTTCTAATAAGATGTTTTATTTTCTGTGGTAAAACAATCGGGTTATGTCGGTGAGAGGAACTACTTCTGGTTCGTGCGGTGATGCGTGTGTTGTTTATTTATTCTGATGAATGTTGTTATGGCTTTGAATTGCAGAGCAGTTGATTAGGACATGCTATTTAAATGTTATTTACATATATTTAAAAATAATTATAAATTTCTTTCTGAATCAAGATTTTGCATTTGTGAGTATTCCGCTTACTTGAAAGGCGAGTTTTTTTGTTTGTGAAATAAATACAAGTTCTTGAATTGGTTGTATGGAAGGTACAGTTATTTACTGAGCTAAAAATAAAATTCAATTTCCCCTCTAGGGAATCCCCAAATAACCTTAGGTCCAAAGTTCGAAAAAAAAAATCGCTTCAGTCGGCAGACCGACAAACAGACAGAGTTTCGGGACCCACTTTTATCGCATTCTTTATGATCGTAATTTGTACGAATCCAAAACTTGTCCTACAGTACTTACTTAAAGCGCAAGAAAAAAAAATGGTCTAATTTAAATGAAATAAATGTTTTTTTTTTCAAATTTACCATTTGCTCTTTTTTGATAAAATTCATCAGGCTATTCAAATTTGTCCAAGAACATAATGTCAAACTTGGTCTCAATATTCTAACTACAAAATTCCAACAATTAAGGTCAAACAGTACAGATGAATGAAAAAAATCACTCGTACTAAAACTTAGATATTCTTATCATAACTTAAATAGTTATGACAATGGACCATAAACTTTGTCATATATTTTAACTAAAATATTATGTCAATCAAGAAAATGATGGTTGAAATATAAACACTCTATGTGCGGTAACATAAAAAAGTTAAAAATGCCATTTAAGGTTCGCTTTGTTTTAACAGAAACAAAAGAGCTGATCTCCGAACCTTCCATACAAATATAATTTTAATTTTGTTGTTTAGGTACTAATTTAAGAACTTAATTTAAAAAATACTGTGTGTTTCAAACATTTAATTGGACTTTAAAGAATTTGTAGCACAGCTTTTTGGTATGCCATGTGAACTAGGTAAAATGTTCAATATTAGAAGAAGCGAATGTTTATCTGTAGACTTGTTTTGTTAAGTCGCCTCAAACCAGCCAGCGAGTTAAAATCCTGCACATGGTTTTAATTTTAACTTACCAACGATGATTTGAAACAATTTTGAAATTCAGGTACAAAAAGAGCTTATTTACAAAGTTATATTTTTGAAAATGTCTTAATTTTGAAACTCTTGCAATTGCATCGATGTAGGTGTCTTTTGGAAATCTTACAGCTTATAGAAAATTTTTGACTGTGCCTACTTTTGTTAAAATCGCTCATAGATGGTACAATTTATTGACCAGTTTAAAAAAAAAATGGGGGACAGTATAAGCCTTAAATTTATTAAAATAGAAAAAAAGGCGTTTTCTACCTATTACAACATGAAAAACTTCGTCCGATAAGCGCAGCAGTTTCCTTAACATTAAGACTAAGCCTATTGGTTGGCATATATTTTATTTTTCAAATTCGGATAGGTTAACCTGCTATGGCTTTTCGTTCTATTACTATTTGCTCTATTTGTTTGTAAGATTATATGGAAGAAATACACAAAACTTACTTTTTTCTTTTATTTAGTAAAAAATCTTTAAAATGTTTCCTTGAAACATTTTCTTTTATCTTGTCTTTTCTTCTTAATACCATCATCTAACTCTAGTGTTTGCATTTAACTTGCAATTTCCTATTCCTAGGCCCAGTTTCACAGTTAACACCACCCAGAATAAGTTCCCCTTTAGTTTCTTAGGGACTTTTTCGAAGTCTGAGTTAGTGTAACTTAAGTGCCCAACATTGTGCACTTAGCTACATACATAAGTCCAACAAATTCAGGTTCGTGAGAACTGCATTTCTATTTCTGTCGACACACGCACACAGGAATGGTTGCGAGTTGTTAGTCACTAGGCCCTGGTTCTTCACGAGCCGTTCCGCCACCCACTTTATTTAATTTATTTTTGGGTCTTTTGTTTCTTATATTGTGAACTTAATTGCCAATCCTGTGACTGTGAAATCGGCCATTATTTCCTTTCCTTACATAAGTGTGAAGTGCCACATCTGTGACTGGTCCTTTGTTTGTTATTAGGTTTTTAAATTTAAAAATAGATTGTGCTGACATCTAGCTTTGTATAGAGCAACTTGTTCCAAAAACATAGAATAACATAGAAGGATTGTGTCTAGGATATATTTGCTGACATCTAGCGGCAAATAATTATATAAAAGGCTTATGTCTTTGATAACATCGAAATAAAAATATATAGAAAAATATTAAGTAGAAATATTTTAAGCATTGCCATATTAAAATTATCCAGAAAATAAAACTCTCGACAAACAAAATTTCGCATTTACATATTTAAAAATCTCAAAATACGAAATCATCGCAAATTAATAATCCCACTTTTTATAAACTTGCAATTACAAAATCTCGTATTGAGATACAACTTAAACCAAAATTTCGCAATGTAAAATGTTGCATATAAAAATCTCGCAGTACAAATCTGGCACTAAAATAATGGGGAGAACTACGAACTAAAATCGCGAAAAACACAAACTCGCATTTTTTTATAAATCTTGAAATAAGAAATCTCGCAAACTAATAAACCCGCTTTTAATATACTTGTAATAACAAAATCTCGCTTTAAACAATCTCGCATATTGCATTTCACAACCAATCGCAAATTTCAACTAAAATCTCGCATTAACACATCACATTGAAAAATTTCGCACTGAAAAATAAAATCCTGCAAATGGAAAATGAAAAATCAGAGCCCCAAAAAGGAAGATAGAATCCTTTAATCCGATACGCGGGTCACCCAAGGTACTGTTTATTAAAAATAAACTTTATGTACACCAACTAACAACATAGGTGCCTGCCTGGCAACTGAGCATAACGGAGTTGCGTGAGTGGCACTGAGGACCCAAAAAAGGAGTTAAAATCCTTGAACCCGCGAACGAGCCACTCAATGTACTGTTACAACATACACAGACGAAAAACCTAGTATAACGTAATTTATATACCTAAGTCCTATATGATTTTTAATGCGAGATTTTAGTTCGCGGGTTTTTGTTAATGCGAGATTATAAAAAGCGGGTTTTTGTAATTGCGAAGTTATGAAAAGCGGATTTCTGTAATTGCGAGATTTCGTTTTGCTAGATTTCGATATTTTAATTTGCGAGATTTCGTAGCCAACCCAAATTATGAGAGAATGTAATGGAAAAAATATTATATGAAAAGGAAATATAAATAGGTACTGGTGCCATATGGCAAGGAATTGATTCGTAAGCAAAATCGAAAAAATTCTACTTTTTGGTATTTTTTTTTTTTTCAGAAAAAATTTGTACGTTTGCTACCCCTTACCTATGATTCTCTCGAAAACCATGATATTTTTCATTTTTTCAAGCAAAATTAAAAAAAAAAAATATTTAAAATTTTTAAAAATCTACAATTTTTTTTTTTTGAAGACTCAATAATTTTAAACCAAGTTTTTACAACTAGATTCAAAGTAATTTTTTAGACTACTTGAAAAAATCATGTTTCTAAGCTCAAAAATAACGGTACCTTTAATATAAATGTTAAAAAACCGTTAAGAAAAATCTTATTATATGCCTGGTGAAAACACAGTGTTGCTTTTGAAGAAGCTATTGATCTTACGCGCTCAGTCCAGGGGCGTATACAGCTTTAGTTCTTGGGGGGGGGGGTCATGCCAAAACAAAATAACACGAACTTATATTTGTTAAAAGTCAAGTGCCTTATATTTTTTTTTCATATTTTACTGTGCGTAGCTATATAAAAGAAAAGGGAAAAAATCTTAATTAACTATACTAAAGGGTTTTCCAAAAGGGACGGGTTGATTTTGACAGCTCGTGGCGGCCATATTGTTTCTTTTACTTTCGGTCAAAATGTCGTCTTTTAATCAGTTACTACAGACAAATCATCATGATGAGTTACAGCGTCGAGCAACACGTGCAAATGATGTTTTAGAGCAGTTAGAAGTTTATCCCAACTTTGGTCGAAAAATCATCTTTAGCGATGAGGCCCATCTTTGGATGAATGGGTACGTGAATAAGCAAAATTGCCGGATTTGGGACGACACTTATCCACGCGAGATTCACGAGGTGCTAATGCATCCAAATAAAGTTAATAAAGTGTGGAATTTGGGCTGTATGCCTGGAGGCATCATCGGTCCGTACTTCTTCAAAAATGATGCCTGCCAGGCCATCACCGTCAACGGCGATCGCTATAGGTCGATGATCACCAACTTCTTGTGGCCTAAATTGGATGATATGGACACTGAAGATATATGGTTTCAACAGGATGGCACCACACAGCTTAAGACACAATCGATATTCTGCACGAGCGATTTCATGGCATGGTTATCTCGCGCCGAGGCGACGTGAATTGGCCACCAAGATCGTGTGATTTTGACACCTTTGGACTTTTTCTTGTGGGGCTTTCTTAAGTCACAGGTCTATGCGAATAAGCTGCAAACCACCTCGACCCTCAAAGACAACATAATCGATGCCATCGGTCAAATTCAGCCTGATTTATGCGCCAAAATCATCGAAAACTGGACCTTTCGAATCCGCGCCACCCAGCGAAGCCGGGGCCGGCCATTTGAACGATGTTATATTACTATAATAGGGCTCTCAAATAAAGATAAAACCTTATTGATATCTTATATAAAACTAATTTTATTCAATTTTGAAATCGACCCGCCCTTTATGGGAAACCCTTAAATATATTACCTCTGTTAGATATAAGTCAAAATAATTTAAAATCGTTCATATCCTGGAACAAGATATCGTACCTTAACTCATTTAATTTCAAGACAGTTAAGAATCAAAAGTAGGCGTGAAATAGCAGACTACAAATGTAATACTACATTTGTACTATGCCAAGTTAGGCAATTTCGGTGAAAACATATATTTCGAACTGCCAAAGCCAATTCAAAATGAAATGAGCTACATATACAAAAAAATTAACACATTTGAGACGAAAACATTTTTTTGGTATTTGCAAAGTTACCTCATTTTTGGTTCCAAAGAAAAGTAAAATAAACAACTGAGTCGAACGAACCTTTATTAGCGCGCTCTTCATTTTTATTCCTGACTGTTACATTTTTTATCTCGGAGGGCCTCAGCAACAACACAACAGCGAAAATTAGTAAAATTAGGAAAAATTAGTAAAATATCATAGGTATTGTGCACTGTTTTCTGTTTCTTAATTTTAGTAAATAGATATAAATATTCACTACTGAAAATGAAAACAATAGCTCTGATTTTCAAAAATGACCACTTGTGTAAATTGCTCTTTTTACAATAGTGGAAAAACTAAAATACATTACATATTCGTATTATAATTGAATACAAAGATTCGTTTTCGTTGCGTTTCAAGAAAAGTGCGAACAAAGTTCACGAGTGATTTTGATATGCCTCTGATTTGAAAAAAATGTATGTCTCTAAGACTGCCACCGATGGAAAAGTGAAAGGCACCTTACAAAATAAATATGTACATCAAATATACCTAATCTTTTTATCTTTCTTACCAGTAAGCCTTTCTGATTAAAATAATGGACAAAGTTGTTAAATTCTAAGAGTCAAGTCGCTTTCCCTAAATAATTCCATCCGACTGGTCAAACGGTTCACCGCAAGGAGTTCCAAAAAATTTCCTTTACCATAGCTATTGGCATTATGGGATTCATAGGTTACTTTGTAAAAGTAATCCACATCCAAATCAATAACAATATTGTGCGATCGCAAATGTTGAATAAGTGCAAACAATATCCTTTCATAATAGGTTTTCATCATAGTTTTATATATTTATGTCTTTTATCGTTAACATTAATATTTTTTGGTTAGAATAACTATAAATCGAAAGTTATCACTTTTTTTGCTTTTAAAAATAATCTGTCATACAGAAATCGAACAAAACTATTTCTGTATGTGTTCTTTAATGTGTTTAAAGATTTTATTTTCAGAAAAAAAAAATGTTTTTTTTTGAAAATCCTATTAGTTTTTATTTTACTGAGTGCAAATTTGGTAACAACTCCCCACTTTGGTTTCTGTTTGGTTAAACAGGTTTTGGCTGTCATCTCAAAACGGAAACTAGCCTTTGCATATATTTTAAGATTTGAATGTATTATCATATGAGAAGTTTATTATAATTGAGGTACGAGGAAGAAAATCAAAGTATCATCGTTTGACTACAAAATAAAGTAGGTATTCCATTGCCATGAAAATTAAATTTCTTATTGAATTGAAGTTAACAACATTCAAATTCTCTATTGAATTCTAAATCAACAATCGAAAATCCTACTAGCTTTCTAAGTAAGCAACTTTCTTTTTTTTTATGTGGTTACTAAATAATTATTTCAGATCAACAAAATAATCTTGAGTTCTCGGGGGGGGGACATGACCCCGTGACCCCCCCCCCCTGTATACGCCGTTGGCTCAGTCCAATACTAAATGAAGTTCATTGAATTGACGCCACTGATGGAGAAAGGCTTACAATTGTACTGAATTCAGTACTTCTTGATTTTCTTGATTTAAGTACATCTTTGCCATTTTCAGTACTATTTTGAATTGTTTGTTCAAAATTGATTTAAACCGCCTTCAGTTAATTTTCTCTAAATGCCTTTTTGCGAAAATCTAAATACTCCAAAAAATCTAGTCGACAAAAGTCGATCAAAAGTTCTTGATCGAGTTTAATTTTCTATCAAAAAAGCAATGTGACAGAAAAATATACGAATAGATTTTTTAAAATATCGATATTAGATTGATTCTCGCAATAAGCCCCTTTTCAGAACTAAACAAATCTATGTGCGATGCGAACGAACCCAGATCAAAGGTTTTCTCTCTTACTTCAGTACCAATAAAGTCAGAAACTTGAAAATCGCAGCATTTGATAAACTATCACCAGGTTCAGGCAACTCACCACAGTGAGTTCCTTATTCCCCTTTCCAAAAAGAAACTGAGTTGCCAGAAACTGGGAGTAACTATAGGCTAAGAGCAAGAAGTAAGGTCAATGATTTGAAGACATTTCTATCGCATTCCTATTCCTACTCACTTTGCCCGTAATTTTCGTTCACTCAATAGACTTTAAAGGGAAAAACAAAAATCTCTCGCAAGTTTGTTCGTCGGAAAACGCCAACAAATCTCCAGAAACTAGTCGAAAGAATTGACTGACTGGCTGGACTCATTCACCAAAAGATCATCAAAATTATGGAGCACTTCCCAAAACCGTAGAATATTTTTATCTAGTACAACGGTAGGTGTTGTCGTGTATATATAAAGGAAAATTTGAAGTTTTCCACTTAGGGGGTCTGGCATCACCATATTTACTTAGAATTGATATCAATTTAATTTCGTGGAGTATAGGAGTTTGAAGTGCAAGCAAAGGAACAACATTTTAATTTAAGATTTTTCATTTTTGGAGCGTGGTATACGCCTATTTTCTAAGAATTGATATCAATTATAGGAAACACTTCCGATTGTTTAAAAAGGATACAATTTGGTAGAGCGGAAGGTCTTGTATATAATGAAAGAATCAAAATTTGAGATTTTTCATTTAAGGGGCGTGTCATGCACTCATTGTCCCAAAATGTATATAGAGAATTTTCGATTAGTTTAGAATAATAAAGTTTGGCAAACTGGGCGTAGCATTCTGTTTTCGCAGAATTGTTATAAATTGTATTGATCATTTCCGTTTGTTGCAAAATTATAAAGTTTGGTAGACCGGGAGGTCTTTAGCTGCATACAAAACATACAGGGGACATGGCATCCACCGACTTCTTCATAATTAGCTATTGTCATATAAAAGGAGCACTTCTGTTTGATGAAAATTAGTATGTCTTGCAGCGCATATAAAAATTAAAAATTGGAAACTTAATTTTCATTGTGGAGCTTTCAGTTCTTCTATATTTTTTTGTAAATAAAAAACTTGGCTCCTTTTTTAACATTTATGTTTTTGGTTTGATTTCACTAGTTTTTGCTAAGAAATAAAGGTCGAGTAATATCGAAAAAGTTATTAGCGAAATTTGTTATTTAATGATTTCTTTAGCAAGGCCCTTGTTCTAGCCTTTGGTTACCCTTGCTAGCCTCTTGCCAGAATCTATATTAGACTCTACAGTGCCTTGTCGAAAACTAGATTGTTTTTCTAATGAATTACTTTTTGTTCTTGTTAATAAATGAATTTTGTTTTTGAATTTTATGTGTTTGTTTACTTTAATCCATAAAGAGCCCAGTACTATTTGGTCTCTTTCAGTACTATTTTGTGCTAGGCTTCAGTAAAATCGAAAAAAGATGATTTCCATCACTGATTGACGCCCAGAGGGCAGTTCTAAGGCCCAGAGGGCAGTTCACTGCAGGCGCCAACCAGGTGTTAAATTCTTCATAGCGTTGTGTACTTCGTCGCCGTTAGGTCGCAAATCAAGTTTAGTCACGTTTAATTTATATATACATAAAAAGAAAGTTTTAATTTGCAAGACATTTAAGATGAATTCGTCGCCAAATAAGAGGAGCTCATCGTCGTCGAGTTTTTCATCCTCTTCCGCGAGTGAAATTATCGCCTCACCACCACCAAACAAAAGAAGGAGAGAGTCCAGATCTCGAGAGCACGCATTCATTGATCAGCGATAGGTGATCTAGCATGTTTGTTCCAGAGGAAAAGGAGGCGAGCATTGGATTAGACATGACAGCATCAGATACTTTTCTTAGCCATCCAGAGTGCTCCAATAGGTCATTAGATCTTGGTCAGTTGCAAACTGAAAACGATGCGCGAGTCGTCTAGCCAGCATAAAAGGAACATCTGGACTCGCTTGTCAGACTGCAACATTTCGGACTACCAACCTGAAAGAGTGTGAGGTATTCCAAGGCAATGAAAATGTTGGCGGCTACTCCAGGTTTCGTGGAGCTACAGGTTAAAGACGGCTCAGTAAGCCAAAAGACTTTTAAGTTTCCATAAAACAGGTAATGGCAGCACTTTCTAACTCTTTATTGAAACAGAAGTGTTTATTTAAATCAGGACTTCAATCAATTATTGATTGGGCTTTCAAGTCACCGGATGACTTGAACCCAAACTCTCTGTTTGACAAATTTACAAACTTGTTTGGATCATCCTCTGATTCCTATAAGAACACAGAATTAGCCTTACAGGTGATATGTGGTAAGAGATCTGAATGCATTGAGGTGAGGTGTTAGAGATTAATCTCTGAAACTACTAATAAGAACGTTCAGACTGCACTTATAAACATTAATCCAAGTCCAGAACATCTTTTTGACAGACAGGCCCTTCAGGCTTTAATGCAATCTCTTGGCGAAGCTGAGTCCTGGCTAAGCACCTATTCTTTTTCTGGTGAGAGAAGACTCTTTCAAAATCAACGATCGTCTTACAACGACAGAAAGATGAAAAGTGAGACCAGATGTAACTATAAAAGTTCTATGTACATACATAATTACAAACGAAGCAATCCAAAGGCGAAACAGACCATGACTTTAAACTTATTTATTTTTGAAATCATCTATGGGACATTTATTGTTTAGACTGCCAACTTTTAGTAAATTAGTTTTTATTACATACTTTAGTCTCCAAGTAAGTGCCCAGGGCGGTATTTGCGCTTAATCCACCCCTGTATACTCATATTCTCTTAAAAATATCGCCTTTGTCACAATAAACTGCAAGATAATTACAACAAAATTAATTGAATAAGAAATAAGAAACAAAAGAAAAGTATTATTCAATGGAAACATTCCCAGTACATGGACGTCGAACACTTCTGGCCATACTTTGAATGCCAACACGTCACTCTAAAATTTCAAAAGAAAACAAAAATTCAAGTCTTTTAAATTTCAAAACAAACCCACCCTCCATTCCGAATTCAAACTACCCCGACTTGCATCCAAATCCACGAGGGTATTCCTCAAATTCTCCGAGCTCTGCCTGATCCTCTCCGCAGCATGAAGCAACAGACATATGTTCGAGAATATCATCACAATATACGCCACGTCCTTCTCCGTCAAATGATTCTCCTGAACATAAAAATCCAGCAAAGCGTATAAATTCGTCAGCGTATTGGCAAAGGTATTCAACATCTGGACGAGAATAGAAACTTCTATGCATCTTCCGAATTCAAAAACCATCCGCCTCATTTGCGCATACAGACGCAACAGTCGGAGCAGTTTCTTTCGGTACTCGCGAATTTGCATCTGAGTCAGCCCATCAGCCTGGATATCCAGCTGCAGGGCCTTAAATATATCATCCAGCAGATAAAAGTATCGCGCCAACAGCAGCATGCATGCAAAAACAATGTCCGAGAAGACAGCCGCAATCTCAGCTATGTATAGATTCAGAAAGAACGCCACGAACCATTCCGGGCTGATGATGTCACCATACTGGATGAAATATGGTAAGTTAATTAGCACTTCGTACATGGTGATGGAGAACTTTATCGCGATGAGCAGAATTATCTCAGGAGTGATGATGTTGCCATTGCTGCCATTGCCACCATAACCCAGTTCGGCTGACAGCCTGTTGAGAACTTTTTGAAAGTTCTTTGCTACGCGACACACATTATGCCGCTTGTACAGTTGACACACCAGCACCACGAAAGAAGTCGCAAAACCGAAACAAAATTGTGCAGCAGCTATCAAGGACATGTTATCGTCGATATGCGCTCCGGACACTAGATAAATTTCCGAATTTAATTTAACTACGAACGGGGATGTGACCGCAACGCCCACACAAATGACACATGACACAAGGGTGGCCCTGCCAGAGGTTTGGAAGGCCTTGTATTTAAAGTCGAATTCCAGAGCAATCAAGCCGAGGAACTTGCCAAGGATATAAAAGAACTTAAAAATACCAGCACCAACTTTATTGCACCACATTTCGGTGGCTTCTGAAACACTACAACAACAACGGAATAAAAATACATACCAACACACCTGCAACAGCTTGTTAGGTAAATTAAATTGCATGATTAGTCATTTGTGGAATTAATAATTAATAGTCCTGCTGAGCAAAATTATATAGTTAGGTGCCCCGCAGTGTGAGGGAAAAGACTAATTTAAAAAATCAGTTTTAAAATATTGAAGTTTGAAATGAAAATAAATTCAATATAGAGCAAGGACGAAAGAGCACAGAAATAACACACTGAACCGGAAATAGGTTGTGCGTAGTCTTTAATTCTTAAAGTGAACAAATCAGTGATTATGGAGATTAACTAAAGCTGGGGCTATTTATCGCATCTATACCTAGATGTCTGCGATCTACATTATATATAGGCGAATAACAAAACCCCAAGTCGGTAATGATGACGCATTACCTTAACTTTGTGGTGAGTTAATTAAATTGCGTGAAAATTTCGGCAAGAATTCTCTTCCTACACCTACACACACTGTTTCCATTCACATAACCAAAAACACAATCCATTAGTTTCCTTAAGCTTTCCAGATATTATAATGTGTACATTGTAGGTTGTAGGTTATAGATTCTCGGGGGAAGCATTTACCACATTGCTTATTTAGCAAATGGGACTTTTGTGTGCGCTTAGACGAATTTTGTAAGATAATTAGGTCTTTTTTTTCCTTATTCGGGTATGCGGTGTCTACATTGGAGATTGGAGTTGTGTGTTTAAGTATATTTAATAAACCTATTTTTTATCTGTATTCCTTAAGGCAGACCTTGTTAGACAGACCAATTTAAGCAATTGTTATTATTGAAATGTAAAATAAAAAAGTTTCAGATGCTGAAAACCTCCGAATGCAACATTTTTAAAGGGATGAACGTATTTCTTCAAATATAATATAAATTATAGTTTTTTTTTTTTTAATTTTACTTTTGTTTTAAGTTTTAAGTAATGTTTTCGAAAACAACCCAAACAAAATCTCAAGCAGCAGGCTCCCCATTAACTTTGTTTATGTTATGTTATTTATATTTATTTGTATTGAATAGAATGTTTTATTAATTTATTTATTCATCAAGCAGATTGATATAATATTATTTACAAATAAAATATAATGAATGAATGAATGAATATGGGTATGGGGTTTTGCACTGCGACCTAAGGATCTATTGTGCCCCCTTCTGGAGTTGGATGAGGGTAGACATCTTACAACTCTTCCTCCAAATTTATTTCTCTAAGAAATTTAAGTATTTGGAGTACATTCCCCAACTAACAAATTAACTTGTTTAGGTGTCTACACAAGCTATTTTCTAGTTTGTATAGTAACTAATAAAGACCTTATGCAAATCAGTTTGGCACGCATTATACAAGCTATTTCATTTCCTTTAAGACCTTTGACCAGAAGTTCTATATAATTAAATAGTTTTCCATGGAAAGTCTTATTGATAAAATAAACAAAGCAAAACAGTGTTATTGCCCCACTTAACAAGTTGTCTGACTTTTATAAGACATTCACTTTCAGGTCGCATAAATGAAATGACTCACATTGTAAGGCCTTACAAAGGCCTAGTAAAGCTGTGTGTTGTTTAAAAAAAAAATCGTTGCTTTAAATTTTATTATTATTATTGTTTTTATTTTTCCTTCCATTTTCCCATGACTTTAGGGTGTTAGAACCGCTTTTCTATTTATTCTGAAGTGTATAGAAATTTGTTTTATTTAAAAAAAATCAATTTTTACTCACATTAAATTTCAGAATCGAACTCAGCTCCTCTCTATTAGTAGGCCACCACGCAAGACACCAGGCTAATTGGCAATATACCATACGCGTGTAAAATTTTAAGGAGTTGATACTTCAAGCCCAAAAAAATTAAACTAAATTTTCATTAAACATTGGTACCCATAACAGGGTTTTAGAAGATCGAATTTAAAGTATCAATCATGAAATTCTTTAAATATTTGAAAATTATATACCATAAGTTAAGTATTATATTTTAAACTCACATTAAGTACCATATGTTTGAAAAAAGTTCTTATATAGTTTTTTTTTTCAAGCAAGTAGATATGTGCGATGCAGTGGTGTAATTAAGTAGCTTAATTCTATCAAAGTCTCACCTTAGGGGACAATAAGGTATGTATAATATTTCATTTTCCGATAAACCTAAGTTTGTTTTCTTATTAACAAAATACAAACGATATAATTAGGGGAGGCAATAAATGTAAAAAAAAAAACAAAATTCCTCTTTATTCTTAGCTTTCATTTTTGATTTCTGTAAGCAAGCTATTAACAAAATGCAAAAGCTATAATTTCATTACGGAAGTCCAATATAGAGGTCACAACCAAAGCGAAATTCCCGCTCTATATTAAAATAATTTTTGATTTCCTTATGTTTGCTATTAACAAAATGCAAAAGTTATAATGTTCTCTTACGTAAGTCAATAAAGTACAAGTCCCACTCGTTCAAAATGTTTGATTACCGTCATCAGTCTTGTTATACACCGATTTCAAAAATGAATCTCGTTTTTTTTTTGTTTTAATTTTGGTGAAGTGGTCAATGAAAACGAAGGATACTAGAGTTAACTTTTAAAAATGAATTGAGGCTATTAGGAAAAAAATATGAGAACAAATTTTTTTAACTTGTTGGAGTTTTATATACATTAAACAAATGTCTTACATGACTTCACTTTTGAGGAACGTATATCAAACTAAGATATTTTCATGCACAAAATTGCAGAAGCAGATCTTATAGTTTTTATTTGTTTCATGCCAACAAATTTAGGTAACTTACTTACTTACTTTTGATGGCGCTCACAGCCCAGGATGGGCTTCGGCCTCAACTAACAAGCCCCTCCAGCCAGCTCTGTCCCTAGCTAGCCGCTTCCAGTTACGCACACCGAGTGCTTTGATGTCGTCATTCACTTGATTCCGCCACCTGTTACGGGTTCTTCCTCTGCTGCGTACCCCATCGGGGTTGGATTCGAAGACTCGTCGGGCAGGTGCGTTGCTGTCCATACGCTCCACGTGCCCCAGCCATCTCAGCCGCTGTATTTTCAGCTTTTTGACCAGGTCAACGTCGCTGTAGAGCCCGTATAGCTCGTCGTTGAATCTTCTCCTCCATACTCCTTCGATACACACCGGACCGAAAATCACACGAAGAATCTTCCTCTCAAAGCACCCTAGCAGATTTTTATCCGAATCTTTCAGTGTCCATGCTTCTGACCCATATAGCAGGACCGGGATGATTAGGGTTTTGTATAAAGTCTCCTTGGTTCTCTGAGAGAGGGCCTTACTACTTAAATGCCTTCTTAGACCGAAGAAACAGCGGTTGGCAAGAGTAATTCTTCGCTTGATCTCTGCACTGATGTCATTCTGCGATGTAATAGTGGAGCGCAGGTAGACAAAGTCCTTGACAACTTCAAAATTATATCTGTCTGAATCATCTTGATATTTTGCCCGAGTCGACGATGTTGAGATTCCTCTCTCGATGACAGCATATACTTCGCCTTGTCCTAATTAACCGCCAATCCCATTTTAGCCGCCTCCGATTCAATGCTCGCAAATGCCCCTGCCACAGCTCGCTTCGTTCTGCCAACAATGTCTATGTCATCCGCATATGCAAGCAATTGAACGGACTTTTGATAGATTGTACCGCTGGTGTTGACATGTGCGTTGCGTACAATGGCTTCAAGAACGATGTTGAATAGGGTGCATGATAACGCGTCGCCTTGCCTCAATCCTTTCTCAACATCAAAGGAATCGGTGGTGTTCTTACCAATTTTGACGGAGCAGCGAGATTTCTCCATCGTCATCCTGCACAAGCGGACGAGTTTGGCAGGGATGCCGAGACTCGACATGGCTCTGTATAATTCGTCCCTTTTCACGCTATCATACGCGACTTTAAAATCGATAAAAAGGTGGTGTGTATCGATCTGGAATTCCCGGGATTTTTCTAAAATCTGTCGGAGTGTGAACATTTGATCGACGGTTGACTTGCCTGGCCTAAAACCGCACTGATAAGGGCCGATCAGATCGTTGACAAAAGGTTTTAAGCGGTCACACAGGATGGCCGACAAGATTTTATAAGCGACGTTTAGGAGACTAATTCCTCTGTAGTTGGTACATTTCAGAACATCTCCCTTTTTATGGATGGGCACACTATACCGAGGTTCCATTCATCGGGCATACTTTCCTCCGACCAAATTTTGCAGATGAGCTGGTGTATGCTCCTAGCCAATTCATCTCCCGCTGATTTAAATAGTTCGGCTTGTAAGCCATCCGCACCAGCAGCCTTGTACGACTTAAGTTTGGATATCGCCAGCCGTACTTCGGTTAGGTTGGGTGGACAGAACTCTTGGCCATCATCGTCCAAGTTGAATGGAGCGTTCTGCCTATTAGCGGCATCTTGGCTGTCTTCGCCATTAAGCAGTCTAGAGAAGTGTTCTTTCCAGATCCTCAGCACTGACTGTGTGTCTACTACCATATTCCCACTCTCATCTCGGCAGGCTTCCGTTCTAGCCTTGAATCCTTGGGTGGATCGCTTCACCCTCTGATAAAATTTTCGAACATCTCCCCTACCGCTACAACTCTCAATAGACTCTACCGCCCGCTTCTCGTGCTCTCTCTTTTTCCTCCTGAGAAGTCGGCGTTCCTCTTTTCATTTCAGCCCGAAGAGCTCCCGGGCCACTCTCTCAGCAGCTCTTGTTTGAGCCTGCAGCATTGCCTGGTAGGCCTCGTCCTTAGCTGCATGCGCTAGCCGGCATTCTTCATCGAACCAGGGGTTTCGTTGTATTCGTCTAGTGAAACCCAGCACATCAGAGGCGGCACTTCTGATGGCTTGTTGACAGTGTTCCCACTGGTCCTCTGCACTTGATGCTGGTGGCGGACCTCCTGAGAGATTAAGAGTTACGTGGTCTGCAAAAGCTCTGGCGGTCTCTTGCGATTTAAGCTTCTCGACATTGAATCTTTTCACAGCATCTGCTCTGCGTTGTGGCGTCATGGATATCCGCATACGTAGTCTAGCTACCACCAGGTAGTGATCCGAGTCAATGTTGGCCCCTCGGAACGTTCGGACGTCCAAGATACTGGAAGCGTGTCTCGCGTCTATCGCAACGTGGTCGATTTGGTTAGTTGATCACGCGACCGTCACGTCCCCTTGTGTATATTGAGGTGTGGGAAGTAGGTGCTTGAGATGATGACATTTCGCCCCGCTGCAAAGTCTGCCAGCCTGTGTCCGTTGCCGGAAGTTTCGTCGTGTAGGCTGTGTCCTCCGACTATCGAACCAAAGATGCCCTCCTTTCCGAATCTTGCGTTGAAGTCACCAAGAATGATCTTCACGTCGTAGTTCGGGCACATATCATACGTTGTCTTCAGGAGATCGTAGAATGATTCTTTGGTTGAGTCCTCTCTCCTTTCATGGGGGGCGTGAACACAGATCAGCGAAATGTTCTTAAATTTGCCTTTGATGCGGATTGTGACCAGGCGCTCGCTTACACTTCGGAAGCCCAAGACTTCTTGCCTAAGTCTTCTCCTTATCACAAAACCACAACCAAAGAGCCGCTGACCCTGTTCCTTCAAGCACCCGCCGTAGTAGATGTCACACGTTTTCAGTCTCCGTATGCCCTCTCCATCCCATCGCACTTCCTGGATGGCTGTTACGTCAGCCTTTAGCCTGTCCAGGTTCTCCACTAATTGTTCGGCTGCACGTGTTCTGTATAAGAACAGGACGTTCCACATGCAGATCCGAAATTCATTGTCCTTGTTTCGTTTGCTGGGATCGCCAACTTTAAAATCATCCATATCCGAGGCTTGTTGTTGTTTCGGAACAACTTTTTTTTACGTTGTAGGGAAGTTACCCCGACGCACAACCCTCGACCCGGAGGACCAGACCCTTCGTATAACTCCAAGGGTAGGGAGCCGGATACACCGCTCCTTATAGGCCTGAGCTACAAATATGTCGTAGTAGCCCATATTAGGTGTTCACTAAGTAGTTCAACCTTACTGGAACTGTAGACGCCACCGTTGATTCCATCTAGAGTATTCGTCCGCTGCCGCCTCGATGAAAAGAGAAGTGCCTTAGTGGGAACACTCCTGCTCCCCTCTCTCGTTGGCTGTCCCCAACAGCTTTCCACGGGGATTTAAACCTCGTCTCCAGCTGAGGTACTAGACACCCGATGTTCACCACTAGGACGTGACAGTAGGAGTTGGTAGACAGAGGTGGGTTTTGAGAAAAACCTGTGGACGCTTGTGTCCTCTTGAATGCACATGACTACCCTTTTGAACATCAAAGTATTAGTTATGGACATCCTTTTCTGTAGGCTTTTCACAATAAACTATAAAAGGGGTTTTCAGCAACAAGATTACATAAACTCGAAAACCGCTCAAATTAGTAGTAGTAGAAGTAGAACTTTATTGAGATTTTCTTTTTTAATTTAAATTTACATTTACAGATTAACATGAGTTAATGCACTTAAACTAGTTACAAGATTGCCGACTTAGACTTGGTCTGGCTACACAATTGTTAATTATTTTATTTCTGTTTTGTTTTTTTTTTTGACAAAGAAAAGTTAAATTAAATGAATTCAATTACAAAAGTATGTTTGTTTTATATTTTATGGTCCACTCAACAAGACCATATAGTATCAATGAATGACTTAACCTAAATGAAAAAAAAAATAGAGAGATAGAAAAGAAGTAACAATAAAAATGGAAACTACAACGGCAGACAGAGACAACTGAGGGTCGTCTTTGTCTTAACACAAGTGTGTGTACATTTAAACGAGATAGCTATCTGGATCGCTATACATATATATATTTTATAGTATAAAGAAAAAATTTATAAAACAATTATAATGAATTTACTTTAATAATCGATTCACTTTAATTAAGCAAACTACTTCCATTGACTTGGCATGCAAAAAAAACAATGAATAATCATATAAGGCAAAACACGTCTTGTTTCAGCGATAACTTTATTACAAGTAGTTTTTCTTAAGCAAACATATTTAAGTCACATAGCTTAAAACTAACAGTTAACATATTAGAGTTAAGAGAAGAGGTACTGGTACATATTATAACATTAAAATAATGATTCGATTTTTACAGCTAGAGAGCAAAAAGATAAGATGATAACATGAACTCAATACGCATGTATGTATGTATAAATGTATAAATCGTTTTAATATTAAATTAAAGAGTAGATATAGGGTGGTCAATATTATGTGAACTTATAATTTAAATTTAGCACATTGCAAATAAATATCTCTTACACAATATAGAGTACAGTGTTTCATATTTCATTGTTTCATATGAAGGTATTCACTTGTATGTATGAAAAAGGGTGTTGAAACATTTAAATTTGAATTTTCTTACAAGGTAGTGCTTTCAAAGTAGATTTCGGTTTTATAATAAAATCATTTTTAAATTACTCAAATAGCCTTTGTATTTATATATAGTTTATGTAAAATTTATCAAGATATTACTTCCAACTCCACTTAAAACCAAAGTAATTTTAATATTTTAATATTTAATTTTATTTTTCTTCGATAAATAAATAATAATTTTGTTTCCTAACTCGTTTTTATTTGTGTTCACAATATTTAAAAAAAAACGTCCATATTACTTATTCAGCCCTGAAAAAGATATAAACCAGAAAACATCGGCAAATAATCAATAAATATTGAATTAAAACAAAGACAGCATTTTTGGGTTTTTAATTAAAGATTTTATATTATTTATTTACCCAGCGAAAATGTTACTTCTATTTATTTATACTCTCTCTCTTACTTTTTTTAATATATTGTGAGTACTTAAATGCTCTATATCCCAACTATTGTGGTTATGGGGCATTTAAGCATTAAGCGTTTGTTTTTCAAACTTTACTTTAAAAATTGCTCCACCTAGTACAAATATTGGATATACGGCAAATAAGCATCCAAAGAACCCAAAAATTTGTGGTTTATAGAGCAAAAGTGCTTTCTGTAAATTCATTAAATAATTATGCTAGATTCGAATTAGTATAACTGCATCTTAAACTCAGTTTCCCGGAAAAGTAGTCTGTGGGGCACTTAAGTATTCGGCCGGCGTTGTGTTTCCTTTGGAATTCACAAGTTTTCTTTGATCTACAGAGGTTCTTCACTTATTTCTTTTATTACACATCAACGAATGATTTAAAAATATCAACTAAGTTCTTTTCTTATGACATTATTTGCATGCCTGAATACGTTAAAATAGCGTCTTAGCGATTAAAAATGGATAGGTACCTACGTATAAACTGTTTCATGCATAGATAAATAAGTCAAATTCAATAAAATTTTACTGCGGCTTATGTTTTAAGAATAGCTTAAAAAAGAGAAATAATCACTTCTTATATGGAAGCATTTAACCTCGTCCTTGATAATGAAAAAAACTACAGAAGTCATCAAGATGTTGCTATTAGTATTGGGCAAATACACAACGTTTGTCTTTCATCGCCCTGCACAGATTGCGGTTCGAAAAAGAGCCACCCGGAAAGTGTTATTCGAATAGGAAGTGGCCGCCACCAGAACAACTTCGTTTGTATATTTCTGACATGTCTTCAGACCCAAAACATTTTCTACAAAACACTCGCATGTACAACACATGTTTCCAATTACTTCGATTGCAGCAATATAATTGACAGCCACAATCCAACTTTCATGCCCACCTTCAAAGTGCAATGATAAGTCCACCATAACATGGCTTCGCTGCTTCCTCTATCCGATGAATCCGCCAAGTATTTGTATTTTGAGTGAAGGCGATATAACATTCACCCGAACCACTTAACAAATTTTTAAGTAAAGTATATTTTTTTCAAAATCAAAAAATTATCAAGAATTTCGCCGACTTTGTTTTGGCTCTCTAGGGATGCTTAAATTAAAATAGCACAAGTAACTTAGTCCCTTAAAAACTCAAAATATGCCTTTTTATTCGACAAATGGTTGTAAATCACAAAAAATCAATTCATATTTAAGCTGTTTTCGACCCCATCAATGTCTACACGGGTTTGGGAAAAAGCAAGTAAGATTCCTTTTAAATGTAATTTTATGTGCTTAACTAATAAGTTTTCCGTAATCAGCTCAGGTTTTTCGAAAATAAGGCAATTTGATCCAAAAATCTTGCAGACATTATTTCCGTTATTTGCATTTTTGGCAAAAACGTGCAGTTTTATTAAAACTGGTCTAGAGATTGTCTAAAATTTAGTGGAAATCGTTTGAGCAGATTTGGAATTTAAATGAATTTAAATCACATTTAGAAATGTTTCACACCAAATTTGAAGCAAATTCGTTCAATCATTTAGGTTCTAGTTTGATGTAAATCAGGACGCACAGACAAACAGACCAACGCGGACGTCTTACCGAAATTAACTATTCTGGACTTCTTCAACAAGACTTCCCTTAAAGAGCAAGCAACAAATCAGCTGACAGTTGAAAAAAAAATGGTTTAAAAATGTTTTTCGGCTCGAATAGCTTTAGGACAAACAATGATACGGACTCCAAGCATATTTTTTCTATTTTTGTTTAAAAAAAAAAACTCTTCTAACCACTTTTATTATTGTTTCCGTAAATGCTTTTGAAAACCTTGATCTGCTGGGCTGCTCACCCGACCCGACACCCACAATATTCGACCTTAGGCTTATCTTTTTCCAAAATTATGTCAAATAAATAGTTAACAAATATAAACTTGAATAAAAAAACACCTTGAAATTTTGTTTCTAAATTATACTGTATAAGAACACTCTTATGTGTACTCTTTGCTTGAGTAAAATGGTAATAAAAATATAAAAGTTTGTTTAGTTTGACGGCCTTATAATTCATATACATGTACACTCCTCGTCAACTGAATACGCACAAACATTTTTGAATATATTTTATCCATTTTTTCCAAACTGTGATGGTTATTATGCCATCTGTTGATGGTTAAAATTTTCGTAACATATAAATAACAGAATTTCAAAGTTTTATCCAAAAACAACCGTGAGTTTTTCCTTCAACCACTTCCAAAGTGTAACTTATGCAAAGTAGAAGTTTTTTTTTTGAGTCAACTGAATAGGTACAAAAATTAAAATTGGTATTGGAATGGAATGAAACAAGTTTTTGTTTAAGTTTAGTAGTGGGTACTTCCACCTTTATTTTTAATTACTTCGTAAATTCGATCCGGCAAGGAATCGTATAGCTTTTTAATGTAATTTAACGAAATTTCGCTCCACGCTAATTTGATTGCAGAAATTAAGGTTTCTTTGTCTTCGAACTGACGACCACCCTCATAAACTTTGCGTAGTAACCATCCCCAGACATTTTCTATGATGTTTAGATCAGGTGAGTACGGCGGCCATTGAATCAACTGCACTTGTTGCTCCTCTATCCATGTTTTTATTATGCGCGCTGAGTGAATAGGCGCATTATCATGTTGGTAGGTCCAGTTTATGGGTCCAAAGATGTTAGAAAATTTAGGAAAATTTCTTTCCAAAATTACTTTATACCCAGCTGCTGTCATTCTTGATGTTACAACCTCGAGCTCAACTGTTCCATAATAACTGACTGCTCCCCATATCATGACACCTCCTTCACGACTATGATGGCGCTTTAAAAATCTATTTTCTTTTCTTAAGTCGTGAAAATAGAAGTTGAACCCATCAGGGCCATCGAAATTAAACTTTTTTTCATCTGAAAAAAACACGTGATACCATTCTTTTTTCCAACTCATGTGAAGTCTTGAAAAATCTAATCGCAACATTTTCCGTCTCTCGTCAAGTGGTGGTTTTTTCTTGAGTTTCATTCGTTTAAGATGGCTTGAGTTGTTGATTACTCTTAATACTGTTGAGCAACTTGCGTTTACGCCGACTTTTTGTTTTATTTTTGCCACAGAATCAGAAGAATTTGATGCACATCTTAAAATTCTTCGTCTCTCAGCTGCTGTTGTTGCTGTTTTCTTACCTCCCTTCATGTTTTTGCCGTATGCATCTTTATTTTTCAAGTAAGAATAAACTACATTAAAACTTCGGCCAACTTTATCAGCTATTGCACGTCCAGTTAGGCCTAGGTCTCTAAGTAAATCGATTTTAGCTTTTTCAACATTGTTAAGACACGTAGATCTACCCATTTTTCTTAAAATTTGAAATCAAGAATTAAATTTTACTGAAAACACTAAAATCGTTAATTTAAACTGTCAAGCACTCCAAAAAACTTATAAACAACGAAGAAAATGGCGTTGTACCTATTAAGTTGACTAAAAAAACTCCTACTTTGCATATAAAACACTTTGCAAGTGGTTGAAGAAAAACTCACGGTTGTTTTTAGATAATTCTTTCGGAATTATCTGCTTAACATCTTAAGGAAAAAATTAGCATCAACAGATGGCATAATAACCATCACTGTTTGGAAAAAATGGATAAAGTATATTAAAAAATGTTTATGCGTATTCAGTTGACGAGGAGTGTACATCCATTTTTATTTAAAATTGTCTGGCTCCCTTAAATGTATAGCTTATATCTACCTAGAAAAATTATTTATGTTGACAATGTTCACGCCTTGTTTAAATATTTGTTTCCCAAAAAAATTGTCAAAACAACAAAATTTATCTTTTATAATTACAATGAAAAAAATGGTATATAAACAATAATTCTCAGTCTAATGATTGCCAATCAGAAACAAGTAGTGTCAAAATGTGTCCACGATTGATAGTTGTTGTCTTTGGTCTTGTTGTCCTTATTTTCGGGGATTTCGTTTCTGCTGAAGAGTTTTTAACGGTATAATATTAAATTTCTTTTATGTATAAATTATATTTATTTCGTCCTTCTACACTTCTCAGGAAAACATAGTCCGGACACATGGTTATCCATTTGAGGAGCATATTGTTGAAACAGAAGATGGCTATCTCTTAGGACTCCATAGAATTCCCTGCTCGCCATCAGCCGAACAATCATCCAATCGGCAGCAAAAACGTCCAATTGCTTTCTTGAATCATGGTTTATTGGGTTCATCTAGTGATTGGGTTTTACTAGGTCCTGGAAAAGCACTAGCCTACACACTCTCCGATGCTGGTTACGATGTTTGGTTGGGAAATGCTCGGGGCAACAGGTACTCCCGCAGACATATCAAATATGATCCCAATACACTAATTGGACCGTTCTGGGATTTCTCATTTGACGAAATGGGCAAATACGATCTTCCAGCTATGATCGATTGCATTCGCAACCAAACCGGACAAGATGAACTGCATTATCTTGGCCATTCATTGGGAACATCGTCTTTTCTGGCTATGTGTTCTCGCAATGAAAAATATCAACGGTACATTAAGTCTGCTCATTTGATGACACCATTAGTGTACCTACAAAATTTAAGCAGTGTATTCCTGGAATTAGGAAGCAAGGTTGTGGACTTAATAACACCAGTAGCAGCTGTTATCGGAAATTCCGAAATTAATCCAAAAGGACCGGTGGTAGAATTAGCTGGTTCTGCCATTTGTAATCAAGAACCACGTGCATTGTGTAAAGATGCACTTTTCCTCCTGGATGGATTCAATAATATCAGTGTTGATCCTGTAGGCAAAATAAATTAAGGGATTTCTCCTCAATGTCGATAACATAATCTAATTCTTATTTTATTTCAGTCTATAATAAACGATGTTCTGGCCACAACTCCAGCTGGATCCTCAACCAGGACTTTGGTACACTACTTCCAATTACATAATTACAATATATTCCAGCCATACGATTTTAGTTTTGTTGGAAACATAGACAAATACAAAAGCATCACACCACCAGTCTATCGCTTGGAAAACGTTAAGGTGGCCGTATTTTTGTACTATGGTGCGCTGGATAAATTGGTTCATGAACAAGATATTAATAAAATTGCTGATGAACTTGGAAATTTGAAAGGAGTGCGAAGAATTGAGAAAGTTGACCACCAATACCCTGTGTATGGTCTAAATGTTAAAAAACAATTGTATGATTCGATGTTGAAAGATATTGCTTCAATTAAATGAAAAGTGCCCAATAAGAGATTCCACGTAAAAAAGGACGACCATAAACGTAACACGTAACTAACTAATAATTTAACTTTTAAAGTTGAATAAAGCACTTACTTTCTACTTTGTAAATATAAGAAAATTAAACGGACTTCCCGCCATTATTTATTTAAATAAAATCATTTACATGTAATTGCCCCACGCTTCGGCAGGGTTACAATGCGGCAGAACCACGATAATAATAGTCTAACTTGTTTTTAAGAATAAAATTTGTTATTGTTAAATTTAATTGTTTAAACTTTAAACTTCATTATAAAATTTGACTTGCAGTTTCCATAATAGAAACAAAGGTGTTGTAATTTGCTGCGAGGGTTTCATCAGTTGGAGTCTGCTGATCCAGTTTATGAAAATAATTCTTCCCAGCTTACGAAGGGCAAAACCAAGCTACCAAACAAGTGCTCAGCCTGTCTGCAACCTTTGACGAAAGGCAATTTCTTGCTTAAGAAAACATGGCATCCAATTTAGCGTTGAATTTTAACTAGTAGGTCCTCGGACCTGTTACTTCCGTGAGTAACCCCTGGCGCGCCGGTCGGTCGGTTGCACCCTACACTTTAGTGTCTGTTGAATAAAGCTAGTGGGTTAGGTGACCTATGTTTATCGTGCCTGATCGGAAAACTTTTCACTGCTCAAAACTTGGCCATGGCCAGTAGCGCAACAATCAGTCGTAAACGTAAATAGTCTAAAATAACAAGTGCGATAGGCCTTGCTTTCTAGGAAAGGTGGAGAAGATTAGCATTCTTCGTACCTGGAATCAAAACTACTACGAAAACAGAAACTACACCTGAGATAAGGAGGAATAACACGCTTTTGGCTATTGTTCGCGGACAAAGATTGGTTTCTGGAATGTGAAGTCGGTTTTCGGCAAAGGAAGTGAAGGGGCTCAAAATGAAAGATTTCTACAAATAGATACGGAATTCATGCGTTACAAATAACAGAAGCGACCGTTTGTCGATTTTTGTAATAGAAGTGCCCATGTTTGAGCAGTCAGTGAGGTGTTGACGACGGACAGACAAGCAACTTACAACCCGGGACCACCATCTGATATAGTTGCTAACACGGTATTACGTTCAGCTGTAGTTTGGAGATACCAATGAAACACCCAAATGCAGCAGTCCGCCAACAACTAGAAGACCACCTTTCTGAATGATTAAGAGCAATCATCAGCGTGGAACCCAACTCCATCGAAAACCATTGCTGGACTATGAAAAATGTTTTAATATACCAACGCTGCTGAAACCATAGTCGGTCGGTTGCAAGGAAGAAACAGCGCTTGGCTTTCTGAAGAGAAGAAAGAAAATAGATCAAAGATCGCATCACAGCTACTCCAGAAGAAAGGAGAAACGAGGTAGAGGCTGCGTATCTCATGAAGATGAAATTGGTACACTGAGGCATGCTGCGTGATCAACGCACTGGCTTGAGAAGCAGAAGAGCCTTTTAGTAGGTGCTGCAGTAGGACCGTCTATAGAATTACCAAATAGGTAACATGTGTCGACAGCTGTAAACAACACCTGGTAAATGACTGACTGATCCCTGCTAGTTTCGGATGAGGCTCAAAAAAGGTGAAAACAGCACTTTTCAGCGCGTAATCGCCAGTGAAGTGAACCCAACCCCCAATGACATGTCCGAAGTTACCAATTCCCGAATATGCACTATACTCCCCAATAGAGAATAAATACTTACCAAAATCAATGAATGATGGTTGGATGTTGTAGGACGCGGGTAGTCACTGAGTGGCGTCAACACGGCGATGTCCAGTGATGAAACGAATACTACACATCAATTGTGCTTATTTTACCTCCAAGTGGTAACCATCGGGTACTGGTCTCGTCCATCCGGACTTGACTTGCCAAACAAATAAGCGCGAGTGTTGAACAAGAGACAAAAATAGCAACACTATAAATACTCTGTCGGAAATGACTGGCTGTATAAGTCGGCTGAAGTCCTAGACGAGCCCATCAGAAGGAAGGTGTGCGGCGGATGAATTCATCAGAATCAACGGTGTCACCAACAGTATGGACGACAGAGACCTTACGTGAGCTACTCTGAAATATTTAGAGCTGAGGTCGGTAAGGAATTTCAGTACTAGCCAGGGTGCTGAAAAAGAGATGGTGGCGGAGGAACCCTTCAAGGGTCAACGGCAGCACTCATATCCCCGTAGTGGGCTACTGGTATCGGATTATCCGGCCTGCTGTCCTAAGGCTACACAAGGATCCGGCCCTCCGGGTCTGGGGGTCGTGTGACGGTTTGGCAACCTACTACCTACTACAGCCTCGGATAAGGAATGATCTAACGATGACGACTTTTGGCTATCGAACAAGGACAAAGATTGGATTCTGGAATGTTAAAACTCTTCTCGATAACCGCGAAGAAGGCCCTAACAACGCCAGATTCCTCCAACTTGAGAAAAAATTCCTACGGTACAACCTAGACATCTTGGGTCTGAGTGAAGTGAGATGGTTGAGCGCAGGGCAGGTGGATTCACCTTCGAAAAGCACTTTCTTTATTTACTCTGGAAAACCAGTTGGAAGCTCCCGATGTTCCGGCGTAGGTTTAATGTTGACTCCAAAGGCGCGCCAAAGTCTTATAACCTGGAAACCCATCAACGATAGGATATTGACAGCCAGGTTCCAGAGTAAATTAAGAAAAAATCACCATCATCCAGTGCTATGCGCCAACTGAGGAAGCGTTGGACGCCGAAAAAGAGGAATTTTACAGCCAACTTAGCGCGGTTTTCAGAAGCTCGCCGAATGGAGACATCACTATCGTAATGGGAGATCTTAATGCTAAGGTTGGTCAGGACAACACAGCGTTGAAGCACGTTCTGGGTAACCACGGTATCGGGGAACGGAATGACAATGAAGAGCGGTTTGTTGACTTCTGTAACGCAAATCAGCTAGTCATTGGAGGTACTCTGTTCGAGCATAGGATCTCGCACAAGATAAGTTGGTTATCCACAGATCGTCAATGTACAGCGAACTTAATCGATCACTTTGCTATTAGCAAGCGCTTTAAAAATTGTCTTCTCGACGTCCGAAGCAGACGCGGTGCTGATGTAGGGTTAGCTCGCGATCACCATCTTATGCTTGCCTACGTTCGTCTTCGAATTGCTTCAGTGGATGGAAATCGGCAAAACTTCCTGCGTACACCCAGGTACAATACAGATTACGGGATCCTACAGTGCGCCAAAGATATAAGGACCGCCTCGCCGCAGAAGCAGAAGTCATCAGCATTGCCACGCCAGAAAATGCAGACCAACACTGGAGCAATGTGAAAAAGGCCTTTGCAACTGCCGCAACTGAGTCTGTGGGTATAAGGCAGAGAAGCCAAAGCACATGGCTTTCTGCAGATACATGGAGCAAGATTGAAGAAAGGAACGCGATTAGATCCCAACTTGCGGCTGCCCCAGTAGGTGAGAGATTTAACATCGAGTCTCAGTACCGAAGGAAAAGGAAAGAAGTGCAGCGTAGTGTCAGACGTGACAAAAGGAGGCGCGTAAATGTTCTCGCAGAACAGGCAGAGGAAGCAGCATCAAGGTGCGACAGTGGTACCGTCTACAAGATAACCAAGGAATTGGTTGGAAACAACAACTCCCGGAAACAACACCTCGTCAAGGATGTAGACGGCACCCTGCTAGTTACGGATGAGGATCAGCTCAGGAGATGGAAGGAACATTTTGCTAGCGTGCTCAACCACATAGGCGATAGCGGAGGTGTTCCAGCCCCTAACCCAAATGAGCTATTCGTAGAAACTAGTTCCCGTATTCGCACCTGCCCTCCCAGTTTAGCCGAGATAACATCAGCAATCAAATCCCTCAAGAACAACAAAGCGGTAGGTTTGGACGGAATTCCCGCTGAGCTCTACCAAGCAGATCCACAAACATCAGCGAAGTTGCTACACCCCTTAATAGCACAGGCATGGGAGAACGAAAGTTTCCCCATTGAATGGAAAAAAGGTATGATCGTCAAACTGCCAAAAAAGGGAAATCTTACGGATTGCGGAAACTGGAGAGAAAACTGGAATCTTGGAACGAATCAAAGAACATCTCGATTCTACTCTCGACAAAGAGCAAATGGGATTTCGTGCAGGCTCATCCTGCATTGATCACATCAACACCTTGAGGATCATAATAGAACAATGCGTGGAGTTCCGTTCCCCTCTTCATTTGCTCTTCATCGACTTCGAAAAGGCTTTCGATAGTTTGAATCGAGATTTCATTTGGTCAGCTTTACGTAGGAGAGGAGTACCCGAGAAGATTATCGCCGTTATAAAGGCTACCTACGAGGGTGCATCGTGTCAAGTCTTACACAACGGAAAGGTATCAGAGGACTTCGATATCCATAGCGGAGTTCGTCAAGGATGTTTGCTATCTCCGCTACTTTTCCTGGTGGTTATAGGGGATGTCCTTCATGCAGCTCTAGCCGAGCAAGCGCGTGGAATTCGATGGACGATGTTTTCGTTCCTGCAACATCTTGATTACGCTGACGATATTTGTTTGCTCTCGCACAACATTATGGATCTTCACCATATGGTGACTAATCTGGAATGCGAGGCAAACAAAGTCGGTTTGAGGATCAACACCGGGAAAACAAAAATCCTCAACATTTCTGAATCTTCTTCTCAAGTTGTCGTTGCTGGACAGAAGGTTGAAGCGGTGGACAACTTCCTGTACCTCGGTAGTGTTGTCTCAAAAGACGGCGGTGGTACGGATGAAGATGTTAACTGCCGAATCGGCAAAGCTAAAGCTGCTTTCGGCATGCTGTCTAAAGTTTGGAGGAGCAACGTCTACAGTACGAAGACCAAGCTGCGACTGTTCCGGTCGAACGTAGAGTCAGTACTACTATATGGGTGTAGTACATGGAAAGTGACCGCCTCTGTCACAAGGAAGCTACAAACTTTCGAAAATAGATGTCTCCGAAACATCCTAAGGATTTTTTGGCCGAACACCATCTCCAACCAAGAACTCCTTCGGAGAACGGGCCAAAGTCCTATTGACATCGTGATTAGGAAAAGAAAGTGGCAGTGGATTGGTCACACCCTACGTCGTGGTGCAGACTCTATTGCAAGACATGCAATGGAGTGGGATCCACTCATCCAAGATGGCAGAAGACCTGGAGGCCAGAGAAAATCTTGGCGCAGAACAGTCGACAAGGAATCACAAAAGCTCGGTTAAAGTTGGGGAGAGCTAAAATACATTTCCAGAAACCGAACGAGATGGCGTGTAGCGGTAGTTGACGCCCTGTGCCCCTTAGAGGGGTCAAGGATCTAAGCAAGCAAGCAAAATCAAAGAACTAAAGAACAATAAAGCGGTTGCACTTGACGGTAAACAGAGCTCTTTCGATCAGCTGTAAAAGAATTTAATTTTTAAACTTTGAATAAAATTTTGACTAGTTTTTGGGTTTTATGTAAAAAAAATTACCATGATACAAATTTAATTATGTATTTTTTATATATTTTTGAAGTTTTTTTTCCAAACGCTGATTACGCGGATTTCTCAACAGCTAGAGGAGGGGATAATTAATCAAATACTCCTATTAAATAGCTCTACAACCTATCAAAATCCCAATCCTGTTACCAAAATCTAGAGTTTTTATGCATAAAGTTCCTGGGCTATAAGTCTGTTTTTTTGTTACCAGTGTTATAATTGTTTTCGTAAATGTTATTAAACAACTGCTGCTACCCGACAATGGCAAAAGCCGGCCTCAGTCTTATCTTTTGAAAAATATATGTATGAATATAAAATATAATAAATATAGACTTCATACTTGTAGACCTCGGAATATTTAATCTAAATTAGAGCGTTTAAAAAATATATTTGTTCCCTTGCGTGCGTTTAATAGTTTAGTTTGATGGCGGCTGTTAACAAATATAATTTATATACATATTTAAACCAAGTCTGGCTCCCTAAAATTTATTTAAATTTACCTCGGAATCTATTACATAGCGAGAGTACCTCCATTGTTTTAATATTTTTTGGTTCTTAAATTAAAAACTTAACTAAACAATAATTCCTAAATTTCAATTTCAATAACTATATAAATCGGAATCAAGTGCATAAAATGAGCTCACGTTTAATAGTTGTTGTCTTTGGTCTTGTTGCCTTTATTTTTGGGCGTTTCGGTTTTGCTGAAAAGTTAACAACGGTAAATAAAATTAAATTTCAAATAATATTTCCTCCAAAATTTCATGCATTTCTCCTTCTACACTTCTATAGGAAAACATAGTCCGGACACATGGTTATCCCTTTGAGGAGCATATTGTTGAAACAGAAGATGGTTATCTCTTAGCACTCCACAGAATTTCCAACTCCACATCAAATCAGCAAGAAAACCGTCCAATTGCTTTCTTGAATCATGGTTTATTGGGTTCATCGAGTGATTGGGTATTGCTGGGTCCTGGAAAAGCACTGGCTTACACACTCTCCGATGCTGGTTACGACGTTTGGTTGGGCAATGCTCGGGGAAATAGGTACTCCCGCAAACATATCAAATATGATCCCAATGTACTTATTGGACCCTTCTGGGATTTCTCATTTGACGAAATGGGCAAATACGATCTTCCAGCTATGATCGATTACATTCGCAACCAAACTGGTCAAGATGAATTGCATTATCTTGGCCATTCAGTAGGAACATCGTCTTTTCTTGCCATGTGTTCTTGGAATGAGAAATATCAAAGTAACATTAAGTCGGCTCATTTGATGACACCATTAGTGTATCTCGAAAATGTAAGTGAAGTCCTAGAATTGGGAAGCAAGGTTGTTAGCTTAATAACAACAGCAGCAGCTGTTATCGGAGATTCGGAGTTTAATCCAAAAGGACCGATAGTAGAATTAGTTGGATCTGCCATTTGTGATCAAGAACCACGTGCATTGTGTAAGGACGCGCTTTTCCTGCTGGATGGATTCAATAACCTTACTGTTGATCCTGTAAGAAAAAATTAAGGATTCATCTGCATTGTTTGTATCATTACTTTAGATTTATTTTATTGCAGTCTATTATAAGCGATGTGCTGGTTACAACTCCAGCTGGAACATCAACCAGGACTTTGATACACTACTTCCAATTACATAACAGGGATGTATTCCAGCCCTACGATTTTGGTTTGGTTGGAAACTTGGAAAAATACACAAGCATCACGCCCCCCGCCTATCTTCTGGAAAAGATCAATGTGGCCGTATTTTTGTACTATGGTGCGCAGGATAGATTGGTTCATGAGCAAGATATTAATAAAATTTCTCATGGGCTTGGAAATGTTAAAGCAGTGCGAAGAATTGCGGAAGTTGACCACCAATACCCAGTGTACGGTATAGACGTTAAAGAGCAATTGTATGATTCGATGTTGAAAGATGTTGCTTCAATCAAATAAAAAATGTATAGCCGTATTTAATATAATTGGCTATACAGTGTAATGCAGTGTATAAGGATTTATGTAGCTTCTATACAACGTTGAATAAGTTGTATAAATCAGTCTTTTGCGTTCAGAGGCATTTTAAAGCAATAGCATAGCTTTATGCAAGTGTTCAACTGTAACGGTAAGTTCAATTAATTTCACAAACAAAAATAATAAATAAATTGGGTTGCACAACGGCTCATGAAGAACCATGGCCTAGTGACTAACAACTCGCAACCATTCCTGTGTGCGTGTATCGACAGGAATGGAAGGGACCTACAATTTTATGCCGAATCCGAACGGCTAGACGAGAAGAACTTATTCGTGACATGTTATACTCTTGGTTGGAGGAAGGATTTGTCAATTCCTCGCAAGAGGCAGTGGCTCTGAAAAAAAAAAACTTTTTTTAGTTTTTAGGTGGACGAGGCTGGGGAGTGAACCCAGACCTCCAGCGTGACAGTCCATCGCACTTACCATTACGCTACGGGCTACTACATTAATTTCACAAAGGATAATTTAATTTGAAAGATTGTAGTGTTGTAAGTCAACCGATGAAAATTATTTAACATACTGCGCTTAGTTCTATTTTGTCTTGGCTGAAGCTAGGGCGACATATGGGTGGCCACCCGATGCGTCACAGCTAGAGGGGCACAAATCTAAAGAAGAGTACCTACCTACACACCCGTTAAAAAACAAACGTCCAAATTATTTCTATTTTTTAAATTTTGTTTTAGTAAAATTAAAATTCATGTTTTATTACTTCGCTTTTATCTATCAATGGAATTAAAAAGGCTTAAATCCAACCTAAATAGTGGGCATGACTGGATCGCACAAACTTGCTCTCGTAGTTAACAACTTAAACGTAGTTAGACGCTGACGATATTTATTATAAATTTTTTCGAAATGTAGGAAAAAAAATAATTACATATCGCGAGTAGGGAAATAACTGCCAAATTATCTCTCCAAAAACTAAGACATCGAAATAGTGAAATATTGGTCTTTCGTTTTTCGCTGCTCTGAGGTTCTCTTTAGAATTTTCTGTGTTTTTGGTTTTAATAAATTTTGAGGGGACTAATGCGTTGTGCTCTCGAAATTGAATTGTTTGATTTTTTGATACTTTCTGCTTTTTTAAGGATTTCTCTTGAGATCGTAAATAAATAGTGCGAAAATGGCTTTATGCGTTCATCTGGTTCGCCGCCCCTAGAAGTTGAAACCAGCGGTCGGCGAATTCCACGATGACAATGCATAGCCGGGGAAATAGATGCGAGTAAGCAGGACCGCTGTATTTCGATGAACGGTAAGGCACTACAGCAAGTAAGCTGAGTGTAGCTTACAAGATGACGTGATCGAAATCCGCGGATTCCGATTGGCTGAAAACCTAGGGGGCATTAGAAAGGAAGAGGTTCAGACGGACATTAAAAAATCCAAAAGAACACTTCTAGACTGAAGAGCTAACGAAAAGGATCGCTTGAGAAAACTGGATAGAAAAAAAAGAAACTGATAAAAATTTAAGAAAAATTGAAGAAAAGAAAATATTTTGTATTAGTGGAAAAAGAGAAATTGAAGAGAACTGAAAAGCAGAGGAAGGCAAGATTTGGAAGACACGCAGAAAATAGTATAGAGGAGGAATATTTGGCAGTTATAGAAAAAAAGATAAGTATAGTGTTTTAGTTAATATTGAAATTTTAGAATTCGTTCTTGCTCTTGGTGAATAATTTGTACCTTAATAGTTCGGTTGGTTTTTGTTGCGCCTATTATCCTGACATTGCAGGACTCGTGACCCCTTAACGTTATTATCTTTATTCGGGACAAAGAGATAACGTTCCATCTTTGGAAACAAACGCTTCCACAAAATTCTGTTAATTTCATTTAAAAGATCTTGGGTTTTAGCCTCCCACCAGCAAGGTTTCCCAAGCAAAAATTAAACTCAATAAATAGCTTTAAATTCCATTTCGGAAATTCAAAAATACATTCTTTTTTTTATATCGAAATACTTTCACCGTCGGTTTCGCTTCAAAAGGTTTGCGATTTCCTTTGTGTCAAAAAAAAAAAATCGCTGGCGCCCTTTAATTTTCAGGTATTACACCCCTGCGGTAATCTATAAAAAACGTAATCATTTTGATTGTTAAATTTAATTCACTTTTTACGATCCGTAAAAAGCGAATCGCGAACCCATCCCATCGCTGAGCATAGCCGTGGTGGCAGCATTTTGTTGTTGCCTGTTGCACTTCTTCTTCGTATTCGCTTCCCTTCAAGCAAGCGAGCTCGTTTTCGGTCCGCAAACGTATCAAACAACGTATGGACGACTTCGCATTCGGATCCAAATACGGATCGAAAAACTGCGTTTTGTGGCTCAAATTAGTATGGAAATTAGAATCACCACGGAGCCATTATGTGAATGTATTGTTAGAGAGAGAGTTTTTCAATTCACCATACTCGAAGAACCGAAACCAAATGGAATGTAAAACGGTTCCAAAAAAATGAATGAATTGAGGCATACCAAAAACCCAACCCAAATGTACTAAAAAAACTTCCCATCTAGTCCAGTTTCTCCATTGTCTACAAAAATAAAACAAACAGAATTTTTTCATTGCAAGAGTTTTTTTTATTTATCATTCATAAAAGGTTTTCTAAAGATTATTTCGCACTAATAAACATGACATATTTCCACAAATATAAATTTACAATTAATAAATAGAAACTTGCATTTCTGATTAAAAATTTTTTCAAAGTTTTAACAAGAAAAAAGAGATACAAAAGCAACCGTCTTCGCCACGCTACCTACAAAACTGAACTAAAAAAAGTGGTGGAAATTAAGGCAAAATGATTGTATACTTCGCCTATGCTCTCTATTTCTCGGTGCTTAAAAAAAAATACTCTCGATTCTCGTTCTTTTTACATGCGTACACAGAAAACTTGTTAATATGTGTGAGACACTCATTTTTTTTGGAGTCCCAAGTGAACCGAGAAATTTGGGTCCGTGATTTTGCTTGAAGGGTTTAATATTTTTTACTTCGCCCAACTTTGACAGTACGGCTTTCTATCGTTGTTAATTGTGCGTGCCGGTCGTCGTCGCATCGTGTTGTTTTCTTTTTTAATTAAATATAATAAATAATTCGGTTCGCGAATTAAAAGTGTAACAATTTTCATGTTTAGACTGGAATCAGAAGCCTTCGGAAAAATAAACACACGTACAAAATTTTGATTTTGTAAGCATGTGCTAATCTTGCTTAAAAACAATGGCGCAAAATTTTAAAGAATTAAAACCGGTTCTGAATTACTTTTAAAATGGAAGTCGGCTCTAAAAACTCTTTTTAAAGCGAGAATCAACTATTTGGTAATTTTAAACCACATAAAGTATAATTTAACGTTTAACCACTCTTCTAATCAACCACACAAGACACATCAACCAACATACACATCTTAAGGGTAGTCACAACCCCTTTTGCACGCGCTTAATATATAAAAAAAAAAAAAATATTAGGGCGATTCCTACCGTCTTCCCTTTTAAAAATTGTACGAAAAATACTATCAAATAAACATAAACTATGCAACTCTAACAATTGAATTAAAAAATTCGCACAAACATACAAACATAAGCTATCGAATAAAGACCGTCAATTTGCTATAAAAGTTGTTAAATACATTTTCTATTTTTGTTTGCTTGTTTTTGGGTTAAGCTAAGTATAGTCCAGGAAAGATTTAAATGCGTTATTTAATATGAGTAAGCGGTGAAAAATGAATTCATAAAATATTATTTTAGGTATAATTGCAGAATTTCATCCTCTACAGCATATCAAAAATCTCGCAAAATCACAGCAGTGGCTTTTGATATAAAGGCATTTAAAGAGGGGCAAAGGGAAGAAGGTATAGTTTGTCAATCTGAAATATTTGTTATGGTTAAATGTAAGAATATGACACATGATTTAAGGGTACTTTTTATAGCTAGATCTAAAAAAAAATATAAAGAAAAAAATGGTAGATTTGGAATAAAAGTTTCATTGGGGTGTTGATAAACATGAATCAAAAGAGTTCCTAAAAATACCTGTAATGAAATAGTGTTTATTTAGTTAGTTGTGAAGTTGAAAGTTTTGTTCCTTATTTTTTTGTTTGCTAGCTATGTAAATACTTTAGAGCTAGGTTTTTAGTCTTGGGTTTTGATCGGTTTTTAAATTTTTTTCAAAGCACAGATTGTTGCTTAACAGATTTTCTCTTGGAGGAATCAACTGAATTAAGCAAACTATTTATCTTTTATTAATAAAAAATCGTTTTAATGAAAGGCCACTCTATGTGTCCCATGAAAAAAGACTATTTGCAGAGTTGTTTTTAACCAATTTCAATGTATCTGCTTGTTTTTTTTTTTTGTTCGAGATACAAAGAGGTAAGTTTTGTTTACTTTCGCAGATCAATCATCATCGTTACGTCTTCCCATTTCAAATTATTGACGCCACGCCTCTGGTACATACATATGTACAAAACATATGTACAAAACAAAGATATCTCAATATTGTCCATGCGCTTGAGTTTTTTTTTAGAATCAGGGATAATGCAAGTAGACTTCTTATAAACATTTTAGTAAAAAAAACAATCATAATTCTATATTCACGACACGCACCTAGTTATATCAAAATTTAATTTATTTGAAATTATTTTGTTTCTTGCGCCAATGCCAATGGTGCAAAATTTTAAACAGCCTGTTATGAAGTGTTTAATATGATACTACTTAAAATGTTTCTAATTCTTTAGCAGTTAACTAAAAGTTTAAATACCAATTTGCTTCATAAACTTAATAAATGCGTCCAAAAAAGTGACAGCTCGTTCAAGAAAAAATCACAAATATCCCGGATTTTGACATTTATAAACGTCAAAATGCCATATGGATATAGTACGATACTTGAAAGATAAAAATAGCTGCTTGATGATTTTAATTTTAGTATAATGTTAGGAGATAATACGATGATTAACTCGTTTAAAATGAGCAATATACAATTCTTAACATAGTATCATGCTAAAAATGATTTGACATCGTACGAAATCAAGAATCAAGGTTAAAAATTAAAATACTAAAAATTTTTTGAAAGTCATATATGTATTTACTCGAGTAAACTTAACTAATTGAGATATTTATTTAAATACGAGTAAACTCTTTTATAAGTTTTATTTGATTAACCACATTTTTGGTAGAAGAGGCTATAAGAGTGGATTGTTGTGGATTCGTAAAAGAAAAATTTAACTGGAGACAAAAATTTGACCCAACATTACTATGATAGAAAACGGGGAAAAGGTAAGTCTCTCAATTCTGTCGGTCTGATTGTCTCTGTCTGTCCTTGTACTTACTGCCTGACCGACTGAATGATTTTTCTTCAAACTCAGTACCACGGTTTTTACATTGCCGACACGATTTTTCGATTTTTTTTAGAATCCAATTCCAAAGTACAAATTTGTTTTTTCAAGAAATGGTTATTTTTGGTACCTCTATTTTTTTGGTCTATGATTTTCTCAAAAACAATTCGGTTGATATTTTTCATTTTTTTTTTTTTTTTCTGATAAGAAACGTGCTTAAATTCAAGAAGGAACCTGAAGTCATCATTTAAAATTAGAACAAAACTTATCATATTAGAAACATATAACACACTTAAAAATTAACCGAAAAACTAAAAGAAACTAATGTAAGTAAAATAATATGAAATTTATAGAAATCCTTTGTAAATATGAACTTTTTTATAAAGGAATTTGTAACTCATTTCTACCAAAGGAACGTGTTTGAGTTAACAAAAAAGTTTCTGCTGCCGCCAAACTGCGACAGCACAACATTTAAAATGCACAATTTTAAAATAAGTTCAAATTTTGTTTTGAAAACTCAATACTTAAAAAAAAATTATGTTTTTAATTGAACATAAACGGTACCTCCCATACAAATGTTACCAAACCGTAAAGAAATTATTTGAATTTTTTTTTGGAAAATTGGATTTTTCAAAAAAATTTTGAAATTTAATTTTTATGCGTGGATACATAAACAATTGCTTTTAATTAGCGTTACAACTTTTTTTTTAAATATAAATAAATTGTCATCATTTCTGTTTAGCAACCACTACTATAGCTGAGGAATTTTGGTAATAATTTTATATTTTAAACAATTGTGTTTATATTTTAAAATTCTAAAAACGTTCATGTGGACGGATAACGTGTGTGTTCTACTTTCGCTATCTGTAGTCGAACGGAGTTATTGTGCTAGAATCAAAAAAACAAAGGTAGTTTCAAGAGCAAGTTTGAACAACGTGAAGGAACGTTTAGTAAAACGAGGGGGGTATACAAACAAAACCTAACGTGTAAACAAAAAATGAACGAAACTGATAAATACAAAATCCTAATTTTAAACGCGGTGGCATATAATTTATTTAGCGAACTTTATTCAATGGTTTATTTTGCTTGTGTTATAATCTTTTAATTTTTGCTTATGCTTAGTACTTTGTTTAAGAAATAGAATGATTAAGTGTGTTGCAAACTAAGTTATATGCCAGCAGATATCATTTATGTACTCAAAAACGAAATCTAACCAAGGGCAAACTAACTTACCGAGTGAGTAGATACAAAAGATCCCCACACTTGTATTCAACAGCTATTCGTCAAAAGATCGTCTAAATGTATCTATTTGGTTTAACAGTTCTTATTTGTGTTACCCTGATAACGGGCTTAATTCTCGACGGTGGGAGTATTAAAAACGTTTTAACAACTGTGAGTTTTTAAACACTTAAATATTATTTCCACGTTTTCTTGAAATTTGAAGTTTAATTTTTACTTTAGGAAACGCTTTTTAAAAGGCATGGCTATCCATTTGAAAACCACACTGTTGAAACAGATGATGGATATCTTTTAGAACTGCATCGAATTCCTTGCTCTTCGAAATCTACGAACTCTAGCCAAGAACGATGTCCAGTGGCTTTCCTTTTTCACTGTCTCTTATGCTCATCCAGCGATTGGGTCGTTACAGGACCGGGGAATTCCTTAGCATATACACTTTTTGACGCTGGATATGACGTGTGGATGGGTAACGCTCGTGGAAACACTTACTCGCGCAATCACAAAACATTAAATCCCGATGGCCCGTTAAATGATGAATTTTGGAACTTTTCATGGCATGAAATTGGCATGGTTGACTTACCCAATACAATCGATTATGTTCTGAACATTACGAAAAATGAAAAACTTACATATTTCGGTCATTCTCAGGGATCAACAACATTTTTGGTGCTGAATTCAATGAGACCAGAATATAATATGAAGTTTAAGTCAGCTCACTTGGCATCACCAGTTGCTTACTTAAACAACTCAAATAACACATTTTCGGAATTTGCTGCACCTCTTTTAGGCCGTTTAAATATTTTACAACGTTTTATTGGTAATAATGAGTTCAGGCCTAGTAAGGAGCTTCAGTCTATTCTTGGCAAGGCTCTGTGTCCAGATTCCTCAGAATATAGTGTTTTGTGTGAAAATGCATTATTTCAATCCGATGGATTAACTAATGAAACTGTCAATAGTGTAAGTTCTCTATGCATAACTTGTTTGATTTATCTATTAAAATGTTCTCTTTTTTAGACTATTATTTCAGATATTATGGCTTCAACACCCGCTGGTTCGTCTGTTAATCAACTTTTGCATTATTTACAACTATTTGATTCTGGTTACTTCCGTCAAATGGATCATGGATTGCTAGGAAATATGAAAGCTTATGGGAGTTCAAGTCCTCCGGAATATCCTTTAGAGATTATCAATGGTGTGAAACCTTTCTTATATCACAGTATAGCGGATACTCTTGCTGCTCCCAAGGATGTCGAAAAATTGAAAAAGCGATTAAATACATTGGCTGGAGCATACCTCAATAAAAAATACGGTTTTGATCATTTAGCGCACATGTATTCTCCAAATCTAAACGCGGAACTCAATATACATATAATGAAGGATGTTAAATCAGTGAAATAATTTTTTTTGTGGAGTTTTAAATTATTACGAATAGTCGAAACCTTGAAATGGAGGTAAAGCCGTAGCTGTAAGGAGTCGGGCCCCCGGGCACAACCAAAAATTGTGCCCTATTGCCTTACAAGCTAATTTTAAATATTGGTGAAATGAAATTCAATAAAAAAAAATGATATTATCTTTGTCTTTATTTAGTTGATAGAATTTGTTCTCATTAAAAAAAAATGGGTAGTTAAATGTTTTTAATGTTTTTTTTTTCTGGAACTGACAGAAGCGGACTTATCAATTATTATTTGACTCAAATCTGTTTGCCGTGCTCTTCGATTTTTTATTGATATTAATTTTTAGTTGCTAGAACTTTTTGTTCCGTTGTGATTTTCAAGTAAATTTTGATTAATTTCAGCTACGGAAATAATCTGGCAGCTTTTGCTGCTGGCTCGAAAACAGTTGAGAATTATGTTTTATCAAAAAATACAATTCTCTAAAATTTGTTTCAGTTTTCCAACTCTATCATAGAAGGCAAATTAATGATTTGCTGTATCCCATATTAAAGAACAAGGGGGAACACTAAATCAAAAGCCTCAACTTTCAAGTTGATTTGTTTATACGAGAAAATTTAAAAACCTTTATTTTAGAGTATGAATTGGCGTTTGATCTCAGAAAATCATGTCGGATTCAAGGTTTTTAAAGTGCCTATTAATTAGCCCTATCACAAGATCTATCATACTCGGGAATTTGCTACGAATCCCAAAAAAAAACTATTACAGAATCCATCATAGTAGAAAATCTCATACCAATTGCCACTACGAATGGATTCAGTGATGAGGGATTATTAGCAAGTTCCCGACTACGAAGGAATTTCTGATAGTCCTGAATGGCTTTGAAACTTGCCCCTACGAAATATACTGTGAACGAAAAACCCTTACGTCAGGAGGCCCGAAGAATTGGTATGCCCCTGCTCGAATTACCATATTATTTAAACTGCGATTAAAATGAAAAAATTTCTAAATTGGCAGTAGTTGTTGAGAGCGATCCCATCCAAGTTTTAGAGTTAAACTAGATTTAACCCGTTGAATTTTGTGAGTAAGCTCCAGTTTAACATTAAGTTCATCACATCAATAACTGGACCTCTGAAACCAGTAGCTTCCAAGAAGCAGCAGCCTCAACCATCAAGGAACCCAGACATGACAACTTTAGCGAGCCAAGAAGACCAAACTTAGATTCCTCAACGTTGACTCTATCACTGAAGTCCAACGTATCTTCGGATACAAGCTCATGTCCTTGATGAAAAAAAACCAGGAGTGACTTACCAAATAAATATGGTCAGCTAAGCGAGGGCGAAAAGTCCGTGGTATAATCCAACAACCATGCAATTCAGGAACTGCGGCAAGCCAACATGAACAAGGTCGCAACTATTTTCAAAATCACCACACAGAGAAGGAAAAATGCTCAAAGGATTCGCTCACCAACATTCATTAACAACGCTCAAGCGCAACTCCTTGCGGATGACGACAAAATTCTTCACAGATGGCAAGCGTACAGTTTGAACAGTTTCCGAGGATATACTTTCCAATAGCTGCACCTAACAATGGAGAATGTTAGCAGATGAAGGTTTTGTTGGTATTCCAAATTTTTCGCATTGCTTTAGGAGACCTTTTTTATCGCAACACAATTTCAATTGTATAAAGGATCTTTAAATCAACGTTCGATCGAAGCCAAACATTCACTTTTTAAAATTAATTTGTATGGCAATAATTGAGAGTAGCCACAATGAAAGCAGTGCGATTTTCCATATGAACTCGATGACTGACAAAAATGTTGTCAACGCATCGGTTTGGGATACCTTAAATTAGTTTCTAAAAATTAACGTCTGAATTTGACCAAGATGCAGTCCAACCTTTAGGTATAAATTAAAATAATTTCATATACTAAGTGTGTTTGTACCCTAAGAATAAGAATTTTTCATACACATCCCGACAAATAGTAATTGAACTGTCAAAAAAATCAAACTCACCGCGTTTAATTGTTGTTGCAATTCACATCTATTCATCGACACGAAATGAAATTACAAAAACAACAATGTAAACTAATGGGTTTTGGGGGGTGATACGAACGAAAGATTCCCATCTGGGTATTGTATCTATGGAACGGATGAACATCTTATTGAACATGTTAACTTTAAAATTGGTGTTCCGTCTGAGCTTTTTGATGCTGCATTCGAGTCGAGCTGTTGGCCTGCTGGTGTGTACATACGAAATTTACAATACTTTCCAAAAAACCAAATCCCACCAGAAACAAATTTAAAGTCATACAAAATGTTAAGTGTGCTACTGTCTTGCCTACTGCTGATGGATTTTTGTCTGTTTTTTTTTTATCAAAATGTTGGTAGTATGCGGTCAAAGATATTTGACTTTTATGCCGCTGTATCCTGCTGCTCTTATGATGTTGTTGCGTTAACAGAAACATGGTTGTCGGAGGATATACCTTCTGCTGAATTGTGTGAATCTACGGACTTCATTCATGTCATCAGACGAGATAGATCGGTTGCAGATACTGGATTATCCAGAAGTGGTGGTGTATTATTAGCATTAAGATCTTATCTTATATGTAGAGAAATTCCTCTTGAGATAAAAACTGTTAAACAATTATGTGTTGAAGTAACCTTGCCATTTTGCATGTATCGTATATATTTTATTATATCCTATATTCCACCTAATTCTAATATGAGTATTTATCAATCACATGTTAATAACATTCGTAATGTTTTTAGTTTGTTAGGGTCTAAATCACATATTGTCATTTTGAGTGATTTCAGTTTTCCTTATATAAGATGGATTTACTCTGAAAGTGAAAAATGCTTATTGCCTTTCAATATATCAAATGAACTTGAGTCTAGTGTTATAGACAGTATGTTAGCCTTTAATCTTAATCAGCTGAATGATGGTGTTAATTCTTTGGGTCGAATCCTAGATTTAGTATTTATTAAAAATGAACTAGAAGCTAATTTAAGTATATCAAAAGTTCCCATTTTTAAAAATAGTATGCATCATTGTGCTTATGAATTTGATATAAAGATTTTAAATTTTAATAAATAAGATTTCAATAAGCATGAATTAAACTCAGTTCGGGACTTTAGTAAAGCCAATTACGCTGGAATTTATCATTTTTTAAACGTGTCAATTGGGAGCAAGCCCTTTCTCTAGTGACTTAAAGGAGTGTTATGATTCTTTTATTGCCATAACCGAAGAAGCATATAATTTGTTTGTCCCATTTAAAGAGTTAAAACCTAGAAATAAGCCTTGTTGGTTCAATAACAGATTATGTAATCTTAAAAATAAGCTTGCTAAAGTGCACAAGAAATATAGAAAAGATCCTTACTTACGTGCTCGCTATTTACGATGTAGGGAAGAATACGAAACACTAAAAAAGACTGTCTTCAGTAATTATATGCGCTCTATTGAAAATAATATTAAGAGCGACTCTCAGGCCTTTTGGAAGTTTCTCAATTCTAAACTCAAGTCATACGGTGTCCCAGCTACCATGAGTTATCTCAGTCAATCATCCAGTGATGAAAAAGTAATTTGTGACATGTTTGCTTCATATTTTCAATCGAATTATGTCCTTGATTCTGTTCCAATTACCCATACTATTCGATGCGGTGAAAATATAACAAATTTAGGTAATCTTAGCTTTTCGGTTGATCAAGGTTTGCTTCAGATTTCATCTCTGGAATCTAATTTTAAGTTATCCCCTGACAACTTTTGCCCAGCTTTCCTTAAAATGTGCTCAAGTAGTCTTGCTGTTCCACTCACTAAGCTTTTCAACTTATCACCCTCTACCAGTGACTTTTTGGAAGAGTGGAAGTTGTCGATGATTAGTCCTGTACATAAATCTGGCTCAAAACAAGAGGTTATTAATTACAGACCCATTTCAAAACTGAAATTAATACCGAAAGTTTTTGATGCTTTTGTTAAAAAATGCATTTATGATAAGGTAAGGTCTAGCATAGCAAGTAACCAACATGGATTCGTAAGTGGTAGATCAACTGTATCAAATCTAGCTTTGTTCGCAAATTTTTGCATCAAAGGTATTGAACTTGACAATCAGGTTGATGCAGTTTATACAGATTTTTCTAAAGCATGATATCTTGTTAAGGAAGTTAAATCGCCTAGGTTTCCACTCTAATCTTCTTCGTTGGTTGGCAAGCAAAATGTAAAAATTGGAACAGTGGTATCAAAGGAGATTCTTAACCATTCCGGTCTTCCCCAAGGGAAGTCATCTAGAATCTCTCCTTTTCATATTGTTTATAAATGATCTTCGATCTAGAATTAGCTATTCCAATCGTTTGCTCTTTGCGGATGACCTTAAGCTATTTAGTTCAATAAAATGTGTGCTGGACTGCCATCGACTTCAATTTGACTTGGATGAAGTTTCAGCTTGGTGTAATGAGAATCGTTTGCTGCTATTAAACATGTTTACCGCATTTCTAATTTACCACTTGAGTCAGTGTACATCCAAAAGGACCTAGGAGTTATTTTCGATTCAAAGTTATGTTTTGAAGTGCATTTGGATTACATAATTTCAAAAGCGAATAAACTACTGGGATTTATAATGAGGAACTCAAAACTTTTTTCGGATCCATATACAGTTAAATCTTTGTATATATCTCTGATAAGATCAACCCTAGAATATGCTTGTTGTATATGGTGTCCGTTGCATAGAGTGGGTGTAAATCGTTTGGAATCGATACAGAAAAAAATTTCAAGGTATGCGTTGCGGAAATTTAATTGGGTTGACAATGTCTTGCCATCGCATAGTGTCAGATGTCTCTTGATCGATTTAAAGACTCTTGAAGCTAGGCGGAAGTATTATCTAGTCATGTTAGTTAGAGATACTCTTTGTTATCGTATTGATTGTCCAGAACTTCTCTCGCTTTTCTTTTTATATGCTCCTTCAAGGCAACTCAGGTTAAGGCAAACACTCTTTTTTGTTCCCCGTTCGTTTACAAACTACGGTAGATCTGATCCAATTTCAAGGTCGTGTTCTGAGTTTAATTCTATTTGTCAAGATATTGATTTGTTTTTAAGCAGGGATGTTTTTAAAACTATTGACTACTGTAATTGGATATTATACGTTAAATTTTCTTTTTTTTAATTACATATTTTATTGGAAATAACTGTAAATATAATACCTTACAAGTATATTCTAAGTCTAAGAGAGTCATGTACTTGATAGATGGTTAAATAAATAAATAAATAAACAAATTTTGACACGACTCTACTCTTTAAGTAGGTTTGATTTCGTTGAGTGGTAATGAGATTCGAACATTACCACTCAACGAAAGTATAAAAAGATTCGCATCAGCTTCGAGATCCAGCTCGCTTCAATACCGCACAAAGTGAACGTAGTAAATAACATACCTACTTAATATTTTATTAGTCTCCTCATATTAAATATTATACCTAATAATATGTAATGTCTTGTTTTTAGAACAATAAACTTTACCTAAATAGCCTCCTTATTTTTAAAGATTTTAATTTATACCAAAAAGTTTAAACTCTTTATATTTTTTTTTAAATCAAAATCATTTCGGGAGGGGCTTCAGTCCCTCAAGCCCCCCCCCCCCCTGGCATCGTGCCTGTAAGTATACCTATTTATGAATTGTTGACGATTGACAATAAAATTTTAAACCTTCCATTGTTTTTGGTTGGAAAAGGTGTGTCATTATTCTTTCTCAGCAGGCATCAGAGCGTTAAATATATTGTAATTTTAATTTAAGAGGCTCACATTTGAATAATGACTTAAATGACAAATTTAATAAGTCCCATATTATAAACTTTTCTAGACTAAGAAATGTTATTTTTAGAATGAAGAAAAACAAATCAGCTCAGATTAATTTCCTGTATAGAGAAATAAAATATCGTGTATAAATAGGTAAGTATACCTATATATGAACATAAATTCAATCCATGGAGTGACACTTATAACTTAACATTGAGCAGCGTCTTTTTTGTGAAAAAAAATAAGTTTGGTTCCTAAATAACAAAAATCCTAATTTTTCATAATAATATACAAACAATTTAATAACAATACAAAACATTTGTTTTTCTTATCTATTAATGATAAAACAATGAATATAAATTTTTTGTTGACAGTTTAAACACACAAATTGTGTAATTTGCTTGCGATTTCTCGTCATGTTTCTTGAAATTACCTACCTGTTTTTGATATTCCTTATATTGAAGGACATTTGATATTTTTCTGCGGAAGAAACTTTTTTTAGGTGAACTTATTCAGTTTTCTAATGCTCACTATTTAAAAATAAGACTAATATAATAACTTAATAATTTTGAAAATTTTCAGTTTCAGAGCTCAGATTTCATTTATGTGTTAATAAAAGCCGTGTTTTTTTGCAGGTCCAGATAGAATTCGATTTAAGCCATTTTTTGGAATTAAGTTCTTTTAACCCATGATACACTATCTGAATTTACAAACAATACACAAAATATTAAAGAGAAACTATGGAAAAAAGGATTTGTGACCCTAAAACTCATTTTCATCAAAATTAAATAAATTTTGTCACACAGCGAATTTGATCAAACGGTTAATGGATAATGAATGCATAACCATGTACCTATATACGATATGAAGGCCGTTCTTATTGGTGCTGGGCCGAATTTGCCCATTGTCCTTTGATCAAAGAATTTGTTGAATTAAGTAAATATTCCCGAAATAATGAGTGTATACAAAACACATTACTTATTATATTTAACCAGAGTCTTGTGACTAAGAATAACCATGCTCACGGTTCATTGAAATTGATTCATGGCTATGGAAATGTTTAACAAAATTTATTTATAAATTTATTTCGTTGACCAAACTCAGAATAGCTGAAACTTTGTTCACCGTTATAAATTTCAGATAATTATTTTGTTTTTTTTTTCAATTATTCGGAGTGTAGTTAAGCAGAGGTGACTGTATATAAAAATCTTTAGTACCACAAATTTTAGAATTTGCCGGAAAAGCTTAAATTTTTCCAGCAACAGTGTTTTTGAACAATATAGTGGCCTGCTAACAAAATGCACAATGGTAAAATTCCGAAATTATTTATGGAAACAACTAATTTTGGACCTTTACTAATGTCATTTAAAAATTCTAAGTGTTACCGGTAAACTCTATGATTTCATTATTTTGGATCTTAAAGTGTAATACATGTATAAATATAAAATGTTACCACAGAAATAGCCAATAGACTCGGAAAATACTACTGGAGTGATTTTTACGAAAGTTTTATTATCTTGAGGATTGCTTAGGTGAAGTTTCATCATCAGTTTTCCAGTGACGAGATTAAAGTTAAACTCGATTTAACTCAATAAATTCAAAGGGTTAACTCGAGTTGGCCTTAATTGTTGTTCTATAATTAAAGCCATTTAAAGGCTGATACGCCTTAATTAGCTCTCTTGAACCTTACACAAGATATGTGATTTATTTTGGCAATCCACCCACTGCCACGCCCAATTTTCTTTTGATTAAGTTTTATCCTTATTTAAAATCCGTAGAAAGTTTCAAATGTTTAACAGAGGTAGCTTCAATCTTAAATAGTTTTTTTTTTAATAAACGCCTACCGCCAATACAACTTTCTTTTTGTGAGTTTTGTCGCGGCTCAACATCTCCACAAACTTAAAATTAGGTAAAAAAGCTCTCTATAACACTAAGCATAATAATGATATGTGTAATTGGTTTGGAATTCCGCCTCCTTTTTCATCGACTACAGAAAGCTGGTGCCTGCCAGATTATTTGAAATAAAAAGTCGATTGACTTTGTTAGTAAACCTTATAGTTGACTGGTAGACTGGACAAACTGGAACGTATAGAAACATCGCATACTTGATTTTAAAATTTGTATAATATTCAATTATTTTAGACTCAATTATGTAAAAATATTTTTTAACAGAAGACAGTTTATGGTTTTTTAAGGAAGTAAATAAGCCAATAATAAGCCAAAAATAAAATAAAATGTCTACTTTCAGTTATTGTGAACGTTCAGATGACTAAGGGGATTTGCATGCAAAACAAGATTCTAGTCTGTGATTGGCTGGCTGTCAAAAAATTGCTTTCAAAGTGACTGGAAAGTTAGTCAAGAAATATCTACCTTAATTTCAAATGAAGTGTGTTCTTGTCAAAATAGTCAGCCGTGAATCTATAATTCAGTTCAAATTTTCATAAATTGATTTTGCGTTCAAGTTGAAGTAAATTGAAAATAAAATTTTCCGCATATAATGAGGGTATTTCGTATGATGTCAAGGATTCTCAAGAAATCTTCGAGCCCGAGCGTATATCCAATGGTAAGGTATTTTCTATAGTTTAAGGTATGACAAAGTGTCATATCAAAAAAAAAAGTTAATTATCTTGAGTCAAATTTGCGTTCGAAAGATGTATAGCTGACTGCATTTAAGGTCCTTTCTGTCTCCTCCGAAAGTATTCATTCACTTTAATTATCTTTAAACATTATAAGACTCATAATAGGGAACTATTGTAAAATATATTTATTTTATCTTTTGTTAAATTTTTACACAATTCGGGTTTGTCTTGCCGCGCAAAGGACATTTTACTGCCTACATAAAAAAAATAAACTGTTTTCTTATGAAATTAATCACGTTTCACGTTTCTTCATAACCTTTCTTAAACTATGTCAAATCCAATACAGAAACTTGTCTCACAGTTTTAATTGCGCTTAATCTTGAGATAAAACATTTTCGTTAAGGTTGACAAAAAATTTGGCATTTCCTTCATTTCGTTGGTTTGCTCTTGTTTTGTCATGGATTGATATTCATAGGCCACTTTTCGATTGATCGTTGTCAATAGCTGAAAAAGTTCGGTGCCTTCTTCAGTGCTATTTTTGGCAGCTTCTTCGAAAGTTTGACAGAGAGCTTGAATAAACCATGATCCATTTTCAACATTTCGAAATGAGTAGTAGCCTAAAAAAAAGGAATTACAGTATCTGAAGCTGGCCAAAGTGTCTTTGTTATTTTCTTACCATCAAAAGTCGAATAAAATACCAAAAGATCAGCTGTATTCGGGATGGCATAGGTGATTGTTTGTTTTTCTTCGGCGGCAGGTGCAAAACGTGACATAGGTGTCACAAAATCTGTTTCATATGTCACTGGTCTTTCTAACTGACTTCCACGGCAGGCCTAAAAATTCAAAATATTGCATCAGCGAGATTATAACAAAGATTGCTAAATTTTTTTCGATTTACCTGAATGAAGAACAATTTTGGTTTGTTAATCAGAGATTTGCAGTTTTCTCCCAAAAATGGTGTCCATAAGCGATCCACTGGATATGTCATATCCTTGGCAAAAACCTTGCCCTCGACACCATGTGACATAACCACAACAACAAGACAATCATTATCGCTGTGATCCTCCCTGGCAACTAGACAACAAATTCAAAAATCACAACAATCAATGAAAAAACACTTAAAAACTCATTTAAACACTTACCATCTTTTAATTGGCCATTGAGTTTCTCAAACGTCAAATCATCGAATGTCCGCACGTCAAAACCATACTGCTTGAGCATGCTCTTCACCCGATCACGATCACGTTCGGTTCCCTTCCTTGGGTCTTGATTTCGGATTTCCTTGTGATTGAAAATCAAGGCAATCCCAACATTTCGGTTGTTTGTGTTGTATTTTATATCTTTGGTTGCAATTGACCGAATTGGTCCTTTTTCTTCAACAACTGGCTGACCATCGATTTCGTCATACTTATGATTTTCGGCGGCTTGACTGTCCAGTAGTTCTTTTTCTTTTTCTTTTTTCTTGCCGAATCTTAACACAGATATGTCAGTCTCATCCATTTTGCTTGAATTTCTCCCTCCAACTAACTGTATATGTCGGTACTGCAAGTTATTTTTTGATAGCTGCTTTCATTCATATCTAATCAGTTTTTGATTACAAAGCGACGCGATTAGAAAATTCACCAGTTCATTTGTTATTATTTGAAGAAACCCCACAGTTTATAGAGGGCTGTTCCCGTTTGAATCCAAATCTTTATCTTATCGATTAACATTCAGTATATTTATATCTTTTATTATTGAATAATAATCTTTTCAAGTTTGGTTTTTATATGTTTGTTTTTGTTAGATTTGTATTAAAATCCGAACAAAATGTACCTTTAAGTTTTGTGAGTCACACGAATTGCATATCAAACTAACTGCAGATTAACGCTCCGTAGCATTTGTTTGATGACATGTTTTTCTTGGCGTTTAAGCCTAGTACGCTGTTGATGTGAAAAAGTGGTAAGGAGTAATGTGGATAATTTGGCATTAATAATAAATCGTCAGTTAGTTATGATAATTCTGTTATGTTTGGTCATTTCTCAAATAGCTTACATGTTCAATTATTTAAATGTAGGTAATTAAATCTTTTAAGGCATGGCCAGAACGGCCGTCAGCCAGATGATAGCTTGTGTAACGAACCGAAGGTGTTGTCGGCAGGGATTCCCGTACTAGTGACTATATGGCTTTCCGCGAAGAAATATAACCTTAAGTTCGTAGCCAAAATCCGAGAATCCCTAACCTCCCATTTCTTTACCACCGTTACACCCTCATGCTTACAGGAACATGAGGCTGATCCGGGCAGCAGAAAGGGGAGGGTGTCCAGGCCACGGCAGCTGGCATGCTAGCATTAGCACATCCTAGCTCGTCGGAAGGGGGGGTACTTGCTACCGAAGCCCTGGACCGAGGTTACGAAATAAATCATGCCGGAGAATGTGTGATCATTGTGGGTTCAACAAAATAGTTGAGCCCGAATTCGTTCTAAAAAGAAGTGTAGAGTGTAAGTAAGTAAGTAAAACTGAGGGCCGGTATGTATGGGGGTGTGTGCCTAAATGTATGTGTGGGTGAATGTATGTAGGTGTAAATGTGTGTGTGTGTGTGTTGTGTGTGGGTGTCAGTGTGTGCATAAAGGTGTGTGTAAATGTATGGGTGTGTGTGAGTCTATGGATGTCAATGTGTAAAGGTATGAGTGTTGAAATGTAGGTATGTGTTAATGTATGTGTGTGTAGCGGTGTGAGAGTGTTGGTGTGTATGAGTGTCAGTGTGTAATTGTATGTGTGTGTAAACGTAGGGATGTGAAAATATAAGAGGGTGTAAATGTATGTGTGAGTGGGTTTGTTGGGGCGACTGTCCGTCGGTGGCTGTATACCTGAGTAAGAATGCCATGTCTATACGTGTGTGAAAGTGTGTAACTGTGTAAGTCTGTATGTATTTAAGTGGGTAAGAGTGTAATTGCGCAAGGGTGTAAGTGTGGAAGTGTGTAAGTGAGTAGGGGTCCGTGTCTGTATGTGTGTGTCGGAGGGTGATTCCATTTGGGGGGAGGGTCTAAGGTGTTTGTGGACCCTCTGGAGGATTTGCCCACCCATGTATCATAAGATACCACCATGGCTACCGCGTCCTCCGAATCCGCGCAGTAACCCCTAACCTGTCATCGAATCTAGCTTACCTAGTCTTCATCACTGTTGTCTTCTTCGTCTGGTCACCTCCACCTTTGAACTAGTGGTTTAGGCATTCATCCTAAACGGAATATATGACTCCAAGATAAATAAAGCCGGCGTAGAGAGAACCAATACTTCCCATCTAAACAAAAAAGCGTCAATTCATCCTTGAACAAGAAAAACACCCCATAGGCAAATAACGACTTCCAAAAATTTTCAAATCAAATATAACAATGTATTTATTGCAGGCCAAGGTAAGTAGAAAAAAATAATGTTAATAAAAAAAAGTCTTAGTAACTAGGTATAATTTAAAAAAAAATATATAAACAAAATTCAAATAGGAAAATTTTAACAACAGGTTGGCAACCCTAAGTATAATTTAATTCAAGATTCTGAATTCGTAAATAAATTCGATTTGTATTTGTATGTATGTAAATTCGGGAATAGGTGTATTGTAAATTATATTTGTAAATTGTAAAGTATTTGTTTCATAATTGTAAACAATTTATATAATTAGACAAATATATATGTATAACACAATTTTAAATGAGTTTGGTAATTAGATTAAGATATAAATCGCGTGTCTTATTTTATTTGTTCAACTTGTTTAAAAACAAAAGGTATTTTTGGTGTTTGTGTTTCACTTTTATCCAACAAAAAAAATTGTTAGTTAGCAATTTTATACTAGAAATAAATCTCGTCACAAACTCAAAACAAAAAAAAAATTTTGATTAATGGTATAAAAGTACCTATAACCAGGCACAAGAATCACAAACATAAAAGAACTTACTGTGTTTACCGAACTGCCAAGGAGGTGCACCGCATTGGAGTAAATGTCGTTATTATGTTGTCGACTGAAACGAAAATTAGTTATGTTGTTTTGTTTTGGTTTTGTTATGAGAGCGCAGGGGTTAATTATTATTTTTTTTTTTTTTTGATTTTGGATCTTTTAAATTTACACTTTCAGTTAATTAAATTGCATAAAGATTATGTAACTTATCATTTTTTTTTTTTTTTTTTTACTTTTTCCTTTGTCGTTTTTTTTTTCTAAGTATAACTTACTTGACCACACTGTATATATTTTTTTTTTATATATATTTACAATTTTAACTAACTTAAATTTAAACACTTAACAACACACTTGACACAGTGGGTATGAAGGGAGGCACACGGAAGAATTTACAAAAGAAAGAGGGGTAGGTATAGGAAAACACACTGGACACTTTTTTTTTTAAGGGGAATTCTGATGTAGGGTGATGATAGTTCGCAGATCACAGGTCACAGGTATATTCCTTTTTTTTTTTCAGGTTTCCAGGTTAATTTCCAGCAGGTAAGTTAAATTTATATCGATGTCCACAGGTAGGTAGTTCTCCAGCTTGATGTAGGTAAATATTTAGCAGGTAAGTATTTGATCATAGTAGTTTCTTTTTTTTTTGTAGGTAGATACTGTTTTTTTTTTTGTTTATGTTTCTTTTCAGGTAAGGTATGTATAGGGTAGGTATATTTTTCTTTATTATTTTCTTACTTTGGAGTTTAGAAAATTAAACAAGTTGGCTAGGATAACTTAACTACGATAATAGCAGTCGGGTTTGGGGGAAAATGCTTTTTTTTTTTTCTTGTTTTTTGGTTTTTCACTAGATTACGCAGGTTCACCAAAGGTAGGTATATTTTTGGTTTTCTTTGGTCGATTGTAGGTACACAGTTTTTATTTATAGGTAGGTATTTTAACTTTTGAACCTAATTTAATCACTTTTCTGGCAACCACGATTTATCTTATTGCTTTTTTTTTTTTTATGTACTTTTATTAACTAAAGATTATTTTGTAGGGAGGTAGGTACTTAAAATTTTCAATTTAAAGGCACTAAAACTTTTATTTTATTATTTTAGCGCGTGATTAGGTAGGTATACTATTTTATACGAATGATTACTTTTTACGATCAGTATAAAAATTCAAATTGTCTATTTTTCAACCCGAACTGCTTTGCTGTTATCCATCAACTGCCTTTTCGGCTAATCGCACGAACTATCCTTGCCTAGACAGTGTTTTAGCTCCGCCCTTTTTCTTGCAGTTTTTGTCCTCTAAAACTACCGGTCCTTAAGCAACTCAAGAAGAAAAAAAATCGTTGACGTCACTCATCAGGCCACCAAAGCTTAGCGGCACCAAAGTTTAGCGGTCTTACATGATCATCAGATCATGTCAAAACGGTAGGTACTCCATGTGGAGTGGAGGTACATTTTTCAACACCAAATAAGTAACAGTTGACAATAATTGTCTAAACTATTATATAATCTGATGTACTTATGTATGTACATACATCTATTGCGATTATAGTCTGGGCTCTTAGGTTATAAAATATATTATTCTTATTATTATTATTATCATTATTATTATTATTATTATTATTATTATTATTATTATTATTATAGGTATATTTATTGAAGGTATGAAATAGGTATGTAGGTATTATTATTGTAGGCGTTAAATAGGTATGTAGGTATTGTTATTGTAGGTATTAAATAGGTATGTAGGTATTATTGTAGGTATTATTATTGTAGGCGTTAAATAGGTATGTATGTTATTTTTGAGATAATATTATGGTAAGTATTATTATTGTTATTATTGTTATTGTATTTAACATTATTATTATTATTTTTATTATACAGCGTTTCCTACACTTGTTTGTACAATTTCAAATAATCTTTAGTTGATCAAGTTCTATTGATTTGGATTTAAAAATCTTGTTTCTATTGTTTCTGTAATATTAAAGCATACTTTATAAATTTCATTAGTTTTTTGCAATCTTTGCCAATTGATATTGCCATACATTCTGTCTGGTCTAAATAGTTTTCTGCCATATCTTTCGCCGTATTTCCACCAGAATAAGACATTTTCCAATGAAATGTATCACGTGGAGTAGTGAAGTGGTAAATCATTTATGTGCGGTATAAAGTTTAGAGGTAGCAGTTCTCCGCTGGCTCGAAAAATCAATGATTTGCTCTCCATTGTGGTGGTCATTAAAATAGTTGGTTACTTCAAGATTGTGGGTTGGGGTCAGAATCCAGAAAACCGAAATCCCGAAAACCCAAACTGCCGAAAATCCAAAATCCCGAAAACCCAGAATCACGAAATCAGAATCCCGAAAAATTATATAAAATGAAAAAATTGCGCAAATTTTTCATTTTATATAATTTTTCGGGATTCCGATATCGGAAAATTAATCCTAAGTTAGTAAGTGTAAAGTTAAGAAGTAAAGGTGGAAACAACGAACAGTTCCGGTAATATCTCTTTAAACATTATCTAAAGTTGTTATTGTGCTTTCAGTAGTGGTGTATTGTAATTGCATTAATGTGCAAAAATAGTCATTGAACTAAAATCAATAAAGTTGTGTTTTAATTTATAATTATATGTTTAAATTATTATTTAAATGGTGTTTTATTTTATTTCACGAATAAAGGACGGGAGAAAATATGTATTGATGGCGGAGAAAGAACCCCCATTTATGGCAAACAAATTTTGTATTGTCAGTTTATGGCGCCGCCGCCGCACAGTGGCCCGTTTAGGCAAAAGTGCTTGCGAAATCCATTTTTGGGGTGGGTTTATAATGCAAAACTTTTACATTTTCTGAATTAACAAATGTTTGGAGTATGAATGGTTTGGCTTGTAGAACCAGTCAAAGTTGACAAATATTTATGGTTAGAAAAAAACATTTTTTTTTTATTTTTTTTAATTTGAGTGTAAAAACTGGGAAAAGAATATAAGTAAAACTTTTTTTTGTTATTTTCACTTGATATTTGTGTTAGTCGCTATAATCAGAAATGAAAAAAAAAATTATAAATTTTTTAAACTGCTAAATTTAATGTTTTTTGAAACGACCCTTTTTGCACACTTTTTCAACTTTACATTGAGTAGAAATTTTTTTTTTTCAAAAGTTGTCAAGCCAAACTGGCTGGATAATGAATCCTTATATATTTCTTTACTTACAGCCAAAAACTGAGCTGCATAGAGTTGCAAAGAGCTGAGCTAGAGAGATTTGATTTGAAGAAGTCAGTAATTTTTTCTCAGTTTTTTTTTTGTCAAGTGCAAAAAAAAAAATCATGGAAAATATTATTTCTTTGTTTTGCAGGTATAAGTTTTTGGTTTAAAATAAAATGGTTTTGTAATTTAGAAGGAAAACATATTTTATGCTTACTTACCTAAGTTTTTTAAAACGGTTTTATAGCTTATTTCTTGTAACCCGTAATAAAACTTTTAAGTAGGAATGTTTTCGATTTCGGGTATGATTAATTATTCTCAGGTAGTTTGGTGGATAAGGGTTTTTAACCGGATTAGAATAAACAGATAGGTAAACAGATTACCTTATTGGGATGTCATAAAATTGAATATTTTTAGGGCAGGTTTTAAGGTATAAAAAGATAAAACAACGGGATGAAACAATCATTGAAAACTTGATCGAGCAGTTGTATAAGGAAAAATTATTTAAAATGGATATACCATTCAATACTTTGTTTGAAATTTTTTTAAAAGTTGATAGTACTGACGAGTTTCTTTCTGCCGTAATAAGTGAACACCAGCTATCCGGTGAAAATTTACCCGAAAATGAAGAAAAATTAAGACACTTTCATTGCGCTACTAAGAAAAGATGGGTCGCAGCCCATAGATCGACATTAAATTTCATAAACAAAAGTGGAAAATGGTTATTTCATCTCTCCATACAACACCGGACAAACAAAGGAAGGCCAAGGAAGTCAGTTAATGAGTGCGCAAAGTTCACAAAAACAAAAAACTAATCAATGCAACAGAGGAGATAAGTACTGAAAATCTCTCTGATGCATTAGTGATAAGATATAATAAAGACCATGAAAAGGCGAAGAGTAATGTGATCAAGGCAATTTCTACTGCAAGTCCACTTCGAGTCAAAAGAGTCAAGGAAAGCATTCCTACCCCACTAAAGGATCCCATAAAATATTCTTATGAAAATGCATTAGCTTTGTTTATGGATTTGGGTCTATCAAAAGAAAAGTATAAAATCCTGAGAACTTCGTTGAGGAAACACAATATAGAAGTTCTGCCATACTATTACAGCTACGAAAAAAGAAGCAGTTCCAGAAAACAGCGAAATCACGGAAATATCAGCTGTTGTGAAACTTCAAGACATGATGGATCATACTGCAAGGCGGCTTTTAAAAAGCAAAATGGAGGAACAAATAATTGCACTACCAAGAAGTTTGACCTTACAGAGCAAATGGGGCTGCGATGGATCATCTGGACAAGGTGAGTACAAGCAAAAAATTAATAGAACCGATGGTGAAACAGACGCAAATATTTTCATGGCATCAGTTGTTCCACTCAGACTCAATAGTGCAGATTGTGAACATTAGAGGAACCCTCTGTTACGGATGTCCGTCCATAAAAGGACAATATTCAAAAACAAATCCAGAATAGATTCATAGTTCATGCATCCTTCATATACTTCTTTTAAAACTACTGTAGGTATTCACACAATAGTTATTTGCTTTTTGTTTTGATCAAGTCAACTATGAAAAATAAATTAGCTTGTCAATATAAAAAAATTATTTAGAAGAAACTCATTATCGTTTTGAAATTCAATTGGAAAACAATAAAATATGAAGAAAAAGTTTATTTTCAAGTCATATAGCTACGTTTGTATATATAAATATTTCAAGTTTTCTTCTTGTGCAGATTCAGGTATGATAATTTTGTCTTTTGTTCTAGAATGAATAGATTTTTGATTTGTTTATGTTTTTCTTTGCTTCTACAGTGCATTAACCATCTATTTGAAATAAAATCCATTAGATTGGATTATATTAGACCCTTAAAGATTCATCTACATAGAAGATAATATACCAAGAAAAGAAATTTGTTGGAGCTCAGGTGCTCTAAGAAGCCTTTCCTAATTTCGGGCACAAAAAGCCACAACCCACAATAAGATTTGTGAATCGAGAAAAAGTGTACAGATATACTGTTTTCCCAGAGAATGATTTTTTATTGCATAGAATCTTCAGAACTATCTAGAAGGAAAAACAATTTGAAGCATCAAGAATTTACCGTGTGAAATCAATAAATCAAGTGTTTAAAAAACTAAATAATTTTTTTTTTAAATAGTTCAAAATATAATAATCCTAATAGTGTAGTCATTAATTTGTTTTGCTTTATTTAAAAAAAAAATAGTGTTAAATTTCCAATAGGATACTGCATTGTGGTTATTTAAATTTAGTTTTCTTTATAATTTCAATTTAATTTTGTTTCTTTGGTTTGAAAAGTTGATAAGAAAATATCAGTGATTTTATTTAAATAATAATAAATCGATGGCAAATCAATTAAAATATTTTTTTCTGCCAAAAAATGATCCCAAGAAAGAATATTTTATTTTAAATAAAGCATTTATTTATTTAACTGATGAAAGGTTTTACTGAACAGATGATTGTCAATTCACAAGCAATGGAACATTTCGTTCCAGTTTTCTGTGTTCCATTTTTGAACTGTTCCACTCCATAAGTACAAAAAAATTACTGAACGACTTTCCATCATTTAAAAAAATTAAAGGTTGTGGCTGGACGTTTGACATTTCACTACTGATACATATAACTTTACTGATGGTTTTTACAGATCGCTTAGGGGCCAACAGGTGAAAACTGGATTTTTTTACGTACGGGTGTTTATAGCTATCATTATAAAGTTATGTAGGTAATGTAATGGGAAACTTCCAGCTACAATCTTTTATTTAGTTAAGTGATGCAAAATGATTCAGTGATTTTTTTTACTGATGAGTTGGAACAGTAAAAAACATAGAAAACAGAAAACTGGAATGAAATGTTCCACTTTTTTTGAATTGACAATCAGCTGTTCATTAAAACGAATTTTTATCAGTAAAATAAATAAATGCTTTTTTTTTGCAAAAAAAATTCATTTCTGGATTTATTTTTCGTCAGAAAAAAAAAAATCGATAGATCTGCCATCGATTCGTATCATTTTAATGGCTCAAGTCTTTTTATAACACATGAAATTATCCAAAAGAAAAGTTTTAATGATGGTTTTTACTGATCGCTATAAATTAAATGGCCCCAAGGTTGCGAAATTCTTTACGTTGGCTGACATTGACTCCACGCAGAATTCCTTGGCCAAAATGAAACACTTATTTAAAAAAGAAAAAACATTGTTTAATTGTCTCTATAAATTAGCATTCGTTCACTTTTTCACTTTACCCTGAAGTCACTTGTGTTTTTTTTTTTTTTTTTTTTTTTTCTTGAAGGATTTCATAACACAACAAAAAATATTTGTGAAATGAATAAAGAACAAAAAAATGTCTATACACATTATCTTGTAAGGAAAGGTGGTTTTTTTGAGGGCGGGAGGAATTGTTCTGCATCAAACGTCTGTATATTACCAAGAAAAAAATCGAAAAATAGTTTTAGTGATATCCGTCATTTTTACTTTTTACGTCCGCTTTTCACGCTTTTTTGTTTCTTGGAAACGGGTCTAACGATTTTGGTGAAATTTTCACAGTTTTTTTTCTGAAGCATACGAAATTGAAAGTATTTTAATTCTCACTGACGCGCCCAATTATATATTTTTTTTTACTATAATTCCAGCCTAATGTAAAACTTAGTGACAGCCAGCTCAATTGGTTGTTGTTCATTAAAAATTTTCAATGTTTATACGACGGAACGAAAGCTATGTGTGTTATCATACGAAAACCGATTTGAAGTTTGAAGTATCTACATATTGGTTTCGTGTCAAGAAAATTTCCAGTTTTACCACAACATCATGATGGTGGAGAAGTCCAAACAAGTGATTTTCGACCAGACGAAAATGATGTTAAGCAAATATATAAATCCCCCGGAAAGCTTTCGCCCTGGTACTGACATTGAAAATAAGACGATAAGACTACCGGACAAAATTTTATAGTACTTTAATGAAAGTATTAATACATTTTCAGTACGATAAACTTTCAGTTTAATTTAACGCTAAAAATTTAAAATCATCTCTTATAGTTATTTTTACCAAATATTTCGGTTTGCTTTTGACAAAGAAATTCTATTAGTCATGGAAAGCCAATGCGCATACTCCAAATATTATCTTCAAATTTTTATTTAATTAATCAGCATTGAATTATTTAATAAAGAAAGTAGAAGAGGTGTGATTTTTAGCAAAATTAAAAAAAGCACCGATCGTTGAAAGTACCCAATAAAAAACATTGAAAGGAGGAAAGGGAGATTGTTTTCCTTAAAATATTTCGGTAATTGTCATTGACCCAGAACAAAAGTATATACAGGGTGACTGTTTCATCAGTTTTAAATCCGATTTGGTTTTAATAAATGAATAGACACAAGTAATATGTCTGTGATAAAGTCTTAAGAAAATGTACAAACTCACTCAACAACATACTTAATTTTCAGGTATATGCAACGTATCCCATTATAGATTTCTGCATACTTACCTTTTATTGCATTAAGAATTCTGTGGATCCATTAGATAAATTTATGTTCGAAATTTATTAATTCTAACATTTTTATATAGTGGGTATGGGTACACTTTCTATGAACTCATATAATGCCGTCCTAATAAAAAGGGCGCATCTCCTTTTATTTGTTTTGAGATAAATGCATTTTAATGTTTTTGGTTTCTTAGAAAACCATAAGAAAATTGATTTATGCCCATTTGCAATCGTGATTTTGGGCCATTTGCAGTTGAAAATATTATTTTTTTTTGTTCACACAAAAATAAGACACTGTTTAAGGATTCAAAATATTCCTCAAACTCGATTTTTGATTTTTGGCGCTTAGGCCCTTTTTACTTAGGACGGCAGTATAAGAGGTAAATGAAAATATCGACTTTATCTATTACATATTATAAATCTGTCGGTTATCTGTGAAGAGTCTAACACAACGTATAGTAAGTAAAGCAACTATCAGACGTATCTACGAATACAACCAGCGCTGGGGTTTCAAAATCAACTCAACAAGAACTTATCTGCTTCAGACGACCAAGAACCTCCGGAAGTCAAAGAGGACCCTCAGCCGCAAACTGCAGGAACACCAAGATCAATCTTCCCGATTAAACTCAACTGTCAGCCAGTAATGTGAAATACCTGGGAATAAATTTCAACGAACTATACCAGTTCAACCCAAACGCAGCAGCTGTACTGAAGAAAGCAAATTTTGCCTTCCACCGCTTTAATCTACTGATGCGAAAACAAAACGGTCTCAGCCAGAAGACCAAGCTTCTTCTTTAAAAGCAGCTTATCAGGCCGGTCATCACGTACTGATTTGGTTTTCCCATCTGGCTTACTACGACAAAAACTTACATGAACAAGCTGGCAATGTTCGAGAGGAAGATCTTGCGGATCTGCACAGGGATGCACTTTGACAGAATACGTATGCAACACATCAGCAACGAGATACTCTATGAAGAAGCCAAAATTCAACAACTTGACAGATGCCGCATCAAAAACAGCCGACACGGTGTCTGCCGAATCTATTCAACCACCCGAATCCTCTGATACGAGGAGTTTTAAACCAGCCAAGACATCCTGACCAGCGGTACCTTGAAGCAATGGAACTACTAGACGAGTATCTATTAACAACTAACGACGAAGAGGACATTCCTTTCTACGCTGGCCCAGGGTTACCTTACTACCTGTGCTGATAGCATCACCTACCCATCAGCTTACCACCCCATTGACAATCGGACTTGAACAATCCGAGACATGAATACGACAATAGTTCAAGATTAAAAAAAAAAAAACAAATATAATGGCAATTAAATGTAAATTAAACAAACAAAAAAAAAATGTAAAAAGTTAGACCCACTTTTGTGCCAACATGTTTAAAATAATCAATGTATAGGTACTTTAAAATAACTAGCGTTAAGCAAATTGTAAATAATAATTTTGTTCAATAAAAATAGTTAATCGTAAGTTAAGCAACTATGCATTATTCTTATTATTCTACTGATTACATTTTCAATGGACTAATTACGTACAAATATTTTCGGCAATCTGTGAGTCTGCTAGACACGCTTTCTCACAGTTTCTACGTATCCACACAAATACATACATGATTATTATTGACTACAGTTTCTCGATGGTATTGCATGTATGTATACAGGGTGTCCAGTAAATAATAAATAACCTTCCAATCGGTTATAGCTGGCCGTAAGGCCTTTCAGAAAAAAAATATAAAAAAAATATTTTCCTTGTAGTTTTTAGGTTATGATTTTTTTCAAAAAAAAAAAACGAAATAAAAAAATACTCAAATACTTGAACATAACCACCACGGTTGAATGATTATTATTGTTTTTTTATTTTTATAATATTCTTGAATAATTGTTCTAATAGATGTTATTCCAAATTTAACACTTGCTGTTGCAGTTTTTTTTAAAATATGTTTTTAATTTATTTTTTTATACAAAAATCAGTTTTTTTTCACAAAAATGTATGAAAGCATAGGTGGCCAACTATTTTAAAAAGTTGTCTGTTTAATGTATTTTCTAAAATGGTACAAAACATGCGTGTATCTTTCAAAATAAGCCATCAAATTTGCTATTAATCTACTAAAGGAGCTTTTCTCAAATGTAAATAAGATAAAGTGAATAGCCAATTTTAATTAGTTTCTTAAAAGTAAATAATAGGTGGAATAGTAAAAAGTATGACGCTTGTGTTCATGAAAAATATACCTGTAAGGAAAATTGCACTAAAAGCGAAATGAGAACAGCAGTTCTGGTCTTCAAAAAGATGCCAAGGAAATGGTCTACAATAAACCATTAGTATCCATTGCGGAACTACGTCGCAATGTTCAGGAAGCTGTTTTAAAAATTAATGACCGCCAATATGCGCGTTTTCTTGAATGAAATATGTAATGTTACAAATGCTTGCAACAAGCAGTACTAATAGCGTGTAAAGATCTTCTGCTAAGAGATGCAGAGCATGTATCAGGGTCAATGGACTACAATTATTGTGATTTAATTTTAATGATAATAAATAAATATGTACATTGCACATACATAATTGTATTACTGTTTGTTTTATTAATAGCGTTTCTCATTTCACTTTTAGTGCAATTTTTCTTACAGGTATACCCCTCATGAACACAAGCGAAGGGACCGTGGTACGCACAGACTCAAACTAGGGTCGACTTACACCAAGCGTCATGCTTTTTACCATTCCACCTATAATTTACTTTTAAGAAACTAATTAAAATTGGCTATTCACTGTTTCTTATTTACATTTGAGAAAAGCTCCTTTAGTAGATTAATATCAAATTTGATTGCTTATTTTGAAAGATACACGCATGTTTTGTACCATTTTAGCAAATACATTAAACAGACAACTTTTTAAAATAGTTGGCCACTTATGCTTTCATACATTTTTGTGAAAATAAAAAAAAACTGATTTTGTATAAAAAAATAAATTTAAAAAAAATATTATAAAAAAACTGCAACAGACAGTGTTAAATTTGGAATAACATCTATTAGTACAATTATTCAAGAACATTATAAAAATAAAAAAACAATAATAACCATTCAACCGTGGTGGTTATGTTCAAGTATTTGAGGCATGTCGTACTTTTTTATTTTGTTTTTTTTTTTTGAAAAAAATCATAACCTAAAAACTACAAGGAAAATATTTTTTTTTTGAAAGGCCTTAAGGCCAGCTATAACCGGTTGCAAGGTTATCCATTATTTACTGGACACCCTGTGTGTAGGGGACACTGGGTACGGTTGAAACACAGGAAGGTTGAAACAATGCAAAAAATCCTGCATTGTTGATATTTGGTCTCAAAGAGGCGCGAGGCGACAACAAGTAAAAAGACGACCTTCAATCTTGCTTAGGTCGTAGCACGCTTCAGTTGTCTATGGAAGGTCCTTTTGATTTGACATCCAAAAAAAAGTTTTTTTGTTCGGATATTTTTCCTGTTACGTTGATTTCTATTCGTTGGAGAGTATTGAGTATGGTTTTGTGATCGGAGTAAAGAGTGTAGGATACAGCATTGTGACTTTTTTCAGTGTGTCAATATTATAACCGACACTATTTACAGGAAGAGTTTGGCACGGTTGAAACAATCGCAATTTTATTGGTTTTCTTTAAGTTTCTTTTAAATTATTTAAGAAGTAACGTTTTGTTTTTCAATTATTTCATTTTGATTGTTTGTTGTTTTCTTACTTTTTTTGGATAAACATTGAAATGCTGAAGACTATAATAAATCTTGTCAAACATTGTCATAATTTTTGTTATAAAAATAACAAACAAATTGATAGTTATATAACTATGTAATGTTATGCACTAATTGCATGTTTCAACTGACCCCAATCACTGTTTCAACCGCCCCTGGCCTGGGTACGGTTGAAACAAATTGGATTTTTTTTTAATTTGACGTACGCTTAAAATAATTTACTTTAGAATTTCGTATTATTTCTTACAATTTTATCTTAGTAAGCGATGATTTCATATACTTTTCTTTCATAAGTGCGAGAAATTCCCGCCTAGGAGCAAGATGCAGTAAATTATAAATACACAACCGGTTTCGTATACAGCTTTTACCGAGAAGCTCAAAGTAGGTATTTCTAATTAATTTATCGAAAATTACTCGGTTACCATGACATATTTATTATTTTTGGAAGATTTTATAAGCCACAAAAATCATTTATGAATGTTATGGTGATGATAACACCATCAAGAGCATACGCAGGGGGAGGGCAGGGCTGGCATTTGCCCCCCCCCCTAAATTTTTAAACTATTTAGTTTTATCGATCTTTTAAGTAAATCCTTTTATTTTTATAAAAAATGCATGATTCATTAGGTACGCACTTACTATTATCTACATTCAGGTATATTTCAAGACTTATTTCGACTTCAAGTCAAGGCTGGTGATGGAAATCCGCAGCAGCATTTTGAAGTAGGAAAGAAGAATGTCTCATAGAATTCAGAATGAAATTATTTATTTCTGTGGGCAAGTGATCAGGGATGAAATTATTAAGGGCGTTAAGGAAGCATCTGCCTTTTCTCTGATGGGAGATAAAAGTAGCGGTATATTAGGGAAAGAACAACTTTAGATTGATGTTCGTTTTTACGATTAGAAAAAATGCGTGATTTGCGAAGAGTTCGTAGGTTTTGTAGAGCTGGAGGCAATAGATGCAAGGACCATTGCCTCTGCGTCAGACAGGTTTAATGAAGATGCAGGGCTCGATTTAAAGAAACTCAATGGGCAAGGCTATGATGGCTGTTCAACAATGTCGGGCAAAGACAATGGTGGGCAGCAATTTTGAGAACAAAAATACCCCAAAGCTCTGCACTTCCATTGTGCAAGCCATAAGCTGAGTTTGGTGGTTAATGACCTGAATGATTTTCCAGAAATTCGAAACTGAGAAATATAAAAGCATTGCGATTTTGAAGGAAAATTTTGGCAGCATCGTCAATGGATTGAGGGAGCTTTCTATTGTAAATATTCTCCAGTCAAAATGTTAGACCTCCTCGCATGCAAGAAACATGTGCAACACATTATATCACTTGCAAAATATCAAAGAGCCAATGTGGACTCAGGAATAGATGGACTTATGGCTGATTCGAAATCTATTTCAAAAGAAATTAAAGTAACTACTTCTAAAACCTCGGACAGTAAGCCACCAGACACATTGATCTAATCATCATTCGTCAAATGCAGATGGATTTTGGAAGAGATTGCTCCTGATTCCTAACTTTGATTCTTCAATTGCAGCACTTGAACGTAGATTCCCAGATGAAAACTTACCAGGTTATTCGTGTTTTCTGTTACATCCAGCGAATATGTTAAAAATGATTTCAAGGAAAAATCAAAGAGTTTCTCCGAGTTCTACAATTTCCAAGGCTTTATAGGAGAGGCCGAATTGTGGTATAATCTTTGGAATAACAAGAAAATATCCAGAGTAGAACTTCAAAAACTAAACATGTTAGATGTCCTACAAGAACCAGACGACTTTTACCCCACAACAAAATTTACTCTGCATACTGCCCTGGCGCTACCATGCACCACAAGCTCCCTCGAAAGCTCCAATGTTGAATCCATTCTGCTTTACGGGTGCAGCACTTGGAAAGTCACTGACACTGCCACTAGTAAGCTGCAAACGTTTGTTAATAGATATCTACGAAACATCTTGAGGATTTTCTGGCTCAACCGTATCTCCAATACCGAACTTCAATCGAGAACGGGTCAGGAGCCCATAGACTCCATTATACGAAAAAGAAAGTGGCAGTACCCTTCGAAAAGGCGATCGGCGCATTGCATCTCAAGCAATGCAGTGGAACCCGCTCACACAGGAGGGAAGACAAGTGGGACGGCCTAGAAGTACATGGCGAAGAACGGTCGAACAGGAATCGGCACGACTGGGGAAAAGTTGGAAAGAGCTGAAATATATTTCCAGAAATCGTACACGATGGCGCGTAGGAGCAGTGGAGGCCCTATGTCCCGTAAGGGAAACATCACGGACGTAATAGGTCCGAGAATCTAAGTAAGTATCTTCCACTCAAAAAATACCATTTCTCTACAGACATTTCTAAATACTCTTTTTGATCCTTAGGTAACATGCCAAATTAGAAATTTATTCCAAATTTCATTAATATATGGTTGTTGAAAATGATTTTCGGTAATATTTTAAAGTTTTGGTCTCTTTGCATCCATATTGATAGACAACTGGCTCCCATGGTCTCTCTCCTCTTTAAATGCGTCTATATTTTGGGGATGTGTTTTTGAAGATGTAATTCTGCTTCAATACGAATAATAGAATTTCATATGAATTAATTATTTAGCCATCAGATTTTTTTATTTATTGGGCTATATAAGACTTAAAAAAATCCTCACCATTGTTCAATTTTAACCAAAAAGTTATATCCACTTGAAAAAGTATTTTCCCATATATTATTCCATGCGGAAACGAACAGTCTCCAAAAATAATTTACCGCTTGTTAGTTAATAAATATGATTAAGTGAATTTATCACAATATGTATAGAATATTATAAAAATTAATTTTAACATTCAGATCAAAATACGATTTGACAATAATCAGGCGAAGTCATAAATGTTAATAAATAATAACCAACGTTGATTAACTAAGATCTCAATCTTTTTTGTAAACCGAACTAATATCTACTTATATCTAGCTACGACCCTCATATTGCATGTACTTAGGTTATAGGTAGATTTTACTTTATTTCGGAAATTTAATAAATTGTTCAATCAATGTTTTACCGTCCTCCCTTATTTAGAGTTTAGCATCCCATTTCCCACATATCTACATATATATTATACGTGTGATTATTCATTATGCTGGTAAATAAGATAATGAAAATTGAAGATATTACAAAAGTCACACAGGCTTTATTCTTAAGTGTTATTTAAGCGATATTTCATTTAATTAATATTATTTAAATGGCGCCCAACAAAACTAAATTTTGAAGGTTTGAATTTTTTTTGTTTTATATTTAGCGCTCGCTAAAGGGGTTATAAATACCCTTAAAGTGATAAACACAGCACGAGCGATTAGGTAGGTTGGAGGGGATTTGAAAGGAGAAACCGATGTACATTGGTTTTGAATGTCTGTAGATCACAATGGGAGGGGAAGATAGAGCTGGGTAGAGCATTCCACATTCGTGTAGTGCGACTAAAGAAAGAATCTCTGTACTTAAATGTACGTCCGAAGTTGGGCTCAAGGGTAAACTGATGGGCATTCCTAGAAGCACGAGTATTACGGTTGAATTGGTTAAGGGGAGGAATGCAACTGGCTATTTCGCTAGAGCAATGTTTGTTAAAATAACGGTAAAATAACGAAAGGCATGAAACATTTCGACGGTGCTCCAGAGATGTAAACGTTTCCGTTATAGTTCTTTCACCTATCATTTTAAGAGCTCTCTTTTGAATTCTATCCAAAAGACTCAACTGGGTTATTGGAGCACCTGCCCAAATATGGGAGTTGTACTCAAGTTTTGGACGAATAAAGGCTTTGTAGATCACAGCCAGATCGGAGGGGGAGAAACATTTCTTGCATCGACGGAGAAAACCTAAACACCTAGCAGCATTTTTGGCGATTTCAAATATGTGGTCGTTCCACAAAAGGTGGTCTGTGACACACACAGATAGCAGCATTGGGGGTGGGTTCCGCTTTAACGACAGGAGACAGCATTGAGTTTTAGAAGCATTAAATTCTACACGGTTTTTTATTCCCCAGTGGACAATACTGTCAAGATCAGAATTTAATGAGCTTATCATACGCTGCCGTTCAAGTTCCACATCCGAAGGACATGGATGTGAATCAAGAAACGAATATGAAAAGCTGAGGGTACTGTCGTCAGCAAAACAGTTTAATGGATTAGAAGTTTCAGATAAGAGATCGTTTATGAATATTAGGAAGAGGGTCGGAGACAAAACGGAGCCCTGGGGCACACCAGCATTTATTTTGTGGAATTCAGATTTGAAACCGTCCAATACAACTTGTATTGAGCGGTCCGAAAGGTAATTTCTAATCCAACGAAGAAGAGATTCATCGATACCAAATGCACGCATTTTCGATAAGAGAGCTTGATGCCAAACTCTATCAAATGCTTTTGAAACAACAACAAGTTGTACAGTATGGAGTAATTGCTATTTTAACGCTGTCATTCATGCTCTACTGAAGAACTGCTTTGACTTTACTGTCGAAATATCTTTTTTCAGAGTTAACTAATTCGGGTTTAACTCCCCACTGAAAAATTGAGCCTAAAACCGTCATTAAAATTTTAACCACGACACAATTCAAAAATATTTAATACTCAACTCTTTGTAAGACCATAGAAAACATATGCAGTTACCTAGAATTAATGTTTCTATTCCCAGACCTTAATCATTTGTGAACATGGTGGCATTCATGTAAAACCAGGCAACTTTTTGTTTATACAGAAATGATGCGCATTTACATTCAAACATCCCCTTTATTACTTCCTCAATATATTCAAATCATATAAAAATTGCAACATATGGTGCATAGCATCACAAAATCTAATAATCCAATAATCAAAAGAGTATGAAAAAACCTGGTCATATGTGTGCAGCAGACAGTAGTTGCTTCTTCTTCCACTTTGTCTTGTGTTTAAATTTCCCATCATCCACCAGAGCCCTACAAATCTCATATCCTTGCCTATCCTATCTTTTAGTTTTCTCATATCCTCAACTCGTAAAACTCACTTCAAATAACAAACACATTAACGTAGCATCTTCTAGATGATGATGATGGTAAAATAATGTCCGCCCCATATTTTCATGTTTTCAACCAATGCCAAAGCCAAAACCAACGTCCATAATTGGCAATATTCAAATTTGATTTATTTCAAACGGAAATTAACTTTCGTATGTACGCAAAACTTTTCTTCATTGGCTTTCTTATGTTCTGTCAAAGTTAACAAAAAAGGCGTTGCACTACCACCCAAAGCATTGCCAACAGCGTCCTACACAGCCTCGCACAGTTCCCCCAGGATCATTTCTGATGCCAAAAATCCTGCCAGCAAATAGAGCATGATGTCTCCAAAAACTCCAACAAAAAAATGTCTACGAGAAAAGTTCCCAATAACACCACCTTTTCTTCCGAAAATCATGCCAATCAATTGATCTGTTAACAAAAACACAATTTGCTCCTTACAGGATGTTCCGGAAATTATTACTTCCCCTCCATTATCCGATTTACCGATTTACAAGTCATTTCGTTCTCTTTCACTGTCGATTAGATCTCCCCAGCACCATCGCACGCCCCGCACAAAATGCCAATCAGCCAGCGACATTGACTGCTGACTGAGATCTGGGACAGTATGAGCTATATAAAGCCATATCGAGCCAGCTATAGAGCGTCAATTGTGGGGGTCGTCGAAAGGGTGTCACATTTAAGGGTGCAAAATTCCAGACAATGCAAATAGTGTGTTGAGTAATTTATTATCACGCAACAAAGTTGTAAGAGCGCCTTTTGTTGTTTTTGGACTTTTATGCACAGCAGCTGCCCGCACACTTCTTTCACCCCCCAATTCTAACGCCCGGTTAAGCCACATTTTTCGGATTTGAATACAATATGTGCGGGATGAAAAGTGTTTTCCGTCCTTTTGTTTTCCTTCGCTTTTTAAACTGTTTTCTGTTAATCCTCATCCCCAGATGCCTCCATGCCTCCGACGAACGGTGTGCTGTGTTTTTTCCATGAGAGTTCTTAACATTGAAAAATCCCCAAAGTCCAATGACTAATGCTGATGTGTACAGCACAGCACAGTTCACGTTGGGGGGAGGCTGTGCACCCAATCCGAGATACTAGGTAAGAAAAAAACAGAATCCAACAAGTGCGCACGCCCAAAACTTTCCCATTTGGGTTCGGTCCGTGCGATGGTACAAATATTCTTCTTTTTTGTTCCCTAGTTTTATTGCAACGCAATTTGACCGAAAAAACGAATCCATTTTTTCCACTACATTTGGCAAATGCATATTCCCGAGGGGCAGTGTGGACATATTGACAAATAAATTAATCAAGCTGCGTATTGGAAAACTCGGTTCGGGCGTTACTCTAGTTACGATGATGGCTCCCTTTTTTTGCAACCATCTACCATCGCCCACTATTTTAGCCACCACCACCTCTGCCGTCGCTGCTTGCTACTGGACCATGGAGCGTGGACAGAAGTATACAGAGGCCATCGGCCACAGCTATAGCCAGAGCCAGACCGAACCAGACAGACAAACCAACTACAATAAAAAGTGCTATATTGGCAACAGTTTGACAGTTGGCATCGGTATGCAATAAAGAGAGAAGCCATATCGCACACTCAATCCAGTTTGATATTCCAGCGATAGTAAGTAGGAAGGATACAAGTTGAGTTTTATGATTCGATAAGGGTGCTGCATGCCACTTGGAGCTCGGAGGCATGGTATGATATAGTGAATTGCTGTGCTTGTGGAATAGTATTGCGGAGGTACGAATTAAAAGCGAAAAAAGTTACGCATATGCTTTATTATCTATTATGTTTTGTGCGACGCAAATAAATTAAATAAATTCTTTATACATCTGATAGCTTAACTGATATTTGAAAAATCAGCTCTTTCAGATTTATAAATAAAAGTAAACGTTCAAACGAAATGAGATGGAAATGTCCCAAGAGATTGTATAAATTAACCTAAATTAATATTCGGCGCCCAACGTGGAGCCAATATCACTAAAAGCACCGCATAAATAGTACAAGAAATCTTAAGAAAACATCTTACAGACATGAAGTTTAATAAAAATGTTTTGCATTACTATAATGATGACTTATAAGAGTTAATAAAAATAAAAAGAGCGTAGAAGAGTGATTTTTAGAAGGAAAAGGACGAATTGACAGTTCTTTTTTCAAAATTTTTAGTAATATTGTCAAAATGAATCAATCCCAGCATTCGTATATGAAGGGAAAATCATTTGAGACAGCTCTTCATGAGGTGGTCGGCACAATTAAAAGATTAATCCATTATAAAAAATTCACTCTAGGAGCTTTCATAGATACAGACGAGGCCTTCAATAATGTCGAATGTAAATCAATTCGGCAAGCCGTAGACTCTACCAGTATTGACCCATTGTTGTCAAACTGTATCGATTCTATGCTCCAAACTAGACTGTAAATGCGGAAGGGTTACAGCAAACTAAAAGTCAGAACATATGTAGGGTTACACCACAGGGAGGGGTATTGTCAGCACTACCTTGGCCCCTGGTTGTTAATCAGGTTTTGGTCGGTCTTAACCAAAGTGGTGTTAAAGTCGTGGCATACGCAGACGACATCGTGATAATGACCTCTGGAAAATTTGTTTCCACACTTCGTGATCTCTTGCAGACCGCCCTTGACAAGCTCAGTAATTGGCCCAACAGCTGTGGACTTAATGTCAACCCACTTAAAACTCAACTAGTTTTGTTTACGAGAAAGCATAATATTCCAACTATAAATCCACTATAAATGGGACAACGCTTCATATCACGGGTATGGCAAAGTATCTTGGACTGATAATTGATCGTAAACTAAACTGGAAAGAAAACATTAAAGAACGTAAGAAAAAGGCGTCGACAGGATTCTATACTCTTGCAATAGAATTTTTGGTAGGAGATGGGGGCCTAGCTCTGAAACCATCCATTGGATGTATATAGCCATCATAGGTCAATATTAACGTATGCGTGTTTGGTCTGGTGGCCAGCACTTGACAAAACCAGCAATCTCAAGACCATGATAAAATACAAAGACCAGCGTTTATAGGTACAGCAAATGCCAATAGTTTTCTTCGATTAAAAGAGTGCAAATATTGGAAAAAGAGCCACTATGTTTACAAGACGATAATTAACTTCACTGATATTAATATTCAAACTGACTACATCTAACCGCATATTGGTTTCAACTCGGTTGTACTTGCAGACTTTCAATCTAGAGTAATCTGGAAGAAAAACCGGGTCACTAACGAAGATCATGTCTCGGTATTCACTGACGGGTCCAAATCAGACGAGGGCGTAGGGCATGGCATCTTTTCAGAAAACAAGTCGATAAAACTACCGAACTTCCGTAGCGTCTTTCCAGCAGAGGTCCTTGCAGTATGTGCAGCTGCACAGCATATCTCTCCACGCTTGAATTGACAGGTAAAAACATTGATTTCTTCATAGACAGTCAGGTTGCAATCAAAGCCATATCATCAATTGTCACAAAATCCAAACTGATTGATTGCTGTCGCAGCGAACTAAAATCGTTAGGCGCAACAAACACAGTTACCCTTCGTTGGGTCCCTGGACATCGTGATATTTTTTGTAATGAAAGGGCAGACAAACTGGACAAAAACGGGTCAACACTTGAACCGAGCCAAGTCATACCCTAGGTATTTATGCCTCTAGAATAAGTCAAATGTAGAATGTCACCACTTGATACCTGTCGGGTTTCAAGTACTTTATGGCCGTTACTCTCTAGGAACAAAACAGACTATTTACTCAAGCTTAGCAGGCCCCAATTATCCTTTTTAGTTGGTATACACACGGGTCACAACTCCATGGGAACCCACTTGAGCAGAATGGGCATCAGCTCATCTGACCTATGTAGAGGGTGTCAAGACGAGGAAGTGGTGGAGGGCTCATACCTTTTCCGTTCCAGATGCCCCAGCCTAGCTTAAATTAGAAGAGAAACTCTCGGAAAATACTTCTTCGACGGTTTGTATAGCGTCTCTATTTTGGCACCTGCAAACATCATGAGATTCATCCAGATTTCAGGATGGTTCAGGGAGGCTTCTCCTACCATGTTCCCTCCCTGATACCGACCATCCTCTCCTTACCCATCCTATCTCCTACCCAAGTCAGCTCCCGGGGAGCACAATAAATCCACTGAGATCCTTCTTACCTAACCTAACCTAACGGATGTGGAAGAACTAATGCTATGAATTTTGAAGTAAAACGATAAAGTAGGCATATACATAGTTAAAATTATTATAATTTAATTTTCATATGTTAGCTTTAAGAAGGCAACCACAACGTATTTTTTTCAAGCCGGAGTATCTTTAACATTCTAGCTTATGGACAGACAGTATTTGAGGCAAGCACAAAATATTTTCCTTAAAACACCTCATCACCTGCTTGCTTATGCCCGGAACTGTGTCAGCATGTTATCGGAAAATGCTTGAAAATATAAAAAAAAAATTTTGGACTTAAAATTGACTTTTGGATAAAAGAGCATTTTATGACAGATTATAGACCGTTAATCAGTACGGTATGAAAGTTTAACCTGAGTTAAACTACCAAATTTTCTGAACTTTCTTTGGATTAACTCAACAAATGTTTATGATAGTTAATCCCCCGAGTTTCGACTACATTGGATCGTTAACATCGAGGGAATGGACAACAATGCTTCAGCCAAGGGAGTCTTTGAATCCTAACCCCCAGGTTTTGAAAGCGAACCTCCAGTTAAAAGACAAAGCCATTTCGCACGCCAGACCGCGCTTCGTTTGAACGACTGCAAGCAGTGGGCTCAGAATTGTAGACGATGGAAGACCATCGTGTCTCAGGCAGTGACCTTTCATGGATCGAGAGCCTGATTAGTCAGTAAGTAATTAAGTCTGTCTTCATGCATGTTTACAAATAAATTTCCATAGCTATCAAACTCTGGCTTATCTGACCATTGAAAAAATGCAAAAACAAATCATGAAATGGTGCAGCAACCACATATCGAAACAAATTTCTTCATAATTTTTTTTTTAAGAAAAAATTCCTTTTATACCTAAAACCCGCATTGGGAACACCAACTGGTATGGCGGAAAATGTGCCAGGACAACATTTTACTTCTTTTTATTTCCCCTACAACAGTCTATACTACGAAAATCATCTTAGGGGCCAGTTATAGCTATCATTGAAAACCATCATTGAAAAAGTTAACTGTTGATTTTGAGACCTTTCGAAAGTTTAATCATTGAATATTTTAATGCAGAAATATAACTTACGACTTTTTAATTATTTCACCTTCAAAAAAAAATTCATTTTGACCCATATCTTCCCCATAACGTAACTTTTAATTTTTTCAATGATCATTGGTAAGGTAGTTCATCGTTGAAAAATTAAAAGTTACGTTATGGGGAAGATATGGGTCAAAATGAATTTTTTTTGAAGGAGAAATAATTTTGAAGTCGTAAGCTATATTTCTGCATTAAAATATTCAATGATAAAAGTTTCGAAAGGTCTCAAAATCAACAGTTAACTTTTTCAATGATGGTTTTCAATGATAGCTATAACTGGCACTTTACCCATCTTAAAATGCTTGACTTCCTTAAAGGGAATCTCCTGCATAATTTGTTTTGGTTCATACCAAACACTCCCACTCCCTAAACACCATCTCGACAACACTCTACCACCCGTCAGACAATCACCCGTTGCCCTGTCCTACGCAAAAGGAAAAAGTCACCCACATGTCTGCATCCTCAAACTCTCTTTTATAATTTATCCGAAAATCTCATCTAAATATAAATCTGCTGCATCATGGAAAATTCTCTCAAACCTGCTGCTACCTTCTGTGTTCTGTCATGGCATAATTTTCACTCAACCTGTATAATCTTTTACATTTCTTCCACTTGACCAAAAGTAGATAAGTGTACTATTAAATCACTCAAAACACTTCTACACCGATAAAATCAACACTCAATTATCGTATACTACCTTTTCGTTCGTCTGCTCGCTCTTTAATTTGAGTGAAATTGCACCAACCCGAAATAATTTATAGAATGGAAAGGAACATCCCATCAGCCCCTACCTTGGCTGATAGCTCTGGATGAGCATGACCGATGAGAAAAAATTATACCAGAGAACCAGAGTGTACTATAAGGCTACATGTGAAAACAGAACCACAAAACAGAGAAAACCCAAACCACCAACCAACCAACAGAAACATAGTACTACACTACCTTATAGCACCAGCAACAAAGCCAAAGGAGCCACCAGCAAACAACAACTAAATACACTCAGAGTCGAAGTCAGAGAACAGGAACAGGCACATTTAGAGACGACACTGCCACACAAACACAACAAAACACAACACAGAAATGAAGTGCAGAAGCTGTAAGATTTGAGGTTCTACTGGAAAAATGTTCGTTGTGTGGACGAACCGATGAAAATGTAATTCATGAAATTTTAGTTGCTCGTTGACTTGCATCGTATTCAAACGTTGAACGGCTTCGTTCCGCGACTTTTGAATAAGAAAAAGTAAGATTTCAAAAAAAAAAAAAATCGTTCAGCACGTCGCGCCGTCGCCGCCACTGGTGCTGTTCCTCGATAATAACAACAACAATAACAAACAACTACTATAGCACACACATCACTCTATCTCTATGTTATAATTCCAAATCCAATTTACCTACTACATGATGAAGACTATAATATGTGCACCAGCCAGCCATCAGTATCAGTAGTACAATATAGAAGCATATTAAGCATCATTCAGCAGCAGAAGCAGAAACGGTAGTAGTAGCAGCAGCATCCATCAGATTAATTCTGCCACACAAAATTTTCTCTGTGAGTTGTATTTTCGTGATAAAAATAAAAAGAAAGGGTGATAGATACGTCCGTCGTTTGCTGACTGTCGTCGGTCTTTCGTCGTCGTATAGTTGTAGTCATAGTCGAACATCCACCCATTTCGTGTGTTCTTCTTCTACTGTGTTCACTCACCCAAAAAACAACACACAAAACAAAAAAAAGGGTGAAATAACTTAAGTGGAGTACCTAGTAAAAATATAAAATTTCAAACACGGAAATAATATAAAATAATAGTACGAGTGTAGTTGCTCCTCCGACTCTGTGTGTAAAAATTAAGTGGCAAACGTTTCTTTTATTATAAAAAAAAAAAATAATAAAAAAAAATTGTACCAAGAGAACCCGCTATATAGAGTGCCCCCGGGGCAGTTCAGACATTGCTCTTCGGCATAAAGTCAAGTCATACCTAGTCGTCGGAAACAACGAACGGAAAATAGTGTTGCAAAATAAAAGGCGGAACATTGCGTTTAAGGGAGCAAACCAAGAAGACGAAGATCACATTCTTTACTCTCTCCATTGTTGTCTTCTTGAATTCTGCTAGTTTTTTTGTATTTTTTTTTTTCTTTTATTTTTATTATCATCATCATTGTTGTTCTTCGGTTTAGCTATTGAGGAGTCAGAATCAAGGAAAAACTCCCAACAAACCCCCGCCTCTTCGAGAAGAACGAATTCTATTCAAGTGATTCCAAATGTGTTGTGTAAATAATGTTAATTCCCAAGTGGCCCAGTGATGGAACGTAAGGCTAGTAGATAGTTGATCATAATAATATTTTTTTCGGTCTACGCCCACCCGCCCCTACATCTTATATACAAACCAACCCAAACAACCCCCCAATAAATAAAACAAACAAAAACAAGAAGAAGAAACGAATCTATCTCTCACCCATCTCTCGGATGAGATATAGCGACACGACAACGACCGACACGCTGAGATTTACAAAGGAAGTGAAGAAGCATCTCCCCATATATCGTCGCCGCCGTCGTACCCTCCTCGCTATCTTCATCGTCGTTTTGTTGGATGTCCCATCATCCAACATCCCCATTCACCAGCCCCCCAGCCAGCTCCAACCCCCAACCCATTTCAAATCCCAGGCAATGAGTTGAGTTAAGTTGATGAGTTAATCCAAATGAAAGCGAGTTAAAAGACTCACACTCTATAGCTACTACCTCTTAAACCTACTCACATTCTGTGTTCACTCTCTTGATGCTTGTTCTATTTGTTAATCAAAATTAAGTGAAGTGACTAAGGCAACCCTAATTAGACCTGTTTTAGTTTTTTTTTTTTTTTTTTTTTATTGTATGTCTCTCTGTGATTAACACGGAAGCGGTGAGAATATAGAAGAAGGAAAAAAAACGATCAAGAGTGTTTTCGAAGTCCTTTGGAAAGGCAGGAAACAAGAGGAGAAAAGAGGAGTCAAAAAAAAAACTCTAGAAACAATCATGGAAAATTGTAAAATTAATGAAAAGTGCTCAACTGGACAACGACTTCAGCATCACCAACAAGACGAAAAGGACAAGGACGAAGAAGATCGTCTATGTGTAGAAGCAGAAGCAGCAAGCCTGATGCAATACAAACAAAAACAACAACAAATTCCGAAAAACAACAGCAGAAACATCAGCATCAGCAGTAGCGATACCAAAAAAAACCTTATGTCCTCATCAGCACATAGTTCCATAGTACGCCGCCCACCCCCGTCGTCGACGGTCACGCAGGGTGGCAGCGGGGGAGTTGGCTCCCCCAACATCATCAGTTGTAGTGATGGTAGTGACAAGAAGATAGTTGTTGTATCCACTCCAGTATCCTTGTTTAACTTTGTGTTCTACGTGATGTGTATCGGTTCGTTGGGATTCTCTGTGTACTCGAACATCCGGCAAACTTACACAGAAGACCGGCTTAAACATCTACGACATCTCGACGATAGAATAACCCTTCTCGAGACAAAACTAGACGACTTGCCCCAATTGATAGCATCTCTTTCGTCGTCGTCTTCGTTCCCATCGTCCTCAGTGGGTGCATCAGGAGCATCGATTTTTGATGCATCATCATTGGGATCGGGATTGCAATCGACGGACAACCTCGCGGATACGGTGCGAAAGCTATCGTTGAAATTCGATGGGATACACCGGCTGCGACGGGATGTGTCACAATTGCAATTAGTCAGACGACAGGAGCGGCAGACATCGATTCAGCAGCATATGCCGGAATGTCCATGTTCAGCAGGTGTGTATATACATTCTCTTATATTTAGCAACATAGTGTCAAATTTACCCATGTATAGTATACTCGTTGTTCGGTTTCCCTGAATCCTATAGCCAAGTCTACCCATATTATAGACACAGCCAGCACATAGCCATCACTTCGCCATCGCCATTGGAGTCGGAGTCATCCATCCTACAACTTCCCTGATGAGTGTGTGATGTGGTGTCTACTCAGTGCATCGCGCATTTTGACGTTTGTACTGCGATTTGCCAACCATAATAAATTACCTTACGTGTATACAACTCGACTCGGCATCGGCATGGGCATAGCAAGGCGTATATAGCGTAGGAAGGTGCAGGTTGACGAGGCGAGTGAAGTGACGGCAAAGGCCGTATCACTTGTCCCACAACTAGAGTTATACCCACTATATCTATATAGCTATCTTTTTATAGGTAAGTAAGTAGGCAGGTTAAATTGTCTGGAAGCCCCCAGAGAATTGTGCACAGTGAAGCCAAATGATAGTGTGTGAGGTTTTTTTTTCGTTTTTTTTTTTTTTTGCTCAGGATATTCCATCGAAATGGAAGGGTTTATGAGTTTTTTTTTTATATTCTTTATGTGTATTTTTTTTTTTTTTTTTTTCTTTCTGATTTTTTGTTGCCACTCAATCGGTCATTCTGTGGGCACTTTTAAGGTGGTTAACCACTTTGTACTTTTAATCAATGATGGGGAAATTTGTGTTGTTTAAGCTTTGTGGCCATGTAGGGTACCTACTCGTCGTTCCTACATACTCGTAGTTGGGTACAGGAACCCACCTACCAATTTGTTTTTTTTTTTATTTATTTTTTGTTGAAAATTTCCTTGTTCTGTTGATGAATGTCTATGATGGGAGCGATGAAACTTTTTTGATGTTTTTTTTGGTGTTGTTTTATGTGTATGGGGGGTTTATACGGGTTTTGCTATTTATTTTACGCAAAAACGCATATACGAGTAGATAGGATCGGAATTAGTTTTGTTTAGTTTTGTTTCATCCGAATGAGAATCCTGAGTAATTATAGGTTTTTATAGTGATGAAAGTTGCTAGGAACGTAGATAGAATGTGATGAATGTGGGTATTAACAGAAATTTGTTTGAATTTTATAGTCGGACGGTAGGTAAGTTTTACCCTTAACCTCTAGAATTCCTTGTTTGTTAGAAAATATAAACGTTGCTTCAATAGGTGTGTACCTAGGGTTTTTCTTAGTTCTTTTGATTAATATTTAATGAAGTTTTAATTCGGAGAGCTCCACCTTTTGTCTGCAGGTAGATAGGGTTTTCACCGGTAGCCACTTTTGACCTTACCTACCTCAAAAATTATTCACTCGATTACAGAATCCACTAGACGGAGTCAGACCCACTTTTTTAAATTCCGGACTTTATTGAAACCGCGCACCACCTGCGTTGGATATAAATATACCTATATGTTCTTCTTATGACTTCTATAAAAATGTTATGGAAAAAAAATATTTGACTTGGTACGCATGTGTCTTACAACAAGTGTGGGAAGCTCCCGACTATCCGGGAGTTAAATGTTGTGGATTCTGTAATCAGCATGATTCTTATGCCATGGACATCTCGAAGGTATAAATATGGGTTTTATTCGCCATTTATTTCAAAAGATAGTCTTTTATGTTATTATTTTGTGTGTTTTGTTATTTATAGGGATTAAAAAACAATAAAGGAAATCCTAAAAAGATCTATTAAGATAGATTCCTACCTACTTAAATCACTTATAAAATACTTTTGTCTTTTGATGGTATCCGTGTAACTTTTTTTTGATAAATCCGTGCAACTGAAAAGACAAATTGGCAAATTTTTTTTCTATTGGGTTTTAGGTCAATAGGTACTCTTAGATTTTAGAGTCTGACGTTTAATGTGTGTTTACACGAGATAAAATATTAAATTAACATAACTGTTTTAATTCTAAAAGAAGATAACGAGAAAATTAGCTCGTCTATTTCATTCCATTCATTTCTACACACATAACTTTTTGTTAGTACATAGTCATAATATAATTCTCTGGGGCCATCTCATAAAAATGTATCGTCAATCTGTGAAAAGTTCATAGTTAAATTATTCAGTGTGTACCTAAATTATAATGCACTATTTGTGTACTCATTAAATAAATATAAATTTTCAATGGACTCGTTAGTCATTTCTAGGGCTAGTTTTTTGATGCAATTAAAAATAAAAAAAATATTAGCTTTAACTCTGCACTTTAAAATGGAGAACATGCACTTAAAATCATTTTATTTTACCTTATTTTTTCCAACAAAAAAAATCTATGAAAAAAAAAGAATTTTAATTCAGTTTTTGCATTATCTATTAAACCAACTCAGCGGCCCAGGTTTTTTTGTCACAGATTTTAACTCGACTCCCGTCCCCTAGCGGATTCAAGTCGTTCCAACTCGATGTCCCTTTACAAAGGACCGAAGCTCTCTTCAATACCTAATGTGAATTTATTTTACACAGTGACGCTAGCGTTTTGAAGCTCTTCGAAGATAAACAAAGTTTATTGAAAATACGCACGCAAATATAAAAATATGCATTCGTAATGAAAATATGTATTTTGCATAAAATATGCAAAATATGTACTCACGGTCACGATCGAATGCCATCTTAAAAATGTTCATGACTTGAAAAGATAATTTGGCTTTAGGCTTCTAAATTTTGTGAAAAATACATGCATTTGCATGTTTAACTAAAGGTTAAAAAATAGCTCTTTTTACAAAAGTGTTCGGACTCGCCGCAACAACCAACAAAAGTTTGTCCGACCACTGGTTTTGTAAAGAGGGCAGTCTAAGCTTTCATTTGATACCCCATTTATAAAAATCCATCATGGTTTAGGCACCCTAAGCCAAAAATGCAACCGAAAAAGTGCGTTTTCTACCCATTGGCACCTGAAAAACCTTGTCGGACCAGCGGTTTTGTTAATGCTAAACAAAAGCTATGGATTGGCATCATTCTTTTCTGAAGCCGTGATGAGATAGGTAAACCTATGGTCGCCTCCCGTCCTATTAGACCTATTTAGTCTTTGCATGTCAGCATTTCATTTAAAGGAAACAAATAATTAATGCCGGATTAACACTATTGAGCTAAAGTTTCCAATTTAATTTATTTATTTATTTTATTTATTTCAAAACTAGTGAAATAATGAACATTTTGCCAATTGTGTAAATACGGCACTAGGCCCATATGCGAGTTTCGTTAAACACATAACAACATTTGGTATTTTGTTCATGAATCATGACTTTAAATAGACCTATATTTTTTTTTCATTCTTATATGGACTGTTGCAAGTAAAGAAAGAAGCTCTCATCTATATTAATGGGAAATATGACTATCAATGAAGGATTGCCAAAAGTAGCTATCGCACATTATTCTATATAGGTTGATGTTGTTTTCATTAAAACATACTAGTATCGCCTATCGGCCGAAATTCTACCTTTAACTCTTACTCTACTTGGCTGATGTATTTCAGTAGTATATAGAATTTGTATTATAAAACACACTCATATGTAAACAATGCCTGGCCACGGGTAACAAAATTTCCAACAATTCTTGATTAGAAATTCTAATTGGGTTACATATAGTTAACAATTGATTTTCGAAGTAAAATTGATGTAAGCTGGACTGAACTTAATAAAAATTGCGTCATGACAAGGCCCTCACTGTCAGAGTCAAGAGTCCAAGTGAGAACGCCGGGACGAAACGTCAATTTTTATGGACTAAAGGCCGTTAAAAGCTATATTGAATCTTTAACTCTTAACGGTTAAATACGCACATAATTTTTGGTTTGTGCACATCTGTGGGACAAAACCTTACCGACAATTCATTATTTATGTATCGGGTGTTTTTTTTTAGAGTCATAGTACTTTATTAGCTCACACATTTCATGGCACTTAATGTTTGAAAATATTTTCTGGCATATGGCCTCCGCGGCTGTGCATTATGAACCCGGTATTATTTCGTCAAAAGTGCATCGAATGTTGGCTTCTTAATGATCAATCGTTGCTGGTTTATCAGCATATATATTTGACGGATCCCCAAAAACAAAGGTGTCAAATCACACGAAAGCGGTGGCCAATTTACAGGTCCATTTCTTGAGATTATTTGGTCACCAAACGTTTGGCTCAACATAGTGATGGTTGCACGTGCTGTATGGCATGCTGTGCCGTCTTGGTGGAACCGTTTCTCCTCCAGATGATTTCCAATGACATGTGGAATACAAAAAATCACGAGTCTTTGAATCTAGCGTTCGCCATTCACGGTTATGTTGGAATTGGCCGCGGTTTCGGATTTAAAGACAAATGGGACAAAATGACGATTTCGACATGTAAACCACCCTAAACAGTGATTGAAATGGGGTCTCAAGAGTCTCATGAGGATTATGGACATTCTAAAACCTGCTTGCTTACATACCCGTTAAGGCAGAAATAAGACTCATAATTGAAGATGATTTGACGATATAAAAATCTGGTTCAAATTTCAGTTGATTCTCAGGGCATTCACCGAACCCACGACATAATTGATGGTCCGCTGGCCTTAATACTTACACTAGTAAGATCTTATATGCATTTAGGCTAAGATCTTTCCTTAAAATTTGTTCAAGTATAGTGGACAGACAGAGACAGAGTTGCTGACAACGGCCTCGGATCGATAAATTAGGGTCCTCTGTCACACTCCCGTCTACAGTGGCGATGGCTTCTTCTGCACATTCGGTGGGCTGAATATTATCCAAAAAAGTAAATGTGGTCCTGAATCGATCCATAGTATTACGTTAGCTGCTCAGATAGACGATTTGGCGCACCGCAAACTTGACGAAATGCTCTATAAGTCTGGCGAACAGAGCGCGAATTTTGGAAATAAATTTCCAGTCTCTGCATGGTGATTTTCAAAGTATACTGAAAAAAAGTCAAACACACTTAGTATGACAGCTAGTTTGACAGTTATCCCTATCGGAAGTTCTCTAGCTCTAAAAAAACACCCGTTTCAAGAGTTAAACGTACCAATAATTATTTAAAATTTCAATCATAGAAATTGTGAAAAAAAAATCATTTTTGTTCATTAAAACCATCAGAAACCACTTTTTTATCCTCTCCTTTACCGTATTTTAGAAAGCTTATACACATAAAAGTCCAAGTAAAATATCAAAATATATTTTTCACTTATAAAGGTACCAGATACCTACGTATAGTTAAGTGATATGGCATAAAGCTTAGAAGTTCACTTTTATTATGAACGTTGATTTTTATTTGACACGTGAGATCTGACATTTTGAAAGGCAAGAGCATTGATTCGTTCTATTTGTGCCAATGGAATTTGAACCAAAGTTCACATTTCAAATAAAATTACATTAGTTTTGCTTTAACCTAGAAAATCTATAGGTAAAATCGATTGTACAAAGTGTGTGGGAGGTACTACTGCTTTCAAACGGCTATGGTCGGATTGATTTGATATTTATATCATATATGTAATTTGGGTTGCGAGAGAGTTTTTAAAGTGTCAATAATAAAATTAATAGGTACGCTGCACTTGAAAAACATAAAATTAGCTCTTAATACCGAATTCAATCAAAAGAACATTCTGAAGGCGAAGGGACTCAATACATACCATATATCAGAATAGTTAATATAAATGCAGTTAAATTATATCAAATAAATTCAGAAAATTAATTTCAAAGTTAGTTTTTTCGACATCATTCAACTTCACCTCGAACAACAACATACCGCTTCAATCAAGGCAATTAGGTAAATAAAATTCTAAAATTCTATCCAAGTGTGAATAAACTAATAAACCACTTGATTTTATGTTTTGGAATTTTTGATTTCATTTAATTGACTGTTAAAACAGAAAAAAAAACAATTTGTGTGCCTCAATTTGAATGTTTGAAATAATTTTAAATTCCTGATGCTATAGGATTTTAAGTTGCAGGGCTGTTCAATGGTGTAGAAAAAAAAAATGATGTGTGAGGGTGTTAGAGACAGGTTTATTTTTGCTTAAATCACATGGATAATGGTATGTACATTTTTAATCTATTAAATATATATTTAGTAAATAACTGACGAACGAACATTGGATGTTATGGAAACATTTTAAGGGTTAACTTCCAAACAAAAAGTTTTTGCTGACAAATTAAACCAATTATTCTATTTTTGGCACCAATTTTTTGGGCTAGCTAAATGTAACCTCTTTTAAATAAAGGTAACAATATTATGAACTTTAGAGTAATGGTCGTTACAAAAAACTTTTTCTGGCATAGTGAATAAATTATTTCTTTTTGTGTCATATATTTATTTTACTGCCTCTGTTAGTGCTTAATTATTAAATAAACAGTATTTTAAATTCTGTAATTGGCTTATTTATATAAGACGTTGAAAAACTAGTCTGAGTTCAGATAAAAATAAACTACGCAGTTGACCTCGAGAAAAAAATAACGGTTCTTGTCATACAACAGTTACGAAGTAACTTGTTCTCTCTCAAAAACGGCTTCACCGATTTTAGTTCATAGCCCCCAGGGCTATGGTGTTTTTGTGTCTCACATTGGGCGCCATTTAAAATAATCTTTCGAGTTTTGCATCCCCTCTACAGTTTTTATTGTACCCTGCAATTTAATTGATTTGTGGAGTTGAGTAGAATTGCTTTTTTTGTATCTCACATTGGGCGCCAGTTAACAGAAACTTTCGAGTTTTGCATTCGCTCTACAGTTTTCGTTGTATCTTGCAATTTAATTTTTGTTTAGTTGAGTTGAATTGAGTTCATATTATTTGAATTTGAAATTGCTTTTTACTGTATCTCGCACTGGGCACCATTAAAAAAAAAATTCGAGTTTTGCATACGCTTAACAGTTTTAGTTGTATCTTGCAATTTAATTCGATATTATTTGAATTTGAAATTGTTTTTTTTGTTGTATCTCACATTGGGAGCCATTTAACAGAATCTGTCGAGTTTTGCATTAGCTCTACAGTTTTTATTGTATCTTGCAATTTGATTTATTCGTGAAGTTGAGAAGAATTGAGTTCATATTATTTGAAATTGCGTTTTTGTATATCTCACATTGGGCGCCATTTAACTGAATCGTTCGAGTTTTGCATTTGCTCTAAAGTTTTTTTTGTATCTTGTAATTTAATTGATTTGTGGAGTTGAATATAAAATTGAATTCATATTATTTAAATTTGAAATTGCCTTTTTGTATCTCACATTGAGCGCCAGTTAACAGAATCTGTCGAGTTTTGCATTCGCTCTACAGTTTTTGTTGTATCTAGCAATTTGATTGATTTGTGGAGTTGAGTAGAATTGAGTTGATATTATTTTAATTTGAAATTGCTTTTTTTTTGTATCTCGCATTGGGCGCAGAATCTTTCGAGTTGATTTGTGTAGTTGAGTTGAATTGAGTTCATATTATTTGAATTTGAAATTGCTTTTTTGTGTATCTCCCATTGGGCGCCATTTAACAGAATCTTTCGAGTGTCGCATTCGCTCTACAGAATCTGTTGTATCTTTCAACTTAATTTATTTGCGGAGTTGAATAGAATTGAGTTCATATTATTTCAAATTTATTTTTTGTGTATCTCACATTGGGCGCCATTTAACAGAATCTTTCGAGTTTTGCATTCGCTCTACAGTTTTTTTTGTATCTTGCAATGTCATTTATTTGTGGAGTAGAATTGAGTAGAATTGAGTAGAATTGAGTTGATATTATTTAAATTTGAAATTTCTTTTTTTGTATCTCACATTGGGCGCCATTTTACAGAATCTCTCGAATTTTACATTTGCTCTACAGTTTATGTTGTATGTATCTTGCAATAATTTAATTGATTTGTGGAGTTGAGTAAAATAGAGTTCATATTATTTGAATTTAAAATAGCTTTTTTTGTATCTCACATTGGGCGCCATTTAACAGAATCTGTCGAGTTTTACATCCACTCAACAGTATTAAGTGTATCTTGTAATTTAATTGATTTATGTAGTTGAGTTGAATTGAGTTCATATTATTTGAATTTGAAAATGCTTTTTTGTGTATCTCCAATTGGGCGCCATTTAACGGAATATATTGAGTTTTGCATTCGCTCTACAGTTTTCGTTGTATCTTGCAATTTAATTTATTTGTGAAGTTGAATAGAATTGAGTTCGTATTATTTGAAATCGCTTTTTATTGTATCTCACATTGAGCGCCTTTTAACATAACCTTTCGAGTTTTAAATTCGCTCAACAGGTTTTGTTGTATCTTGTAATTTAATTGATTTGTGAATTTAGTAAAATTGAGTTCATTTTATTTAAATTTTAAATAGCTTTTTACTGTGCCTCACATTGGGCGCCTTCGCTCTACAGTTTTTGTTGTCAATACTTATTTGCCTTTGGAATATTCCTTTAGTATAATCCATTTTTATTGTGTATAAGTATACAAAACACAATATTGGTCCCTATGCTAAACACGGTATTACAAAACATCTACATGCTTTAATTTCTTTCTTCCCTACCCACAGATTTGGTCAGATCATTCTCAAAAAGTCGAATTCCAAAAGATTATTCCGAGAATGACTGTTACTTTTGAAACTTTGAGATGAGCTGTGACTTCTAAATGCTCTGAGTATCCGTTAAATGTTCCATTAAGATTTTCAAGGCTTTGTTTTCTGTGTGAATTGGAGTGCCTAAGGCCATTATAGCAAAAAAGTTTAATTAAGTTAATTTATACAGACAGGGAGTAACACACATTTATGCATGCAGGTATGTTTTCCAAAAACAAAAAAAAAAAACTGAGACGTTTCTTAAAATAACATAGAAATTTCCTTAAATTCACATGGATCTTACATACCTTTATGTATACGCGTGTGCGTATGCATTGAGGCTGACATTTTTATTTTATCACAATATATGTAGGTATTACAATCTCTACCTGAAGGTGTGCGAAAACCATCATGTTATGTCACAAGGAAAATTCCTTAAGTCTCTCTCTCACTTTACTCTTATAATTCGTGACATTCTTGAAAAGATTTTTCTTGAAAGAATTTTTCTGAGATTTTTTTGTCCCCCATATAGTAGTAGTATAAGGTAAGGAGTAAGAGGTATGGGCACATATGGAAGAATACACGAATAATGTAATGAAAATTAATGTGTATGCCAATTAACGCGTGACAACAAATTTGTTCTAATTTTCCCTTTGAGGATATGTGAGGCAATGATTACGTGATATGTTGTGTACTTAATGTCATTTAATATGGATTCAAGATACACATACATACTATACACAAGTTGTCAGTTAATAGAGTAACTAAGCTTCTTTACATCATTGAAGTTAATTTCCCAGCTCCTAAGAGATTATTATATAGAAACAGAAAAAAAAGTTCTGTTTAACATTTAGGTACATAATTAAGAATCTTTTAAGATCAATAAATTAGCAATTAACAGAGACTGAAATGTGTGATGATTTTCTAAATTTTCTGCAACAATCTTATCGTTTGACATCGATTAATAAGGCTTTTTTGATGATTAATTGTTTATTTATTTGAATCCCATAAAATATTAACATTTATAAAGAAATTTAAAAAAAATGTGTTTCGCGTTGGGCGCCATTTATTCATCATCCTTTTTTTTCTTAACTCTTCGTAAATTCTCTTTGAATTTTAGTGTGTTATTCTAAGAAACTTATTGAGTTTGACTGTGCAGCAGTGGTAAATATTGAATTCAATGATTTAGATAGAATCTCTGTACTATTTTGTTCCAAACTTCCAAGTACCTTGAAAAGAACTTAAAATGAGTTACGTAGCATTTTTAGAAAAACAGGCTTAACATTATACTGAAGCTGAAGCTTCTGAAACTTTGTTTTGTATCCCCAACACACCTTGCATGACATGAAATCCTGATGAAAAGACACTGATAGCTTTCGATGGAATTGGGTTCTATTGTTAACTAAAAACTAACACAAATGCAAACAAAAATGCACCAATATAAGTTTTAATGTGAAAAAAACAATAACAAAAAACAAAAGCACAACCAAAATATCATTTTTTCGCATGCAATATTATTAATGTTCATATGCTTTGAATTCTATGCCGTAGAACAGTGAAACAAACTTGTTGATAAAATATACTGGTACTATTTTTATCAATAACTCTTTGAAGTTCTGAACCAAGAACGGAAAACATTACCAAATTTTAATAAACTTTGGTATTCCGTGTGCTATTTTTATTTTATGGTTTATGTTTTGCTTTGAAGATTTGCGCTTACAAAGCTTAGGTAAGAAACACATATTGATATCTTAATCTCACGTTGGGCGCCATTTAGTAAAACACTATTTTAATTCCCTTTTTTGTTTTTGTCTTCCTAATTATATATGAGTCTTTTAGAATTCATAACGTGTTGCTAGGAGCTGTTTGATTTGTTACACCTATTGTGGTGGATGCTGTTGTACTCAACAGAATACACACTCTTTGTTTTAAGTACTAAAGCGTGAGTTCCATAGTGTGTGGTCAATTTTGATAAAACTATGTGTTGCCTCTTTTGAAAATTACAATGGTCGTGCTGTATCGTTGAGCTGACCTTCTTTCTTAGCCCGAAGAAGCAGCGATTGATAGAATTGTTCTTTGTTTGATCCCAGCGATGCGCTTGTATCTTTGTTTGAACTGATAGTGGAGCTGAGGTACTCAAAGGCTTTAACTCAAAATTATAGCCGTCTCATGGTCCCTCGTCTATCGTCTGATGTCGCATCGGTGCTGCATGTCTTTTATTAATACACCTGCTTTCGCCTTCGTTCATTTTTTTGCTTGCATCTCAGTTCTGACAAATCCACATTCGTAACGACACTTTGTTCTTCGAATTCCAACAAAAAAAAACTTTCTGCTGTTTCAATTAACAAAAACACCGCTAGTTTCAACTTTTAAAGCTTTGTTTTACCCTAATACAATTCCATAACTAAAAAAAAAAAAAAATTCTGGTAGTTTTGCTGGTTGGTCAAATGCATTTTATTTAAATTAAATACAAAGCTGCTTACGCCATGGCCCATGGTTGACTTAGCTGTCAAAATGCACCAATGTATTAATATAATGGAGCGCCAAACTGCTTTGTAACTAAAAGTCCTTAAAATAAATTATAACCATTTTAAGGCACCTAACCTGCCCACATTTAAACTACTCAAACCCCATTAGGTCCCACTGACGACGACGATGCAGCACTGCTGCTGCTGCATAACATAACCATTGCGTTTGTGTGTTTCGTATGTGGATTTCGATTTCGGTGCCGTTTTGGTTAGTTTATGGTGTTGGATGGTAATGCATTATGCATCGTCATATATGCTCAGTGAATGAGAAACCCCTAAAGGGGACTCCTCCCAACTGCACACTGTATACCTACAGTGTACACCAAACCAACCACACCACATCGTATAGCACTCCCTGTAGCACCATCATACCACACAACTCTAGCAATAGCAATTTTTCTTTAAAAATTAAAACAAAACAAAAAAAGTGACAACTTGTCTCTTACTCAGACCGTGTGGCAGTGGCAGTGGCATGCATAGCATATGCGCGAGCGTTTTGTCCGTGTTGTCATGTCGATGTCACACTGGGAGTTACCTATCCATAATAAACGATTTTGTTATTGCCCACTTAAGGAATTTATTATCATTAGCATTGACGAAATTTAGTTGTAAAACTGGCCACGAAGTGAGGAATATATCGTTTTACGCAGGCACACATAGGCTATGCAGTTCGGTGGGCTTCGGAGCGGAGCTGATGGCTGCGTGGTTCTGGTTCGTTACACAGTTTTACAGCTTCAAGGTGTCAGCCAGAAGAGCTCAATGACACCATATATTCTAGAGGCACACACAACACATAGTGTCCTATTGTAATCCACATTCCCTCATCGTCGTCGTCGTCCGAGTATATCTGGTTGGCGGTGGTGACGACGACGCGACGACGGACGGTGCAGTGCGCATAGAATTTTTTAGTAGAGGCAGACTTGGTATTTTTATTCTTTTAAAAAGACATTATCACGCCTTATGAGGTCGCAACAAAAACACACAACAAACCATTTGTACATTCCATCACAACAATAGGGTGTATACCTACGTGTGCAAGTATATATGGCATTATATCCCTTACAATTTATTAACTGACATTGAGTGAGAATTTTCAAGCTCAGTTGACAGCCACAGACACAGCATTCCCATCCGATCTCATCGTTTTTGTTTAGCTATGTGTTCTGTCTTATGAAGGGAAGGTATAAATAGTCCAAAAACAACAACAACTCTCTATACATTCACACAGGGGCTGCCTCACTTTCAAATGGTAATTCAAGGAGTAATTGTCATTTGTTTGTTTGGAATTGGAATTGAAACCAAAACCAATTCTCTAGCATCATCAGCTATATACAGCTAAATAGTGTAACAAAACCATAGAGTTGATAGAGATCATGATCGGACGGTAGAGATCGTCGTCGGCTTAGTTGCCGTTGTTCATTGTTGTTCCCTTAGGGGATAGGTCACCGTCACCGTCACTTATATAGTTACAATATACGAAAGAGATCACAGATCAAAGCAGCCATTTATTGTTACAATTTTTGTATTATAATGGGGATACCTATTGTTAAATTTTAGATTTTTGTTTTGTATTTCCATGTCTGCGACTCTATGAATGGTTGGGCCTAATCTTCATCCTTAATCCGTCAGATATTATTGTATTGTTCCGATGTTGATGTATGCGTTTACCTAGTCAGGGCCGCATTTAAAAAACTCACACAAATGTGGGGTTACACTTTCCTTTTTTTTTGTATTGTTGTGTTAAATGTTAAAATATTTTGATATCTTTTTGGCTGGGTTGTGTTGAGAATTTAAAAATGTTGTCTTTTTTATAAAAGAATCAACTCTTATATTAAATTTTATATTTGTATCGTCCCCATCACAACATGATTTATAGAAATCATTTAGGTAGGTACTATTATGTCTTCGAAGACCTTATAAGTAGGGCTGGCTACGAGAGGAGACTCTGCGAGACTTTTGTAAGTCTCGTCTCGGTCTCGTTAAAATCGAAAATTTTCAGTCTCGTCTTGGTCTCGTATAATTAAGTCTCGTCTCGGTCTCGTCTCCGAAAAGTACGATTTCCGGCCAACTTGTTGATTATTGGAACGAAATATTTTTGATTACAGTAGAAAATAAATATTTAACTGAAATTGGATTTTTTAATTTATTAGACTCTCTGTAAATTTCGGTCCAAATATACAGTCTCGTCTCGGTCTCGTCTCGGATGATAAAAAGCCAGTCTCGTCTCGGTCTCTCCATGCGAGACTGAGATCGAGACCGAGACTTTTCTCGTCTCGTGACCAGCCCTACTATAAGTTCTGCAAAAAAAAAATTTAAACTGCCAGCAGAAAAATAATAGACTACGGGCCAATTTTTGCATAGTGTGTTAAATAGCTGATCCGGTATTAAGGTTTTTAAACTTCTTATGGTGCTGTGTGAAGTCTGAACCGCGTTGTGTTTATTAGGCTTATTTGTCCTACTATGTATGTGTCACAAGCCCTTAAACTCTTCACTGGGTGTACACAGCCATAATAAGGCCAATTCTAACGTAGGCCTGCTTGATTTGGTGGTCAGCCTTAAATAAGAAACCAATCTCATAACCATGACAAAAATTCAAAGGTAAGCGTGCATTGGCAGTTGTTGCAACCAGTGCCATAAGAATTACGCCGGCCGCAGCGCTTTTACTAGCATCGGTTGATTTATGTACGAAAGAAGTGCTATAGCTTAAAGTGCGTTAAGACTTCAACGGTGTAATAATTGCAAACGGGCCATAGAACTATAATAAACTTGACTTAATTTCACTATAAATGAACTATAATGAACTTCACTGACATAAACATCAAAACAGACCTTTTTACACCATACGGATTTCAACCCAGTAAGTGGCTCTAGCAGATATTCCAACAAAGGAAGTCTGGAGATAAAACCGGGTCATAAATATAAATCATTTTTCGGTCCTTTCTGACGGTGGCAGAACGAACGAAGCGATTCGGTCGGATATCTATTCAGATAGCCCACCTATTAGCAATTCAATTAAGCTTCCAAAATGATGCAGTGTCTTCCAAGCTAAAGTGCTTGCAGTTTGTTAAGCCGCAAAACATCCTGCCACATGTGTGAATGAGTCCCAAAACAAATTGCTTTTATGAAGCCAAAATATATGAGCGAAACGTCAAACTTCCAGGAGATCAACGATGGAAGATTAGTTCCCATATTTGCAACAGTAGAGAATGGAAAACGATAAAAAACCATCCAATGCCCTATAAAAAGCCGCTGAAACATTGAAAAAGGGCAGTTCGAATCCAGATTATAAAGAAGATCATAAAAAGTTAAATTTTAAAACTTAATAAAACCAAAAACAACCAAAGAAATAAATAAACCCTATCGGGAACCACTAATTCGAAATTATTCGACTTTTTATTTATCATAATCTTTGCTCTAGGTCGTTTTTGTTACAATACTTAAGATACAAAAAAACCATACTAGTGCAACAGCTCGTAAAGAACAAGAGCCTAGTGACTTAAAACTCTCAACTATTCCTATACGTTCAACAAATAAAATGCACGACTTCAAAGGATGTACTTGCACTTGTTGTTCCGGACTATAATATGGTAAAATAAGATCGACTTTTATAATCTCGCGTATGGCCAATCCACTGCCACTTTCTAATTCGTATAATGGAGTCTATGGGCTCCTGACCCGTTCTCGCATGAAGTTCGGAATTGGAGATACGGTTGGGCCAGAAAATCCTTAAGATGTTCCGTAGACATCTATTAACGTAGGTTTGCAGCTTTCTAGTGACAGTGTCAGTGACTTTCCAAGTGCTGCACCCGTAAAGTTGAACGGATTCAACATTGGAGCGGAACAGTCGTAGCTTGGTCTTTAAGCTAAAAGAGTTGTTTCTCCATATTTTGGACAGCATTCCGAACGCAGCCTTTGCTTTTCTGATTCGGCTGTTTACGTCGAGTTCAGTTCCGCCACCCGTAGAGACAATACTCCCAAGATATTGGAAATCCTCTACCATCTCTACCGGTTGTCCAAAAATTGATGAGGAAGTTCCAAGGCTGATTCTTTTAGTTTTTCCAAGTTGATCTTAAGCGCTACGATTTCTGCTTCTCTCTCCACCCTTGTTGTCATTTGATGGAGATCCATGATCCTATGAGAGAGTAAGCATACGTCATCCACGTAGTCCAGATGTTTGAGGTGAGATTGCAGAGTCCACTGAATTCCTCCATTTCCATTTGACAAAGCTGCGTGCAGTACGTCACTTATCACCAACAGGAACAGTATTGGTGACAGTATACAGCCTTGCCTAACTCCACTTTGGATTTCAAACTCCTCTGACAGCCTACCTTTGTGCAAAACGTGACAATTGGATGCATCATATGTAGCCTTGATAATAGCAATCAATTTATCTGGGATGCCCCTCCTGCGCAAAGCAAGCCAAATAAATTCTCTATTGACACTGTCGAACGCCTTTTCAAAATCGATGAACAGCAGGTGAACTTCGATGATGATCCCCAAGGTGTTGATGTGATCCACACAGGAAGATCCAGTGCGGAAACCTGCTTGTTCGGCGTCGAGTGTATCTTCGAGGTGGTCTTTAATTCGGTCCAATACTATCCGCAACAAGTCAGTTGCTTGAAGCATATAAAAGTCAGCTTTACAATTATCTGATTGTTATATGATTGATAAGAGATTATGTTTATGTTTAAATTTCAAAATCAAAATTTAAATTTGGTTCAATTTATGGATCTCAACAAAGATTAGCGCTATGATTAACTTAAGCAGAAGAACATACGTTATCTGTAATTAATTAATTTTTGAAAAATAAAATGCTTTAACTACTAAAATTGACAATTAACACAAAAAAACATATTGAACAGACAAAAATATCGTCCGAATACTGAAAATTAGAATATTATTTTCGTGACACGGTGCTTAATACATTGCTGGGCTTCTATAGATATCATCACTCTTCGTTGAACGAGGCCCCCGAGTTATAAAAGCATCCGGGCCAAACGTTTGTAAGAAACCGATCACTGAGATAAATGTAAAATAATATGACTTATCTCTTTTACATCGGGGTCATGTCAGGATAACTTTCCTACACATCTTACAAACCCAGAAACAATACCTCTTTATTTAAAATGATAAAGGAATTCAATAGCATAGCCTCCAGTTTTCTAGAAGAAATAAATATATGAGACAAGCCTTCTAATTTTGAAGCTTCCGGTAACAACAACGGAATTAATCTGTGCATACCTAAAACTTACCAAAATTTACTTCAAAACTTCTATGGGAACTGTAATTTGACTTAAACTGTTTTCCATAACCAATACGAAAATCTGGTAAAACTCAAACCGTACTCAGCTATGGCAATAATAATTTTATAATAATTGTAACTATATGCCTGCAAGACCTCAGGTCTTTTAAATGCAATGCACGGCACTACAGTCGACTCCGCTTAACTGGAACACCATAATTGCAGCTAATATGTTTCAGTAAAGCGGAGTTTTCAGTTAACCGAAGTTCGGATAATTGAAGCTTGTTTCAAATAAGCGGAGTTTTTTCAAAACAAATTAAATTTTATTTAGTCTGAAAATCAAAAAAAAAATCTACATAAGTATGATTTGTTTGTATTGTGTGAAAATAGTTATTTTTCCATATGAAACAAATAAAACAACAAAGCTATTTATATTTTTAATCACAAACGAATATGAATACAAGATATTCAAAAACAAAAAAACGGTCGTTTCACTTATGCGGAGTTAAATAAGTGAAAAATGTTCATTTGAGTTATCCGAAGCAGTTTGTGTGAAAAATTCTCAAAAAGCTTCCGGAATAAAGTTCTTGTATCGGATAACCGATGTTTTCAGTTAAGATGAGTGCAGTTAAGCGGACTTGACTGTAGTTAAAAAAAGGAAAATGAAAAATAGCACAAAACGAAGCAAGAATATTGTTTATTGGAGTTAATTTGATCCTAGAATAATTATTTATTTTTTAGAAAAAGTTTTTATATAGATATGCACTGACCCGAATGCTAGCACTGGAGTCAAGTTATTATACAAACACTACATATATGAACCAAAACGACTCATATTTAGGTGAAATTGTAAAAATATTTCAATCGTGTGTTTCAGCGGCCCAATCTAGCTTCAAGATGTTGACCCACTGACGCTTGAATCTAGGTTGAAACTCACATAATCCGCCAAAATCGGTGACGTGAAATAAGGCCCAACGAAATAAGACCAAATCTCAAATTTGTCCTTATTCCGCCTTGAAAATGGAAAAAAAGGCCAAATTGGCTTTATTTCTATTTACAAAACGAAATAAGGCCAAATTTATAATAATAATTTTAACTTTGGAAATAAGACCAAATTTGTTCTTACGAAAACATTCAGTGATAACAGAAGCTTTGAAAGCAGACCAACTGACGACATAGGCGCCTGCTAGGCGACAGAGCATACCCTAAGCGGAGCGACGACGGAGTTGCGAAATTGGGAGTTAAAATCCTTGAACCCGTGATGCGGGCCACCCAACGTTCTGTTTAGTTCAAAAACATTTAACAATAGGTGCCTGCCAGTTGGGGAATAAATTCCTTTTTTTTTGGGAACTAAGCCCCGCGAGTGTTAGTTCCCAAATAAAAAAAGGAATCAAACCCCATCTGGCAGGCACCTTTGTTATCAGTCGTTCAGCTTTCAAAGTTTTGGTACTAAATAGTGCTTTGGGTGGCCCGCTTCCCTTTTTGGGTCCTGTATCCCGCTCACGCGACTCCGTCGCTCGGCTTAGGATATGCTAAGAGCCAATTTATTCACTATTGCTCAACTTGATGAAAACTCCAATGTTGGCCAACTTACAAGCTGACTTCAAATCCGTAGTTGAACTGAAAGTGGAAAAATGCTTTTATTCACTTCTTCGAATCTGAACTCCAGAGTTGAAATTCAAAAGTTGACCAACCTGCAGTTTCTTAAATATCCTTGGGATATTTGTGACACATGACGCACAAGACGTCATTTCAACTTTTGTTTTGCATTAGAATTAATTTTGCATTTTGAATAATTTTTCATTCCATGTGAAGCGCGGAATCCAAAAATAGCAAGCTTAATTGAAAGCTATACAAAACGGATTAGGTACAAATTTTATTTTTAAAGCAAATAATTAACACATATCTAGCGATAAGATGTGACTTTCCACACACTGTAATTTGTTCTTATAACTATTTTGTTTTCCTAAAATGAAATTATAAAGGAAGAAACACAAATGTTCACAGGAAGAATAATGTAGGGTCAAACAGGAAAAGCCAAACAAAGATCAACAACTCCATGAAACGTAAAAACTGTTGTTGTGAAATGGAATCATGAATAGATCGATGTTCATGAGTATGTTTTTACACTTGTCCGGCGAAATCGTCGCCCACTAAACTTAAACATCACAAGACCAGCAAATCATTCCATATACAACATGGAACACAAACACAATACTGAAGTGTATTGAAATTGTACACTTGTTCTATTTTTTGGTGGAGAAAAGGCACCATTTTTATAAACAAATTTCAATTATAAAAATATAAAAAAAAAAAAATATGAAACCAAAAAAAAATCATGCGGTCCACCATCTTAGTACTAACTCACCCGGCGATGCTTGATTTCGGTGATGGGTCGATAACTGAATAGCATGAATGAATGGACAGAAATGAAGAAAAATCCCAAGTTTGGTCGCTAACTTCTACTATTTCGGGGAGTTGAGAAAATCCAAAGTTGATCAACTCTAGATTTTAAAATAAATAGTTGAAAACGTCAACTTTGAGTGAATAAAAACTATTTCCTAAGTTGACTGTTAAAATCCCAGAGTTATGTTCAACTTTGACTGAATAAATTAGGCCTAAGTCGCCTGGCAGGCGCCTATGTTGTCAGTCGGCCTGCTATCAAAGTGTTTGAACACAACAGTGATTTGGGTAAAAGTGATTTTTGGGAAATTACAACCGCTGGGGCTAGTTCCGTGGGCGTTTATGCAGTTTTATGAAAAAAAAAAACATGAAAATGAAATAAATAAAGCAAGAAAAACCTAAACAATAGAAGTAAACGTCGGAAGCCATCGACTAAAATGTTGCGCCTTAGAAAGGTAACAATTACAGCTCTAACTGATGAGGTCCACTGTAGTTGTTATCAGGACCGAAACGCATTGGACTAAAGGTCGCTTAAAAAACTTTTCAAAATGAAATAAAGCCAAATTGGCCTTATTTCATTTTATAAGGCGAAATAAAGCCAAAATTAAATTTGACATTATTTCTAGGGCTGGCCACGAGACGAGAAAAGTCTCGGTCTCGATCTCGGTCTCGAATGACGAGACCGAGACGAGACTGGCCCTTAAGCAACCGAGACGATACTGTATATTTGGACCGACATTTTCAGAGAGTCTAATAAATTAAAAAATTCAATTTCAGTTAAATATTTATTTTCTTCTGCACGTATTCAAACTATAATCGAAAATATTTCGTACCAATAATCAAGAAGTTGGCCGGAAATCGTATTTTTCGGAGACGAGACCGAGACGAGACTTAATTTTACGAGACCGACTCGAGACCGAGAAGAGACTGAAAATTTTCGATTTTAACGAGACCGAGACGAGACTTACAAAAGTCTCGCAGAGTCTCGTCTCGTGGCCAGTCCTAATTATTTCCATATTAAAAGCGAAATAAGGCAAAATGTTCGATATTTGGCTTTATTTCGTTGGGCCCTATTTCACGTCACCGCCAAAATCAGTGGGTTAATATCTTGAACCATAAATGAACCGAGTTTCTACATTTTAGTGTTAAAAAATTAAAGCAATGAAAGGAAATATTTCCTGAAAATTTAGTTTTCCTCGAAAATGGTGTTCATACATTGTTCGTACAAAGTTAAATTATTTCGTGATTATGCCATATTTTTGCTGTCTGTAAGAACGACAGTGAAACACTGGTACACTTGGGCGTATACGTACTTTTTTATTCCAGAATACTTTTGAGTTCCTTAATTCGAAAGGAATGATTTTGTTTTTATTTTTACATTGAACTTCCGAAAGTAAATTTACTTTTAAATTAATTTCAAATCACTTCGAAATCACTCAGCAATTGTTTGAACATATACCTGGACTTTGTATTTGTTTTTGTCCTTTTTACATTTATTATGGAATTTGGTGCTAAATCATATCAGTGGCCACAAGTCATAACCGCTTAAGTCGATATTTAATATTTTTCAGGAGAGCGGTTATAAGTTTCAAATCCTCACTAGGAATCAGGAATTGCTTATTTTTAATTTTTTGGAATGTAAGAATGAAGGAAGAGTTCGCCTTTTTAACATACTAAAAGTAAATAAATGTACATCCGATAATTAAGGAGTAATTTAAGAAAATAACACTTAAGCTGTTATGACTTATTGAACTTTCAAAAAATAAAGATCTTATATCGAGTTAGGTTGTTATGACATATTAAGAATTATTTACTTGACGTAAGGCTGTTATGGCATATTTAGAAAGAACGATTCGAATTTCTTATGTCGAGTAAGGTTGTTATTCCTTGTGTGAGAATGCGATATAAGATTTCTTATGTTGAGTTGAGTTCTATTGCCTATGTTAATAAATCATACATTTAATATATATTATAGTTGTTCTTTCTTACTTAGGTCCAGTTATTAAGTGTCGACATTAAAGTTGCACATAAGTTAACTCATTAAATTTGAGTTGTTAACTTGAGTGTAACTCCGACACTTTCAAGCACAACAATCACCATAGATAAAAAATTATGATTAAGTATGGTCTCGTTTTAAAGCTTGAACTTGAAGCTTTAAATTGTGAGTACAAGCACAAAAATCCATTTCACGATATTCAAAGACCAAAGTTTAAAAATTGATACGCAATATACGCGTCCATTATTGGATTTTGGTTTACAGTGTGCTGTTAAAAGTGAATTGTAAAATATCTTGACCTTTTAGGCCTCCTTAACTAAGAAACGAATGGATACCACGACTATAGAAGGTGGGTAAATTGTCACAATACTTCAACATGCATTAAGCCAACGTGCTGTGACCCGTCAGCTCCATCTAAGCCAATTCTGTATATCAATGATCTACGGAAGGTTCAGGGAAACTTGAAAGTTAGTGTGAAAGCCAGGATCTGTGTGTCAAAGGTGTGATGACTGATTCATAGTGATGATGTCCCTCCCAAATAGTACTTTGACTCTGGTCGATGTCCAACAACAGAAGAGAAGGAAGGATAAAGAGTTGTTAGTTAGACTACTTAAAGAAACAACAAAAAATCTTTCCTTTCCTTCTATTGCTTCTAACTTGTGCCGTGGATTACATTTAAAAGACCTGTGGTCTTACCGGCTTATAGTTAATATTATAAAAAAAAAGGAAACAGACCTTAGCTCGAAACGTCCTGCCACTGTATCAAGCAAATTTGTTGCCATCAACTCGTCAATTCCTCGGCGCTTTTTTTTCCATATGTGCCTTTCTTGATTTGATCTTGAATCAACGAATTTGTGATCGATCTTATCAATATTTTCAGAGTTTGATATGAATGAAACATTGCATCAACCAACGAATTATTGTTCTGCCCAGAATATGAATAAGTCAGCATTGTTGTGCTTTTAGTCTCTTCCACTAAACTGTTCAATCATTTTCTAAGTTCATACATTGGAGATTATGAAGTAAATTGTCATTAAATTCGGAATCACTTTTAACGTTTTCATTTTAGTTAGTTCAACCAAATCAAAATGTTGACATTTATCTTAATACGACCTCACGACTTTATATTTAAGAGTAAAATATAATATGTGTTTGGTTCTGAAGACTAAAATAAAAGTCAATATCAAAATTTCGCCTGTTCTGACTTTTTACAAATACATCTAGCTAGGTTCTTTATGATTCTGTTCGTTAAATTAATAAAGCACATAATGTACAAACATAAATGTACTTCAGTTTTTTCGTTTTAATTATTTTGTAGCTAGTAGGTTAGGCGGATATTGCAACCGGATTAAGCTGTTTCTTTGGCAGTCGTCATAACCGGCAGGCGTCGGTCAACTGTTCTGTATTTTGAGATTAAAAATTTAAGACCAAATATTCTGCCTACAGCCACTTCTATAATAGTGTTATGGCTAAAACAGATGTGCAGCGAGTCTGCACGCATCTCTGCATGCAGAGCTGCACACGAAACACATGTGCATAGTTTCTGACATTCATGATGCATAGTTTTGTCAAACAAATACATGAAAGCACAGCGTTGCTGATGTCACACAATAGTGTTGGAATGAGATTTTCTTCGTTGGACGATGGTAGGTGGCAACGCCGGCTTCATGGATTCTTAAACAAAAATCACCACCACAAACAAATTTTTTGAAAGAATGGAAATGGTGATGTCAATATGAGTAATGCCAAATAGCAATTATTTAGAAATTTTCGTTTTTCAGTTGTGGGTGCAATGAAACTAGGCAGCAAATTTAGAAATATAGACATCGTGCAGCGCTGCGCTGCATGCAGACTTTGAGTGAATCGGCTCCCATAAGAACCTGTGTAATTTAATTTCGCTGCATGGAAAAAGCTGCACATCTGTTTTAGGCATTAAGCGTCAGTAAAGGGAACAGCCGTGAAAAACGCAAACAAAATTCTGTATTATATGTAATTTGTTTTTGTCTTGCGTGTTTTGCTATACACTCTCTCAAAAATCCATGAAACTCATAATTGAAACCTTGAACTGTTATTTGCGAGACATTAAGAAATTGTTATTCCTATTGTTTTATTATATTTATTATTATTATTAGTATTTAAAAAATATCATTTTTGACCATCTTTTCACATAAGGACTTTTAATATTTCAATGAGTAATAGAAGGGATTTTGGATTCCAATCGAATCATTTTCTGTTGTGGGGATACTATATTGGGAAATTCCTGGTCAAATTGTATTAAATTTACTACCATAAGTTCCCGATTTTGTATAAAATATGGGATTTACCGGTAAAAAACAAAGACGCCCTGAGTGACATTATGGCAACATGGAAACATTCATTAAAATCTGTTTGATTCAGTTTCGGAACAATTATTTATATTTCGATTGGAGGTCTGGAGTCACTCCTTTTTGACTCCTATTACTCCAAATTGATTGACTGGATTAATTGTCAAATGAGTTTAAGTCTTGCAAAATATTCATAAATACCACACACACAAAATATCTTCCAAATGAGGCTTCGAACAACAAAATATAAATTGATTGGAATCAGAAAGGAGTAGTAGGTACTGTTCCAAGATCCAATCGAAAACGACATCCTTCTGTGTGAAAATAAACTTTAAAATCACATGGTAATATTTTGTGTTTATATTCAATACAAAAAAGTAAGTTGGCGCCGCCAAGTGAACAGCAATATAAGTGAACATTTTCAGAATTGAAACAAAACTGAAAAACATAATGCTTAATGATTATTCTTCTTCTTCTTCAAAAATTTGTAATATACTTTCACTAACTCTTCTCTTCAGATGCGACTGGTTACAACAACCTAAGTCAACTTATGATTCATATTTTCTCTGTTTTTACAGGAAATTTGTTAAGGCAAAAGAACATAAGTCAACTTAGAATTGTAATTTTTAGAATTCAAATAGGGAATAACGACCTAAGTCGATTTATGATTTTAAGATAAATATAGACTGGTTTGCCAAAAGAACTTTATTTAAGTTAAGTTCATCAAAACATAGAACTGTGATTTACCATAACAACCTAACTCAAGTTAAGAACATAAATTATTTGTTTTAGTTTGGGGAATAACAGCCTATGTTGACTTAAGAAAAATGGAAAGTTGCCTGTTTTGAATAATGGGCACAAAATATATTTCTTAACTTGACTTATGTTGTTATGCTTAATTAATTTTTACAAACTATAGCTACTTAAAAAAATTTAACTTGAGTTATGAAACTAACGTTACAAAAAATTATATTTTTTTGGAGTTAAGTTGTTTTGGCAAATGATTTTTTTAAAAAACCGACTTAAGTCGTTAGGTTTTTTGCTTATAACTTCCGTTAAAAAAAAAAAAACATATAGACGTAAAAAATTGAGTGGGGATAGATTTTGATAATCTAAACACAATTATGAGAATAACTCAATTTCGTCATAACTCGACTTAAGCGATTATGGTTTGTGGCCACTGATATTACCACGCCACTGGTTTATGTGATCCTAAAAGCCCTTTAAAGAAATTTTTTCAAGAATTAAAATGGCTTGGAAGTTAATATCAGAAAATTTATATACAGATATTTAAATCACATCAAAATCTACTACATTTTCTATTTATTATGGTCCATAAACATATTGTACTTTAAAATCGACATAAAAATCGATTATAAAAAATTATAATCGTGATAGTAATGTGAGTAAGATCGAACGACACTATCGTGCATTTAATTTTTATCCTCGTACTTCGAAGCATCTGAAATTATAGAAACGTCCCTCGTCGAAGCTATATTCCATTATCTCCACCTCATATATATTGGTGTTTTGCAATTAAAACTTTGGTGATAAAACGACAACAAACTATTTGGACATTCATAAAAACTGACAATCCAGATATATATTTTTGTTGTTTCCCCTCTGAGTCTGGGATCTGGGCCTATAGATAGATAAACTCGTAGATAATATTAGGTGTGGCATTACTTCTATCATCTATTCTATGTCGATAAGCATCTATAAAATGTTAACGTTACTACACTTCCATAATAGATTAACACATCGGAAAAGCGTAGGCAGGTAGATATTTTACCCATGATGCCTTTGATCACGTGAAGAACCACCAATAACAAAAAAAAAAACGAAAAATAAATATTCGAAACGTCAATGCTGATGATGATGAATGGTGGCAACTAGCTGAGCTGAGCGCCACAATTCGAGGGATCTATTCTAGATACTGATGCCCCATTCCCAGCCCCATTTCCATCATCTAAACTTCTGTCACTATGCAGATGATGACGAACTCTGACGACGACGACGACACGACGTCGACTCCGTGATAAACATCTCGACGTGGGACGTGGGTTGGCCCATCACAACCGGGGACGGGAATGGTCTGCTGGTCCGACAAGTCTAATTAAATGAATAAAAGTATTTTTGTTCGGCTATGCCATGGAATTCGATTCTGAAATTCCTGTTTAAATCGAGGCGGGCTTCTATCTTCTCGTTCTTTACTCATTGCGTGATGCTGCGTGATGTTTTTTTATAAGTGGCCACTTTACGAGACGCATTGTTCAAGTTCAAGAAAAAAAAAATTAAAAATACAAAAAAATAGTCCAAAAGTCACATTCAAGTGATTGTTGATAATTTGGTCGTTAAAAATGCCTTTCGGAATGATTTGGCCACTTGAAATGTGAGGAAGGAGGTCAATAGCTAATCGTGTGTAATGTAAACATGGTGTAAAGTCGTTTCCCCAGCCATATACAGAATAAATTGTTTTTCAAGAGGTTCTTTAATTTTTTTTTTTTTGGAATTTGAGAGTAAGGGTCAGTGTAACGTTAACGTAGGGTATATCAACCTAATCAAGATGAGTTTTTTTTTTTATTTTCTGTTGGTTGTTCTTAAGGAAGTTCTCAATTTATTTTGTTGCTTCGATTTACACAAAGTTAAAACAAAATAAAAGAAGAACATCATTCGAGTTTTCAAGAAAAAGTTTAAACGACATGCGGTAGGTAAAGAAGGAGGTGTAGTTCTAGCTGTAGGTACTAAACCACCTATAACCTCTATATACACAACTGCTAGCAGCATGACTTGCTGGCTTGGCTTTCCTTTTTGGCATATACTTCCAAGGGAGAATAGGAAGTTTTGAAAAAATATATTCTCATGGGTAAAATCTACTCAAGCTGAATATATAAACAGGTAGGTACGTGTGATTTGGCCACTACGACGGGGAATACTCACTAAAGTTCGTTCCCTGATTGCTTTGCAAACTCCTGCCTTCTGGTTTCATATTATTTTTTTTGTTTGCTGTCTCTTTCAACCTCCAATATGGAACATTACATTAAAGGCAAGTTCAAAATTCGCAAAAAAAAAACATTTTGTGTTTATTATCCAATATTTAGGTAGTAGACTAAGAGCCCACAGCAATTTTTGGGTGTGAACGATAGCAAAAATTCCTTTTGTTTTAAGATAGGTCCATATTATTCATATGCAAATACGAAAGTCTGGCATGTCAGGGTTGGGGCTTTTGTATGCAATACTGAATTTAAAATGCAGTTCATTACAAATGCAGTGTAGGAACTTCAAAACTATATCTAATAAAAGAGCTGAGTGCCCTAGACGTGGCTAAAGAGTCCAAAATATTTTCCGAAGAGCCAAATGGTTGCAAGATGCACCCAAAGCTTCAATCTTTGAGTGCTTCTTGCAGACATTTGGACCCACAGAAAAGGGTTTAAACCACTCATATTCATATCTAGAGCGCTCAGCTCTTTAATTAAATACAATTTGGTAGCTCCTACCCTTGGTAACTGGGCTTTAAGAAAAAAATGCATTTTTAATGCTGCATTACGTACAAAGGCCCCAACCCCGACATGCCAGACATTCATTTTTGCATATGAATTGTATGGACCTATCTTACAACAAAAGGAATTTTTGCTATCGTTCACACAATTTTAAAGGAACGTACCTATTGTTTCATGAGTCATTGGGTGTAGCTAGGTAGAAATGGCTGAAGTGTGCCGCCGCTGTTTAATTTGTTAGAATTTGTGGGTGAGATTGAAATGGGTTATTGTGGACATATGTAGGTATCGTCCAGTTTGACCGTTTTTACCAGTTTGAGTCGCTTACAGTTTGTTTCTATTACATTTGATCAGATTTGGTCTGGAAATAATTAAAAAAAAAAATTATATATTAAAGCATTTGCAAGAAACTTAGTTTCAATCCTTCGCAAATCATTCCACAACATTCTCTATTTTAGATTTAACTCGTCTTAAACGGGTATAAAGGGTCGTGGACATCAAACATTTTCTTAAAAGCGGTGCTTATTATTTTTAATTGCGATATAGGTAGATACTTTATGGTAAGATTTGGATTCGGAAAAAAAATTGAACTCGAGTTATTAATTTTTCTTAGCATTACGATTATAAAGAACACGAAGACAGTGGGTCTCGCTATTCTGTCTGTCTGTCTTTCTGTCCTCGCCCATACAGCCAAAACGGCTGGATGGATTTTCTTCAAACCTGGTACATAGTGTTTTATTACTCATATGCCCACAGGTTTTTTAAAATTTTTTTTAGGACCAAACATAACCTGCCATACAATTTTTTTTTCGTTAAAAAGGAAAATGATGTTTATCTCAAAAACGGGTCCGAGGATTTTGTTGAAAAAAAAAATTTAATAAAATAAATAAAGAAATTCTACTTTTTTATATTTTTTTTTTAATTTCAAAAATTGGTTACTTTTGGTACCTACCTCCAGTACAGCCATCTTTTTGATTTTCTCGAAAACAATTAAGTTGAAGTCTTTATTTTTTTTTTTATGGTAAGACTTCTAAAAAGTATAAGCATCATTGTGAACCAAAAATTAAAAAAAAATATTTTTGGAAATTAAAAGAAAAAATCAATTTTTTTTGAAAACTAAATATTTTGAAAACGACTTGGTCAAAATTTTTAAAACTAGGTGTAACATAACTTTTTATTATTCTGTAAGATACTTGCAAAACTCATGTTTCTAAATTCTAAAATACGGTACCTTCCATACAAACGTTGAAACTTATTTTTCTCGGAAACGGCTCCAAGAATTTTTTAAAAAATATGTGTGGTTACTATTTAAGGTATGGTCAATATTTTTATAAAAAAAAGGAACGAAGAGAAAAACTTGGCTCCCTTTTTAACATAATATTATGTTTGGTGGGATTTCACTTCCTTTTGCAGAGATTTGTTGTGGCGACTAAAAGGAAAGAAAACTCAAGTTTTCAAAATATTAAAAACGTGCTCCATTTAAATAAAATTATTTTTCTTAAAAGTTGGTGGATTCCGAGCTCACTTAATGAAAACTCTCAAATATACTATCAATGTGTTCCTCCTTATAAAATTTCATAACTCTACAATAATCAGAAATGCGCTAGGTAACGATTCTCAGAAAAAGGTCGGAGATCAAATTTCCGATTTTTTTTTCTTTGTGCGCACCTACCTTTGTACGAAATTACAATATTCTTCGATGTTTTTTGTGCGCACCTACCTTTGTACAATATTACAATATTCTTCGATGTGGCTGTCGGTAATTGCTACATAATTTTGATGCTCTGTCAGTGAATCAGTCAGTTACAGCCTTAGCAATTTTCAGGATCCTATACAATTATAGTAGGAACCAAGCACAAAACTAGAAATTTGTTGATGTGACTTCTTTAAAAAAAAAATCGGTTTGCCAAGATTCTATTTGGCGTTTGATGTTGTTTCGCAAAATCTTCATTTGCATAAAAATGCCAAGAACCGAATAAGATCCTCAAGAAAATAAGATCAATAACCGTAATTTCAAAGAATTGGGAAATTACTTTTGCAATATTGTGACCAAAAATTTATTATTTTGGTATTTACCTACCAAGCTAAATTTTCCGAAGCAGCTTTCTCGAAATCAGACGTAGGTACTAACCCTAAACTTAAACTACAGTTTTTGCTTTTGGATATTTAAGTGGATATTGTAAAATTAATTTAAAATTGGAGTTTCTTTTAAAAGTTAACCAAGCTTTCTATACTTCTCACCAAAACACGTATATACTATACACATTTTAAAATGATGTAAATTATTGAAGACAAATGTTAACCAACAAAAGCAACAGTATGCGACGCACTCCTGAGATTTAACCCAATTTTGTTTCTATTCAACGATTGTGAGTATATGTACTCCTTCCAGGATATAATACTAGGGGGGTTGCTATATACATAGGTTAGGTAGTAAAATAGTATGGGGGTAGCAAGAGCTTATTATTACAGCATAGTAAAAACTGTGTGAGATTTAAATTCATTATAAATATAGGGTAAACAGGAACGGAAGGCTCGATGGAATTTTTATTTTGTTTTTGTTTTTTTCTTCTTCGGAATAGCTTTAAAATCAAATCCTAGATGAAGCGAAAATTCCCAAAGTGAGAGCTGCTTAATGAATCGGAACATATAATATAAGAAGGCTTATATTTTGCCATACACATTTGGTATACTCTCCCTTAAGGCTTCAATTGGGGCTACAAAACGCACGTCTAGAGACGACGACGGACGTGAGTTCTTGTAAAACTCTGTACCTATAACGATGGTTTTGGAATATTATATTTTAGTCTATATTTTGTTTGTTGCTGTTGTTGTTTTGTTGTTTTGCTCTTATACCTAAATAAAAATTGAATTTGTAATGATTTTTAAGGCTTAAATTGAATTTTAAAACTGAAGTTTGGGATTTTGCAAAATTTGTTAAAAAAAATAAAACATACTCGTATACAAAAGCAATCATCGAAATTGCTATTTCAAATCCCACCGCAAAATGTTATATGAAAATGTAGGTAATTGAGTTGAAAATTTTAAGTTGTTACTTTGGTAAAGAGAACACGTTAAAACAAATTGACAATATAAGCTGCTATACAGAGGACGACATGTTGGGAAAAATACTGTACATTGCAGTGTAGGGATGTGCCTCTACTTAACCATTGTACGGTCCTAAAAACGGCACATATGGATGTAGAAACATAACACGAAATTATTCAGTTGCATTTATGACTTTTGGCTTTTAGGAAAGTTTTTGGTCGCCTCTCTGACCGCAAGTTGTTTGAATTTTGGTGGTGAACTCGTAGATGTACCTACATTCTACATACCTAGTTTAAAGTATTGTTATAGGTTTTTCGTTCTTCTACTTGGATATGCTTTTTGGTGTTGTTATAGTGAACAATCTGCTCTAGACGTTTATGTGCCATCAGTGGGTTATTTTTACATGACGAACTTTAAAGTTTCGCCAGTTTTATATGTGGAAGGATGCTTGCCGAGAATCAACTATTTCTACAATAGATGTCAGAGCCACAATGCCCAGTAGAATAAGTCGTTAGATAGAAGTTACCAAACATTGAGTAGGTACTAAGAAAATATTGTTTTATTTTTTTAAATTGACTTTGAAAAAAACTTAATTCCTTTGCGAATTTTGTGAAATGGCTGCTCTAATGGATTTTATTTTTATAAAATATATACATACTAGCTGACCCAGGAAACTCCGTTTTGCCCAAATTGTTAATGTAATAAAAATAATATTTCTGAGCCTGGCACATTCTGCTTGATGTACTTAATTTGGTCAATTCAAATTCTGTATTCAAAAAAATGCAATAGAAATAACTGAAGTTCAACAATGTCGACGTGTTTGTATCAAACCGCAGTGATTGACGTGTCAACTCCCTTTTTTACTGAAGTATTTTATGGTAAACAACGTTTTTTCGTTCTATTCTTGCCGCGTACACGTATAAAGCGGGATGTTTACCAACACGTGAGCACGCCACGTAGAATTGTCCATGTGAGAAACATGGGAATTCAAGATTAATGCCACAAATATCCCGCAATTATCCATGCTACTTATTAATTCTCATAGCGAAGCGAAAGCGAGACGGTTAAATACGAACATCTGTCACTTTGACATAAGTCATTACGACACCTGTCACTGTCACATCTGTCACTTTGTCATCTGTCACTTTGACATCTTTCACTTTGATACCTGTCACTGTGACATTTGTCACTTTGTCATCTGTCACTTTGACATCTGTCACTTTGACATCTTTCACTTAGACGTCTGTTGCTTTGACATCTGACCTGTCACTTTGATATCTGTCACTTTGACATGTGGACATTTCGGGAATATTCCTCCATTGTGTCCTTCCTTAGGGCTCAGTTATAGCTATCATTGGAAACCATCATTGAAAAAGTTAGCTGTTTATTTTGTAACCCTTGGAAAGTTTAATCATTGAATATTTTAATGCAGAAATATAGCTTATGACTTCAAACTTATTTCTCCTCCAAAAAAAATTCATTTTGAAATGTCTGTCAAGTTAGCATTACCACTTCAAAATTTCAGGAATCTAATAATTGGATTAATTGTCGTGATTTTTTCGTAAATTTGTCGTGAAAGAAAAAAAAATTGTCGCGCCTATTTTTTTAAAAATTAACCCTGGGTAACGCTCACTTGACAGTCAAGTAAGCATTACCCACCCTCAAAATAAAATCTTAAAAAAAAATGAAGATGCCATTAATTGTCGTGAATTTGTTGTGAAAGAAAAAATTTTGTCCGACCTTTTTTTTTTAAATAACCCTGGGTATTACCCCCCGCAAAAGTTGTATATGGCCCTCAAATACAATTTAAGATATTTTATAATTTTTTATTTTGACTGCTAGGGGTCGCGCAGTCCGAAGCAAGAAATCAGTTTTAAGTTTTTTTTTTTTCATTTTACTTTTTTTTTCAGTGTAGCAGGCATTATACAGTTTAGAAATGTATGACGGAATTTAAGATGATCCTTTTATCTAACAAAATGTACTAAGTAACGTTAATGTGCGACGTCATTTTTTCAAATATTTTGTAGTTGACAAGATTAAATAAACTGTTTTTTTACATAACAATATTTTTAAGTGACCAATTTGGGTAAGGTACATAGTTTTCTTTTTGTAATGTTTTGTATGTAATTCAAACAAATGCTAATTGCGTTTCCTTCATTTATATATTTATGTACCAAAGGGTATACGAATAGCTATTTGTTTTGAAAAAAAAGCGCAGTTTAATTAAGTATTTTTGTGTGCAAGTGTTTTAAAAACATTCTAACTCGATTTGTAACTACCCAACTTAATACATCTCCTGGGATTTTTTTTCCATAATTTAAATCAAAATGGATACTCCATCAACAAAATTTGTCAAATAAATGGAGGTGAAAAATTATGTATATGTATGTGTTACCGACTTAAGTAGATATTTCGACCAAATTACCGGTCGAATATAGTTTAAAAAGCAAAAACATACACAAATACGATATTTTTCAGTCCCAAAAGTTTTTAAGTTTATTTTCGAGAAAACTATTTAAAACTCAACAAGAAAAGGACTGCAATTCTTAAAACTCCAATCATCAGAAGAATACCCGACACATTAAAGCTGAAGTGCTTTAATTTTAGGTTCTGTTTTTGTTCCTTCCAAAGAAATAAAATTGAAAAAGAGCGCTCCTTGATCAAAAGATCTAAACAAATTATTGCAAATAGGAAATTGGACGATTCTTTTGTCACTCTTCTTGTAGTTTTGATCATGAACCTCTTATTAAAATGTAGAAGGTGGCAAAAATTTTCATAATATCTCAAAGGCAGCTTCTACAATTGTTACAGCCATCTTGATGATATCGATGGTATAAAATAAATAAATAAATCGGGTGGCACAACGGCTCATGAAGAACCAGGGCCTAGTGACTAACAACTTGCAACCATTCCTGTGTGCGCCTTTCGACAGGAATGGAAGGGACCTACAATTTTATGCCGAATCCGAACGGCTAGACGAGAAGCACTTATTTGTGACAAGTGATACTCTTGGAGGATTTGTCAATTCCTCGAAAGAGGCAGTAGCCCTGAAAAAAAACTTTTTAGTTTTTAGGTGGACGAGGCTGGGAAGCGATCCCAGACCTCCAGCGTGACAGTCCAACGCACTAACCATTACGCTACGGGCTACTATCGATGGTATAGATCAGTCAAATATTGCTGATAGAAGTTATATAAGAAGTAGGTAGAAATCCAAATCAAGGACGCATTTGTCTCAGGTCTCAGACCGAAATATTTTGGGGCTCTATCTTTACGGTCGCAAAGATTTAACCCTTTCGGTACGGATGTGGTACAAGACAAAGAACATTTATATGGACTTGTACCACATCCGTACCGAAAGGGTTAAGCCAATTTTCATTAGAACCTGACTTCAAGTACCTTTAACAATACTAGTAGGTGACTTAGTTGCTCGAAGCTTTCAACTTCAAAATTTCTTTTTTGAATCCGAAAAATATCTAGACCAAAAAGATCGGCATTAGATTGAAAACAACGTTTCGCGGAACCTCTATTAATCATGGAACTTATTCAGGAAGACCTTCGCTCAAATTTATAGGAGCTTTCAGGAAAAGTAGATCACTTGCGTGAACAGGATTCCTCAGTGAAAAATATCAGTTTGGCTGTCAAAATACTGAAGAAAACAATTTTTGGATTCGCTTGCTTAGCTTAGTTTCGTGAACGCGCCTAGTTATAAAATTATTAAGCAGCTACTTTTGAGAAGAACTTTTAAATGAAGAAATAAAAAAAATATTCTAACAATTCAATAATAATTAAGTTTTCTTATAGTAACCATAATAGTTTAATAATTCTCAGACTCGTTTAAATAGTCTTTAAGCCATAGAAAGGCTGATAAATCTTTTGATCTCAACAATTAAATACGTATGCTAAACTAATAGAAAACCTTCAGTTCCGACACCTGGCGGTGAGATTAAAAATTACAAAAAATATTAAATCGCGCTAAAAGGACTCCTCGAAACTTTTTGGATGATTTTTGTTCAAGCTAAGTTTTTTCCAGTTTTCAAATGTAATGCGCGACCCCTGGCGGTCGTTTTTAAAAGTATAGAAACATCTCAAAATTCATAAAATAACCCAATGAAACTTTTTTGGGGGGGGTATGTTTTTCATATTCTCTTCACTTCGTTTTTTAGTTTTTAACTGCAATGCGCGACCCCTAGCGGTCATTTTTTAAACTAAAACAAAATCTTTAAATTATAAAAAGAACCCAAGACAACTTTTTCGGGGGTATAATTTTGATATTCCCATTTAATTTTTTCCCCATATAAGATCGCTCCACCCTACTGGGTAATGCTAACTTGACAGTCAAGTTAGCAATACTCCAAAAAAATTAAAAAAAAAAATGAAGATGCAGTTAATTGTCGTGAATTTGTCGTAAATTTGTCGTGAAAGAAAAAATTTTGTCCGACCTTTTTTTTTAAAATAACCCTGGGTAATGCTAACTTGACTGTCAAAATTCTAAAAAAAAAATGCAAATAATTGTCGTGAATTTGTCGTAAATTTGTCGTGAAACAAAAAATTTTGTACCACTTGTATTTTCTGAGAAAAAATAAAAAAACCCCTACCCTCTAAAATCGCACAATAAACCTAGCACTACCATACCAAAGCTTTTTTCCTAGAAGATTAAAAAAAAAAATGTATCCAAACAATTGTCGTAAGATGTCGTCAGATAAGTTACGTACTCAAATAATTTGTCGTGCCCTTTTTTCTCAAAAAAATCACCTTTTTATGAATAAACCCCCTAAAATCGAATTTTTTCATACAATCTAACACTACCATACCAAAACTTTTATGAAAAAATGCTAGATTTTATGAAAAAATGCGATTATAGGGGGTTTAGTCATAAAAAGGTGATTTTTTTGAGAAAAAAAGGGCACGACAAATTATTTGAGTACGTAACTTATCTAAGGACGTCTTACGACAATTGTTTTGATAATTTTTTTTTTAAATATCTTCTAGGGAAAAAGTTCTGGTATGGTAGTGCTTTTTGTTTCAAGAAAAATTTACGACAAATTCACGACAGTTATTGGCATCTTTTTTTTTAAATCTTCTAGGAAAAAAGTTTTGGTATGGTAGTGCTAGATTTATTGCAAAAAATGCGATTTTAGAGGGTTAAGGTTTTTTATTTTTTCTCAGAAAATACAAGTGGTACAAAATTTTTTGTTTCACGACATATTTACGACAAATTCACGACAATTATTGGCATCTTTTTTTTAGAATTTTTTTTGAGGGTGGGTAATGCTAGCTTGACTGTCAAGTTAGCATTACCCAGGGTTAATTTTAAAAATAGGCGCGACATATTTTTTTCTTTCACGACAAATTTACGACAAAATCACGACAATTAATCCAATTGTTAGATTCCTGAAATTTTGAAGTGTTAATGCTAACTTGACAGACATTATTTTGAATCATATCTTCCCCATAACGTAACTTTAAATTTTCTCAATGATCATTGGTAAGGTAGTTCATCATTGAAAAATTAAAAGTCATTTTATGAGAAAAGTTGTGCCAAATTGAATTTTGTTTTACCTAGAAATAATTACTAACACAATTAGCTTTACTTTGGCATCAAAATAATCATTTGTTTTTTCTTCAAAATCTCTTAAAATTGACAATTAATATTTTCAATGATGATTTTCAATGATAGCTATAACTGGCCCCTTTGGGCGATTACAAATCCATCAAACCCAATATCGTGAAAATCGAACGATTCATTCTCGAATTATCCTGCTGAAAAACGAAATTTGCACATACAGCGCCACCTGTTGAGAATTTTAAGAACTTTTTTTCCTAAACCATCGCAAGCTAACCCCTAGGAGGATGTATCCAATTTGGTGCAGCCGTTTTCAAGTTTTAAGCAGCCTCACAAACCACGATCCACTTTTATATAATACTAGCTGACCCGTGCTCGAGTTGCTTCGCAAACTTTAAAAAATAATATTTTGTTTGCAAACCTTCCTACCTACATATGTATTTTTTTTCAAAGCTCCCGGATACACAATGTTTTTGCAGTGTAGCCAATTTGTAAATATGTGAAGCGTTTTTTAAGACTGAATTCATTTGAATTTATTCATAAAATTTTCCCTTTTAAACTATTCGCAGGCACCATTCAATTGATTTAATATTAATTGTCCCTCTTTCTTTTAATACACACGATTGTCCCGTCATTTTAAGATCTCAATCTTGAAGATCCGATCATAAGAAGTCAAGCTATAAGCTTTTTACTCGAACCAAACCACTTTTTTCCACCCGGAAACACCTTCTTTTTTATATAAAAGCGATTGCCGATGATAAGAGATACACAATACACAAAAAATAATTTCATCGCATAATGTGACTCTTTTCTTGCTGCATAACATACCTACCTAATTCACACAAACACACACACTTTCTTGCTACAATGGTAGCTTAACATTGTGCGCATGCCAGCAGGCATGAATTCAGTTTGCGGAAGAAAAGAACAAAACCAGAATAACAAAAAAACAAAAAAACAAAGCAGCTACCCATAGCATTTCTGGATAGAAATAATTTAAAAAATTGATAACTTTTAAAAGTTTATATATTTATTGCTCAATGTTGAGTTGAGAATGTTGAGTTTATCGAAAAATTCTTATTATTTTAAAATATCAAACCGTTTTGAGTGTATGAGTGAATATTTGGGACAAACTCTTAGAAAACAGATGACAAAAAATTCAAAAACAATAATATTCTGAAAATTTAAACAAATTAAGAAATACAAAATATCCTTAAACCGTCTCATAGACATAAAGAATATTATAAAATTAGTTTCACGTAAATCAGTTAATTATTTTATGAGTTATGCGCGAAGGAACAGAATAATTCTTTCGTATTTATATAATAGTTAAGATAGTCAAATCATCACCTGGAGTGCCAGTTTCAGGAAAAAAATATAGACGTTTTCTTCTCACTCGTCTTGTATGTTTTAGGGGTCGCTGAATCCGAATTTCAACTTTGCTACTTCCTACGGATATGGCTTCATAGCGAAAATCGCAAAACTGTTCGACCTTTTTTCAGTTTTTTGTTGAAAAGTCAACAAAATATACACTTTTTTGATAGATTTAAATTCTAAACTTTATAGAACATTAAACTTCCTACAAAAATACCTTACAATTTTTGTTTTAGAATAAACGGTTTGGCCACCAGAGTGCGGTGAAAAAATACCATAATTTCGTACTTTTTGGAAAACACAGTTCTCTCGTTAGATTTTTCCTTGTAATTCAAAAACCATGCCTGTGTAATTGTAGAAAACCTTGCTTAAACAACATTTAGTTTTTTACAAGTCACTTTCATCACTTAAATTTGCGAGAAAATGCACCGGCTAGAGCGTGATGAGATTATGTCTTATTAAAGGAAGCCACTAAAAGGCAATGGCTCATTAAGATGAGAAAAACACGGAGCGTTTATTAATGAGCGGTTTTCAGGAACTTTTGTATACTTCGATATTAAGAGATTTTTAATTTAACTTTTAATCAAAAAAATAAAATGTAAAAATAATTGAATTTGAAGGTTTTGAATGAACAACAACCAATTGTGTTGGCTACCACCAAGTATTGCATTAGGCTGGAATTATTGCAAATATATATATAGTGCACGATCAGGTGACCTCGGTGGTGCAATGCGTAGTGTAACGGACTCTGAGGTAGCTTGATCTAGGTTCAACTCCAGTTGACGGCAAAATAATTTATAAATTTAAATTGGAACTTTAGACTAAGTACCAATAAAAGGTATCTTATGATTGGTGATGTGGCAGCCATGAAATTGCAATAATACAAACCTAATGTAATACTTAGAGGAAGCGAACACAAGTGGTTGTTGTTCATTCAAAACCTTCAGTGTTAATATGACGGAGCGAAAGCTACGCAGCCTAACTACAATTGTTATCACGAGAACACAACTTTGAATAATTAAATGATTAGCACTTAAGCTCGAATAAGGTCATGCATTCAGACTGCTGACCATTTTTGTTTTTTTTTTTATTTAGAGTTTAAAGTGTTCAAATTTGACATACCAAAAATTCAATATACAAGACTTACCAAATGACCTTAAAACCTTAATGAAAATGAGTGCAATTAATAGATTACATATCTACCTACCTACCTTAAAATCTAGAAATTCCTATCTAATGAATCATTTGGAATTTGTCTCTTACTACAGCATTTGTTGATGTATGTTTGTAGAATTAATGGAATTGTATTTAAACAGGGATCCTTTTGCCATCAAATCAACATAAATCACTCCATTAAATAAAGTGTATTTAAAATAGAACTTGAGACATCACTCAAGTAAGGATTATCATTTTTGAAGGATTACTTCTTTAAATCTTCAAAGTATTTCAATATTTTCAACCTTACTTAGCTCGAACAAAAACCGAACGAAACCAAAAAAAAGCAGAACAAGAAGTAGAAAATACATACAAAGGACAAATCGAAAATTCCAAACCATATTCTTATAAATCATGATTGATCCACTATACCTAAGAAACAAACAACAACAACCACAAACAAAAAAACAATACAAAAAAAAACATAAATAAGTAATTTGTCAACCACTTCAATAAAAGTCCAGAATTCTTCTCATTATTCTTGCTCTTAAAAGCATAAAAACCCAACCGAAACCAATTCAAATTGGCCACAAATTTCATTCCTCCACACCAAATAGTATACATACAAACATATAATACGAGTTATAATGCCAGAAAAGAGCGCCTTTATTTTTATGAGAAAATTGTCTTCTTTGTCTATGTATAATGGGACCCAGTATTAGGTGGTGTTGAAGTGTATGTATAATTGTATATATTGTATTATGTATATAATTCTTAAGCCAACCCTGGGGGCTGACATTAAAGAAATTACTTATGAAAATGCTCTCCTATATATTTATAATGGTTTTGTCGATGTTGAATGTCGACGTTGTTTTGTGGCGCGCTTTTGGATTTGACTTCGGCTTCTTTCTTACTCTTAGTAGTGCCTCGAAGCACCATCTTCTTATTTTGTTCTTGGAATTCAGGAGCGGAGTAAGTAATCTCGGGAAGGGAAATGATGTTTGAACGCAATTTATTAGCTCAACCACACATTTCTAAATTGAAAAACAGACAGGTACTGGAAAAATTCTTCTTTAAATCTTTCTTAAACGAAGTTATAAATGTAAAATTTTCAGATTCCACTGACGCGATGCTTCAATTTGTAAAAAGTATTATTTTTTGTGTTATTTTTAAAGCTCTATTTGTATTGTTTTGGTATATCGCGCTTTTCCGCAATGATTTAAAAGTTATAAGCTCATTTGATTGCCTTTACTACCCGAAGTTTGATTTTGAGGCGAATTAGTTGTCAGTGAAAAAAAAGCACTCGTACGCCATACATCACTTTTCAGAGCAGTTGCTCTTTCACAGCCTCAAATTTATTCTCAGAAGTAGAGGAATGTAATTATTTAAAAAAAAAAAATACCTACGAAAATAAAAACAATGCTTGTTAGCACAGACAGGGGATCGACCCCAAAACCTTCCGATTCATCACTTTTGATAAAATTCAAGTTAAAATATTATTTTGTTGTTATAACGTTAAGCCAATTTTAAGCGAAAATAATGACTTAAAGAGAAAAACAAAAATCCCTTGAGATTCCCAGAATTTCTCATTATCTTTTCTGAAAATCATCTTTAAAAAAAAGTACCTAAACATAGGTCCAAGGCAAAGTATGTACAAAATTTAAGTTTCTATGTTCTGATCTTTAAGGAGGTGTTAACATTTAAGGAAAACAGTCAGACAATATTTTGGTGTGTTGGTAAGTGTCAAGAAATTATGTATTTATAAAGGGCCACGTGGTGGCGTAGGGATGATGACGTTATCTAGAATGACAAAAATCTCGAATTGCAAAAATCCTGAAAAACACAAAAAAAATCTCAAATGCAAAAATCTCGAATGCACAGAAATCTAGAACGTACAAAAATCACGAGAGACTATCCAGAAAAATATTAAAAAACAATATTTCAAGATTTTTGTGTGAACCTACATATTTCAATAGTTTAAACGCAAATAAAACGCATTATACATATGTTCCATTTATGAAACAATTTATTTTTCTGCCCAAAAAACAACAAAAAATGAAAATGTTTTTAACAATAATATAATATCTTATAGGTATACTTCAATTAAAAAGTACAAGCGACCTCAACTCCAGAAATTAATGTGTTTCGCCCAGATATGACAGCTCTTTAGTCAGTCTGTCACACCCCAGTAAGACACAAATTTTGGTCGTTGTTTACCGAATCTTATAAAAATCAAAGAAAATAGAAACTTTGAATTTTATTATTCTAGGGGAATTCATGCACCCAGAAAATAATTACCCGTGGTCGGGTTTTTTATAATAAGAAGATGAAGAAATTTAAATATTAAAATTACTTCTGTTTTAAGTGGAGTGAATGAATATAATTCAATTAAAAAGTACAAGTGACCACAACTCCAGAAATTAAGGTGTTTCGGCCAGATATGAAGAGCCCACTGTCACGTGCGAATTTAAACGAGAAAAAAAAAACTTGCAAACGTTTTCAAAAAGTTGTTTTGAAAAATTTAAGTTTACTTTTTAAAGATAGTCTCCTGAAAATTTTAAGAATTACTTAAACATAAAATTTCAAAAACAAAATTAAAATTATGAAAGATTTCAGACCTTTATACTATGCATTTGGTAAGCGGGCTACCCAAGGTACTGTTGTTCAAAAACAAGGTTTGGAAAAAAACTCCAGAACTAATTATAGAAATAAGAATTTGAAGTTTTACCAATGTTGCTGAAAAAATGTAGTTTTACCGGTTAATTCTAGAATTTCCTTTCTACGAAGTTTTACATTAATATTATGTAGTGAAGATACTTATACTATAATGTCATTCAGGTTCAAAGTAAATAAACGAGGAACTCGTAATGTACCATTGCATTTATTGTTGAAATAACAGCAACTTTTTCTGTGGAAAGTTATTTATATTCCAAGGATATAGTCGACAGATGCCAGGCAAAGCTTATTTCATTCAGGTACAGTTCTCTTATCAATACTTTCTTTATCTTGGCTTAGTTTTCAAAGTGAAAATTTATATTTCTTCTACTATTTTTCCCACAATATTTCATTACCAGGAGTGCTAACTGTGGGACTCCAATTACCTTTCTGTATTTCTGAATTCAACAAATGACCCATCACCCATTTTCTGAAGGTATGGGTTAATCGATTGAACTCCCCTCCAAAAATTCTTCCTAAATTTAAGTTATTGTAAATTCTCAAACATCACTTACTGTCAAATATTTAATATCGTTCGAATCCAACTAATTTGTCGCCCCCTTACATTCTGGCTAGATGTGACGTTAGCCTTCAAAACCCCTTATTGCCGAACCTGAATTAACCTCTTTGTGCCCTCCTTAACCTACTCCCTCTGGAATTATGTACAATGAACATCCTTCCACCGTTCAACATATTTCATCTAATTCTTCGCCTCTTTTATTTATTTTCCAAACAATTTCCCGAAACAAATCTTCTCACTTGGTTCGGGGATCTTGGTTTTTGTTGTGGAAATGATGATGATGATGATGGTGATGGTTCTTTGGTATAAATAAATGTGTGGCTAATAACATTCATCCATCGACGCCAAGAAATCGAACTCCAACCAGTCAGTAGGTATATACTCGTATAGACAGAACGAATTGAAGAATCTTCCAATTTATTATTGACAAGCATGATGTCCGATTAGATGATATGAATCTAGATACTTATTTTTTTTATTTTGGCTCCCAAAATTACGTTAGAAATCGAAACTATGTACCTACCAATACATATAGATAAAAAATAGATGGACTAGTAGAAGTTTTTGCCAAAAATGTATTTGTGTTTGTGGTGAGGTCTAATTGAAAGTTTTCCATCTATAAATACGTCGACCATGTTGGGCAGGTTACAAAATACCGACAAGTCGGTCGTCGTTATATTAGATCGGAAGAGAAGTGTATATGTTTGTAGTTGCATTATAGCACTACCACATTTGAACCATACGAACCACCCAACCGAATAAGAATTAAATTTGTTTAGTTTGCCCGCGGCATTGATGTCAATACATGAGAATTAAATTATCCGCTTAATGTATAGAAAACTATATCTATGTTCATGTATGCATTAATGTTGCCGCCGCCACTGCCACCCGTCCACCAGGTCGCCGCCGCCATCGCCATCTCAATCATCATACCACACCAGCCAACAAACAGCCACCAGCGACCAGCAGCAGCACATCTACAATTCACATAAGTTAGTTTATAGAGCTAGAGTTAGCCTTTATGGAAGAGGGTAATTCGTATGTACAATATACACAATAATTTGATCCCCATGGAGAGGAGGATGACTTTTGTAGCCCCTACGGCCAGAAATCCAGTTTACCACCAGCATCATAAACATTATAGAAGCAGTGCATATACGTATAGCCAGCGCTCCAAATTGCTACGCCCTGGCTGACTAAGGGTGTTGTGGGCGATGAGCAGACGGGTTAAGAGGGGGGCAGAGATATGTTGTGTCTGCTTTCCTATTTCCCGGGTTCCAGGATGGCATCTCTAGCACCATCTCCATCAACACCATATATCCACTGCCGTCGCTATCATACCCACACCCCCCCCCCCCACCAATGTGTGGATTCCTTAAGGTGGTGGCAGCGGGAGTGTTGTATATGTTGTATGCTGTGGTGCGGCAGTAATTTAAAAAATAAAAAACATATAAAAAACATTGAAACATTGCCACGTTCACAATAGTGGCGCTTTCCGCTCTACGTGTTGATTGCATACAACACAGTGTTTATATTTGTTAATTTAACATCAAGGGAAGTATATAATAAATTATGGTTAAGGAAAAAAAATTATAACAATAATAACAACAACAACAACACCAACTAAAATATCGCCATCGCCGTCAACAGGCAAGGCATGAGTCTGAAGTGTTATAGATTTGTGTGTTTTTTTTTTTTAATTTTATGATGCGTACGCGGGTACCTACAACAGCGTTGTTAATCATATCAACCGAGAACAAATCAGGACGGTGAGAAAGAGAGAGAGAGTCACAGATCGGGTTACAAAAACAAAACCGCAAAGCCGATACCGACACATGCTACTCTGTAAAATATCAGATCACGGTTCATGGATCAACCTTAAACCTATAGAGTAATTGTGAAGCCCTGTAGATAGTATACCTACGAATAGTAAAAGATACATCAAGCTAACTTTGACTCTATGTATGTATACATATTTAGTTTGTCGACTTTTGTATGGAGATGTCACTCATTTGAATGAAGGTAGTGCTTCAGAGTTCGGAAAAGTAATTAATTTTGCTTTCCAAAATTTATTATTCTTCCTGATGCTGATGAATTTGAAAGGATAACTAGATATTGTTTTGTTTTGTCGACTATTAACAATAACTGGAGAATCAGTGATGTCGTCTTGAGTTATTGTCAATATAAGGGACATCTTTTTAATTATTATTTAAGTAAGGATTGTTTTGGCAATGAACCCTTACAAATAAAAGATAAAACATTTTCACCTATGCTTATGAAACCAAGACAGGATCTAACAGTTTTTGGAAAACATACATAAATTCTAAATTAGTCCTTAGAGAATGACAATGATATCCTATGTAAGAGAAAACCCGAATGGGAAATGGCGCCCAAAGAACGTAATCCCCTCTAAAACTACCAGGCCAATCAACAACCGGGCATTCTATTTATTTAAAGTGATGAATTTGACTCCCCTTTTTGGATCCTCTGCCCTTTACACGCAGTTCCTTTAATCGACCTACAATGTTGACTAAGGTGGGCGTTTTTAGCAAATTTTTGCATGCAATTCAAAGATTATGAGTATTAGTTTTCTGAACTCATCGTCATCATTTATCTTACGTCACCTTTGGGGAAAAAAATCAGGAAGCCATCGCAAAACAGTTCACATTTTTTTTTATTTTTTTGAAGTTTCAGTTTGAAAATATTTTTTTCGAAAACTAAAATAAAATAAAATAACAGACTTATAAGCAGGGCCCGGATTCTCATTCTCTAATAAACACAAAATATGCGCCTGAAATATGCACTTAAAATTACTAAGTATGCCATACAAAATATGCCATAAAAAATCCAAAATATGCCACAAAAAACCCAAAATATGCTGCAGAAATATTTTAAAAGTAAATGAAAAACCATTTGAATAGAAAAAAAAATAAAAAATACAGTCTTTTATTCATAGAAAGTTTTCACAGCAAAAAGTAGATAAATAAAATTCACATAAAACATAAAATTAAGGTTAGACCGCACTAGGCGGAACTGCCATTCAAAATAATTTGTATGAAATTGTATGAAGTTCAGTTGCCGCTTAGTGCGATATAGCTCATACAATTTCATACAAATAATGTTTTGCCTCGTCGTGAAGTGTAGTTCCGCTGCAGTTGTGTGCGGTCTAACCTTTAAGGTAGGTTTAACAAAAAACAAATAGTAGTTTTAATAATTTGTGCATTATTTTCGTAAGAAGGTTTTGTTAGCATAAAATTTTTTCTGAAGTTTTCAAAAACGTTTGTACATGGAAAACGACCTCTCCAAGTTAACAGACGTTAATGGAGCATTTTTTAATGAAACAATCTCATTTATTGCATATCGAAGCACTGTTCTTCATTCCCATTTAAGAATGTACAGATTTTTTAATTTTCATATATCCTTCGTTTTCTTAAGAACATCTTCTATTTTCTTACAAATAGATTGACCCTTTGGAGTCTCTACTGCATTCATTTTTGAAACTGCTTCGTCCATTAAATGTATTTGTTTTTTAAGCGAGTTCCAACCCTCTAATTTTACTATAGTCTCACTGAGTTTGAACTTATGAAAGCCAAAGTTTATTTCCTTGAAATATGCAGGCAAAATATGCATTTATTGTTAAAAAAATGCTTAATAAGCCAAAATATGCATTTATATCAAAATATGCAAAAATATGCACTAACGATAAAATGCCATTTTAAAGCAAGTTTCTTTATTCGAAAAACTATCTGATTCTTTTGCTTCTAAGGCTTTCCAAAAAAAAATATGCATTTGCATAGAAATCCGGGCCCTGCTTATAAGTAATAATATAAGATTTTTCGTTTTCTATGAATAATTGTTTAAATAATATGTTTTCATTTTTAAGTATTGTTTTTTTTGTTTTATTTACCCCTCCCCAAAGGGCTACTCATATAATGATGAGTTCAAAAAGCAATACGCACAAACTAAGAGTTCACTCAGTGATTGCGACAACAGTGTTGAAAACGGTACACCATTATATTCAGTTCTGTGATTCTTGGGCCTACGAAATATATACTTTTGAAAATTCCAATAACTCCGAGAAATAATTTTCATATTTTTTGAAATATGTACATTAGAGTGTCCGTTATTTCCCAAACTCATTTTTTTGGATATCTTAAAAAACTGCATTTAAAAATGTATTAAAAAATTTAAATTATAATTTATTTCGATTTTTTAAGTTAAAAAATACATTAATATTATATATTTTTCTCTTATTTTTCTCTCTCGATCCTCAGCAGTTTTTGTTGTTCTGCAGAAAGTTTTGCCGATTTCCATGTACTGAAGCAATTCGAAGTCGAACGTAGGCAAACATAAGATGGTGATCGCGAGCTAACCCTACATCAGCACCGCGTCTGTTTCGGACGTCGAGAAGACAATTTTTAAAGCGCTTGCTAATAGCAAAGTGATCGATTAAGTTCGCTGTACATTGACGATCTGTGGATAACCAACTTATGTTGTGCGAGATCCTATGCTCGAACAGAGTATCTCCAATGACTAGCTGATTTGCGTTACAGAAGTCAACAAACCGCTCTTCATTGTCGTTCCGTTCCCCGATACCGTTGTTATCCAGAACGTGCTTCAACGCTGTGTTGTCCTGACCAACCTTAGCATTAAGATCTCCCATTACGATAGTGATGTCTCCATTCGGCGAGCTTCTGAAAACCGCGCTAAGTTGGCTGTAAAATTCGTCCTTCTCGGCGTCCGACGCTTCCTCAGTTGGGGCATAGCACTGGATTATGGTGATTTTTTCTTAATTTACTCTGGAACCTGGCTGTCAATATCCTATCGTTGATGGGTTTCCAGGTTATAAGACTTTGCCGCGCCTTTGGAGTCAACATTAAACCTACGCCGGAACATCGGGAGCTTCCAACTGGTTTTCCAGAGTAAATAAAGAAAGTGCTTTTCGAAGGTGAATCCACCTGCCTTGCGCTCAACCATCTCACTTCACTCAGACCCAAGATGTCTAGGTTGTATCGTAGGAATTCTTTCTCAAGTTGGAGGAATCTGGCGTTGTTAGGGCCTTCTTCGCGGTTATCGAAAACAATTTTAACATTCCAGAATCCAATCTTTGTCCTTGTTCGATAGCCAAAAGTCGTCATCGTTAGATCATTCCTTATCCGAAGCTGTAGTTGCCGATTCAAAGCGGTTGATTTCTTTACATTTGGTAGGTTGCGAACCCGTCACACGACCCCCAGACCCGGAGGGCCGGATCCTTGTGTAGCCTTAGGACAGCAGGCCGGATAATCCGATACCAGTAGCCCACTACGGGGATATGAGTGCTGCCGTTGACCCTTGAAGGGTTCATCCGCCACCATCTCTTTTTCAGCACCCTGGCTAGTACTGAAAATCCTTACTGACCATAGCTCTAAATATTTCAGAGTAGCTCACGTAAGGTCTCTGTCGTTCATACTGTTGGTGACATCGTTGATTCTGATGAATTCATCCGCCGCACACCTTCTTACTGATGGGCTCGTCTAAGACTTCAGCCGACTAATACAGCCAGTCATTTCCGACAGAGTATTTATAGTGTTGCTACTTTTGTCTCTTGTTCAACACTCGCGCTTATTTGTTTGGCAAGTCAAGTCTGGATGGACGAGACCAGTACCCGATGGTTACCACTTGGAGGTAAAATAAGGACAATTGATGTGTAGTATTCGTTACATCACTGGACATCGCCGTGTTGACTACCCGCGTCCTACAACATCTAACCATGGCTCTTTGCAGTATTACCAGTCAGTTTTACATCTCTAAGAACACACATATCTACAGTAGTTCATGAATAAAAAACCATTTAAGTTTTTTTTTTTAAACCTCATAAGGGTGTTTTAATTTAATTTCTGAATGTCATAAATAATATTATAGACAATTTTTAAAAACGACTTTTAAAATTTTAAGAAACGGGTCAAAGTGAGTTTTAAAAACCTCAATAGATGAATGCCAAATTGAGTTCAAAAAGTCATCAGAGCTAATATGTAAAGGAGGTAATATCGATTACTTACTTACCCGGGGGTTAGACAAGCGAGTAGAACTAGTAGCATTTGTATCATAGTGTTAGTTTTATGGATGAATGTGTGACTAGTAGCTCTCTGCGCGTTTTGTCAGCTAGTATGATTTTTTAAAAATATTTCATACAGAAAAATATACAAATTATGGAAACTATGGAAACAAGACAAATAAATGAAAACAATACACTACACTAGTAGGATAACTGGCAGGCTACTCGCAGGCAAAAATATTATACTATTTGCCCTGCTAGTCGGCTCTCTCGTGTTCAGATACACTAACACACATATACGCTACTAGTTCTACTCGCTTGTCTAAACCCCGGGTTAAAAAATTTAATGTTTTTTTTTTTTTCTTTTTAATCTTAGAAACAAATGCACTAAAATTGAATTGGAAAAATTATTAGAATTAAATGCCTCAAAAATCTGAACCAATTGAGAAATTCTTAGGTCAGAATTGAATTATAAAGAAATATATATGATTTTGATTTTGTAACAAACTGCAAAAAGACAGGGCGGTGTTAAATGGTTTTCGTCGGAACGGAATATGAACTTTATAATTTATTAAACGTCGAAACTGAAAAGACAGCGGTAACATCTACAATGCCATGTTGCACTTTTTTGTAAAGCCACAAAATAAATTAAATAAAGTTGCTTTAGTTAGCAGTTTTCGAAGAAATAATTTTTAAACTCAAAAGTTTGCAAAAAAAATTTTGTTCAAAATTTCACGTATTTTCAATTCAACGACTTTTAATTTGCAAGAGTTTTAAAAATAGAGAAATCTACTTATAAATCAACAGGTTGCGGAAATGATCATCTACCCGGATTCTTTTTAGTTTTATGAGAAAGTTGGTTCGTTTATGTTTTAATATTTTGAAAAGTAAAAGCCCCAGAACCATCCGGTTTTCAGTGTTCGGCTAAAAATTAAAAAAAATAAAAAAGTAGGACTCAAATACTTAAAATTTTTAACAAAATAAGATTGAATCTTTTTAACATTTTTTTTTACCTTTTGAGTTTGAAAATATTTTTTTTTTTCAAACATTTTTAATTAAAACAACTTAGTTTAGAAATTAAATAAAAGAAGAGGTTTCTGGCTTTATAAAAACGTATATCATGTAATCGTACATGTTAGCGTTGTTTTTAATATATTTTTTTTCTGTCTGATTATATGACCTTGCTCTGTAAAAATAAAAACTCATCAAAAATAGTAGCTGTTAGTAGCAAATAATATTAGTAGTAGTACAAAGCTTAATGTGTTACCTATGCTTTTTGAATGTTCATTCAAAGTTAGAGATGATTATAAAAAATGTTTTTTTTTTTTCAGAAGCAAAAAAGGTATTATTAAAATTGTTTTATTCGTCAAAAAGATGTGAGCATTTAAGAATAACATAATTTTTGCTTTAATTTCTTATTGCACTTGATATAAAAAATAAAATTAGCTGATTACAAAATGAGCCCGACCAAACTTATTTTTTTTTTTTGTTTTAAGAAATTGTGGTAGATTTTCCGCGCGTAGGTACCGTGTGATCCAAAGAGAAAAAATGTTATTTGTGTTTGAGTTTACCGTTACTTTTATTAAAATCGAATATGTGTTTTTCTATTTTGGTCCAGGGGAGGCCGCACTGTGCGTCGATGTCGTAGGTCGCGTCGCTGACTGTTACGATTTTCATTTCGAAAACAAGAGTAATTTATAATTTAATTGGGTTTTTTGTGTGATAACACACTCGCAGTTAGGCTGCAAAGCTTTCGCTCCGTCATTTATATTATTTATGAATTTTCAACAACCACCTGGGTGGGCTACCACCATTGTATTTGGCTGGAATTATTGCAGTCTAACTGCGACTGTGTTATCACACAAAAAACCCAATTTAATTAAATCAATTCTTGACCAGTGTCAAATCTTTCATACAATCTCCCACCTTACAATTGTCCAACGAATTGTTGGTTTGTAAATCGTGTATGGAGAAAAGAGAAAGAACCCGAATGATCAACAACCAACTTGTGTGGCTAGTAAAAATGCTAGTTGTCTTAATATGCAATTTATAAAGGCAAAGCCTTACATTGGATGGGCATGCTCAGGTGACCTCGGTGGTTCAATGCGTAGTGCATAAGCCTCAGATGTAGCTGGTCTAAGTATGATTCCAATTGACGGCACTAATTTATAAATTAAAATTGAACATAAAGACTAAGGTGCCAGTTATAGCTATCATTGAAAACCATCATTGAAAAAGTTAATTGTCGATTTTGAGACCCTTCGAAAGTTTAATCAATGAATATTTTAATGCAGAAAGGTAGCTTACGTCTTCAAAATTATTTCTCCTCAAAAAAAAATTATTTTGAGCCATATCTTCCCCATAACGTAACTTTTAATTATTTCAATGATCATTGGTAAGGTAGTTCAACACTGAAAAATTTAAAATCATTTTATGAGAAAAGTTGTGTCAAATTGAATTTCGTTTTACCTAGAAATAATTATTAAGTCAATTTACTTTACTTTGGCATCACAATAATCATTTGTTTTAACTTCTAAATCTCTCAAAATTGACAATTAATATTTTCAATGATCGTTTTCAATGATAGCTATAACTGGGCCCTAAGCACCACTGAAAGGAATCTGATGATTGGTGTGGCAGCCATGAAATTGCAATAATTCGAGCCAAATACAATGGTGGTAGCCACCTCAGGTGGTTGTTGAAAATTCAAACATTTATAAATATTTATAATTTGACTTCGAACAAGAAATAAGATGATGTTAAAATATAATTATTTTTTCGCTGTCGCCAAATTTATTTCTCCAAGATAAATAATTTTCACGAGCACAGTTCGGTAAACTTTGATAAGCCAAAACATTTATTTTTGCTCTCAGATTACGACGAAGAATTGAAAAAAATTTCAAACGCCTATAATCACTACATCCACTGGTACCAATGGTTGGTACCCGTAACAAGATATAAACCTCATATTTATGTCGTTTTCGATCGGATTTCGGAACAGAACTACTCCTTTTTGATTCCAATCGAATTATTTTCTATTGTTCCATGACTAATTCGTGAAATATTTATGTGTGTGTGCGTTAATTGTCTGATATTTATCTGTATTTTGCACGTTCAGTCGAGTAAAATTAGGGCTGGCCACGAGACGAGAAAAGTCTCGGTCTCGATCTCGGTCTCGCATGACGAGACCGAGATGAGACTGGCTTTTAAGCAACCGAGATTAGACAAAGACGAGACTGTATATTTGGACCGAAATTTATAGAAAGTCTAATAAATTAAAAAATCCAATTTTAGTTAAATATTTGTTTTCTTCTGCACGTATTCAAACTATAATCGAAAATATTTCGTTCCAATAATCAAGAGGTTGTCCGGAAATCGTATTTTTCGGAGACGAGACCGAGACGAGACTTAATTATACGAGACTGACACGAGACTGACACGAGACGAGACTGAAAATTTTAGATTTTAACGAGACCGAGACGAGACTTACAAAAGTCTCGCAGAGTCTCGTCTCGTGGCCAGCCCTAAGTAAAATTAATTTGACAAATAATCCGATGAAAGGGTTCATATGTATATGTGTGCTCCGGGGATACTCCTTTACTAATTCCGGAACAGTAAAATACTCCGAAAACATTATTCGGGACAGCCAATCGAATTACTTAGGAGTAAGCGGAGTCAAAAAGGAGTAACTCCGAACCTGCAACCGAAAACGACATAAGGTAAATCTTACCTATATTAGTATAATTTTTTGCCAATCGAGTTAACGGCTATGTCAAAACTTTAAGATTCATTATGTATTCAAAACTTTGAATTGATATATTCTAAAATAAAACATTTTTCTAATATCAGCCTTTATGGACTGTTCTATAAAATTTAATAACAATGTTCATTCATATGTGAGTCTATCTAAATACTAAAAAAAAATTGTTATACACGTGTAATTACGTCATAACTTCATTACGCTAGCCTATAAAGAACTATATTCGACGGCACTGATTGCATTAAGCAATCCTCTGAATTCTATGTAGGTATAAAGGGAAAAGGGATAGAGACCCCACTCTACCTATACCTTCAATCCTATATCTATACTACAATACCACAAGCAACGTCAGCAGCCAATCCCGCAATGATATAAATGACGATGAAAGTACTTTCCTTTGTATTCTCAATCACTTAAGTCCATTAATCAATTTAATTTTATTGTGTGAATACAACGAGAGGAGGCTGCGACTGCGATATCGTAGATAAAAGCGAGGGACAACAAACAGACATAAGTATAACTACCTGACGGATATATGTACGTATCGTATATGTACAATTTATAGAGGTTGCGTCCCAAAAGTGGATGAGTGTCTATATAGCTTTTATTTAGAAGAGCCGCCACATTTAATTTGGGTAACGCAATTATCCATCACTTTTTCTCTCTAAATCTCAATACCATTATTTCGAGACCAAAAGCCGAGATAAACGTGGCGCTCCTTTTTTTTATTCTTTTGTATTATTTTTGTTTTAATAAAAAGGATTAAAAACTTAAAAGGAAATTGTGCTGAGTACCAGTGAAATCTTTTCAAGTAGGTATATGTCTATGCATGTATCCATCGACATTAAGCGCTTAACCCTCTCTATAGCTGGCATCTATCCGTTTCCTTTATCTAACTGATGCTGCTGGTTCCGACCGATGCCGGTAGGTAGGTATCTACACTCTATGCTGGTGCTGGTCCATTCATTCACTTGGTTCATTCATTCATTTGATGCTCAGTCATCAGATCTATTCCACATCTATCCAATCCACCCATTTAATCGTCATCAACGTTGTGTTTGTGTGTTTTGTTTGCAACTCTCTAAAATTGTATCTTGTGTCTCCTTTTCATGATTCTGATGACTGTGTAGCACATTGGCAATGGTTGATGGAAAATGGGCTGCCCAGATGACCCAAAATATAAAACCTACGCCTAGGCACGAATGGAACTTAAATTATTGATATGGTCTGGTCACTGGTACAATTAGTTTTTGACGTAAAAGTGAAATATTTGATTGAAATGGTCAGAAGGGTAATTCTGTAAAATAAAGCGATTCAACGACATCGGGTTGCCTATTTCTGAATCTAAAATTCTCTACATATGTGATAGAGAAAGGTTTTTTTGGAAAAAATATCGTTCCATCACTTTCGTTTTATGAAATAACGCCCCAGAATGGTGCTCCCTAATAGTTTCATTCACAGGAACATAGGATCTAAACAAAAATTCACATGGAGTAAGACCACCATCTTTAAAAATCCCACTTAAAAACTAAAAAGTTTCTTTTCAGGGTTACTGCCCTGAAACGGAATTGACAAATCCTCCAAGAGAATCTCTTGTCATGAAAAAGTGCTTCTTGTCTAGCATTAAATTGTAAGTCATAAAATTGTTAGTCCCTTCCATTTCTGTCGAAACGCGCACACAGAAATAGTTGTTGCGAGTTGTTAGTCACTAGGCCCTGGTTCTTCACGAGCTGTTGCGCCCTGTAAGGGACATTACTATTAACCCAATTTATTTATTTTATTTACACTTTGAATTATATGATTAGTACATAAGTACATTTTTAGCATGATTTAGTCATGTAAGAATTTTATATGGATTATTGCATAAGAAAGTGTCGGCTATCTATGAGCATAGCATAGAACAGCGGTTCCCAAACTTTTTTGACCTTTGGAGCCCTTAACTAGTTCCAAATATATTTTGGAACCCCAACTTTTAACGATATAGCACAAAATGAAAAGCAACACAATCACATTTCAACATTTTTTAATTATGAGAAGCTCACACTTCGATAAAAAATGTAAACGTCAAACATGTTTGTTATGTTGTATCGTGTAGCTTGGAGAAATTGGCTTGTTGGTGGTGGGTGGGGTGATTTTGACATTTAAATTTTTTTTTTAATATAAAGGCATTTTCCTTCTGTACAGCTTTTAGAAAAAAAGTTATTTATTATTAAAAAAACACCAGTAGTAGCCCGTAGCGTAATGGTTAGTGCGTTCGACTGTCACGCTGGAGGTCTGGGATCGCTTCCCAGTCTCATCCTCCTAAAAACTAAAAAGTTTTTTTTTCAGGGCTATTGCCTCTTGCGAGGAATTGACAAATCCTCCAAGAGTATCACTTGTCACGAATAAGTGCTTCTCGTCTACCCGTTCGGATTCGGCATAAAATTGTAGGTCCCTCCCATCCCTGTCGAAAGGCGCACACAGGAATGGTTGCGAGTTGTTAGTCACTAGGCCCTGGTTCTTCATGAGCCGTTGTGCCACCCGATTTATTTTTTTTTAAATCACCAACAAATGTGGAATGGTTTTAATATGTTGTGGAAATACTACAGCCAAATAATTTTAACTCAGTTATGTCGAATATAAAAATGCCCGCAGTTTGAGTGACTTTGGCTACAACAAACTTGCCCTTAAAAGACCTACAAAGCTTACAAGTACAAGTCTCCTATAAGGCTGCAAAAGAGTAGAGAAAGACTGGTCCTCCTAATATTGTTCCAGTCATATATGAAAATTTAAATTTACAATTCATGTATTTAAAAAACAAACAAAAGATAAATGAAATCCTTAAAAACAAACAAAAAATCCTCGGTATAAGAAAATGTCTGTGAGATCAATATTGATTGGTGATCATTGATTGATTCTAGTCAATGAGATAATATGGAAAATGTTTACCCGGCCAAAGTCACCCAAAACTGCAGAGTGACTTTGGCCACCCAATTTTTGATTTTTAATAATTAAATTAGCCAACTTATTTGTATAAAATGAACGATACTTGTGCAAAAAATATTTACTCTATAAAAAAATCTATGTAAAAGGTATTCATACTTTAATTTGAAAATGCGCCAAAATCATACGGTTTCATGGTACTTTATAAAATATTTTTGTATTTTTACTGTTCGTTCTTCGAGAAAGTCGCGGAACCCTGAAAACTCCTCCACGGTACCCCAGGGTTCCGCGGAACACAGTTTAGGAGCCGAGGGCATAGAGTATTACTTTATGCACTCATTACATAAATATAAATATTCCCTGGATTAATCACATAAATATCAGTCGATTATCTATCTGTATAATGATATTGTAATGAGTTATGTTTCTCAATGGTATTCTGTGTAATCATTACGTCGCATAAATAATATGTGCTTATTACATACAACATATATGTTCTCATTACAAAAATAATAGGTATGTAGGAGTAGGTGTAGGTACTAACACATTAGAATATATATATATAGAAATATGTACTAATTATGAAGGCACTCATTGTCATTACATAAGAATATGCACCGATTACATAAACATATATTCATAACGTAAATAATATGTACTTATTACATAAATAATATTTACTCATTACATATAGGTATATGATATAATACATATTATGTAATTAGGTACGCATTGCAAAAGAATATGTAGTCATTACATAAATACGAGTGACAACAGATAGTAGTCATCACAATGGACTTTTAGAAGGTAAACCTTGTACGCATTTAATTTTTAAAGGCGTCTCTTTTTTCCTATAATGTGAAAGTTAGTACTTACATATATTTATTTTATTAGAAAAATGTAAGGTTTTACTTTCCTGATTTAAACTGCAAAATGTTCTTATTAAGTTTATAAATACTTCATATAGTTTTCTATTAAAATGCCGAATTTGCGTTATGTATAAGATAAAGTTTGGATAGCCTACCCTACATAGTTGATGGACGGATTCAAATTGGATGTGAAACATTTGTATGTGGTTCTCTAGAAGATAATTTCATTTTTTTTTTTTTTATTTTAACTCATCTCGAATGGGTAGCTGTCATATAACGAATTCTCTCAAAAAACGCCTCTAAAAATTTCTATTAAACTTTCTGCATGTGATCTCTAGAACACGTTTAATAATAATGCCTAACAGATTCTTGTCGAGGAAAATAAAGTTTTCCAGATTTTTAGAGCAGATTGCCTTTCTTTAGACTATAAATAGCAACACTCTTAAAAAACAAAGAAATTACGGCTGGGATTTTCTTACATGCACAATTAAAAGAAGCATTACCAATCAAACCAACTCTGCGGCCCAGTTTTTTCGTCACAAATTTCGACTGGACCTTCTTTTTAATAAAGTTGTAATTAAGCACTATTTTTGTTTTTGAAATTCAATGCTTTACCAATTCTTAGTCAAACACTGAAAACCGGACTTTTTAGGACTTTTACTTTTCAATATAATTAAAAAATAAAGAAACCAATTTCTTACTAAAAGCAAAACAAAAACGGGGTTGATTTTTTTTGAAATGATCATTTAGCCGGATTCTTCTTAGATTTATAAGAATGTTATTGTATTGTTTTTTAGTATTTGACTAAGGAATTGATAAATGCATTAAATTTTGAAAACAAAAATACCTCAATAACGTAAAAAAAAATATTTTTTTTATTCATTAATCGTTGAAGGAACACTATCTAAAACTTACTTTACTTTAGAAGGTGCTCACAGTCCAGGATGAACTATGGTTTTAACCAGCAAGCCCTTCCAGCCAGCTCTGTCCCTAGCACCACTTGTCTACGCCACCTATAACTGATTGTTTCTTCCTCTGCTGCGTACAACATTGAAGTTAGATTCGAAGACTCATGGGGCCAGGTGGGTTGTTTTCCATACCCATCCCAGCAACTGTATTTTCAGCTTTTTGACCGGTTTGTCGCTGTATAGCCCGTAAAGCCACACTCCTTCCATACACACTGGATCAAAAATCACACGAAGAATGTTCTTCTGAAAGCACCTCACCCTATCAGAATTTAATCCAATTTTTTAAATGATCATAGCGAACGACCGGGATGATAAGGGTCTTGCATAAAGTTTCCTTAATTCTCTGAAAGAGGACCTCACTACTTAAATGCCTTCTTAGCGGAACAGCGAATAATTCTTCATTTGATCACTGCACTGATTGATGGCATTTTGCGAGGTAATAATGGAGAAAGATCCTTGATAAATTCGAAGTTATATCTATCCGTCGTGATGTTTTGCCCCAAGTCGATGATGTTGAGTGTCCTTTCTCGGTGACAGCATATACTTCGTCTTGTCTTCATTAAGCGCCAATCGCATTTTCTCTAAATATAAAAGAAAAGAAAAGAAAAGAAAAGAAAAGAAAAGAAAAGAAAAGAAAAGAAAAGAAAAGAAAAGAAAAGAAAAGGAATGAAAAGAAAAGGGAAAAAGGGAAAAAAAAAGAAAAAAAAATTGTTTAGCAAGTTTCCCCTGCCTAAAAGGGGAAGAAAAGACTATTCTTTCCTTAGTCGCACTACAAGACTGTAAAATGCTCTATCCGGCTCAATTGTCCCTTCCCCTTGTGAATTTCAGACATTCAGAACAAATGCGCATCGGTATCTTCTTTTAAATCTTCCGCAACGTACCGCGTCGCTCGTGATGTGTTTAACATTTTAAGAGTGCTTACAAAATATTAATAAAAAAAACATTATTTTTTTTTGCAGTCTGGTCACCCTAATGTGGAAAAATGTGTAAAGTATGTCTGAAAGGGCTAAAAAACTGACTATAAAAGGTACTGAGACTGAGACTCATTGACTGTATACAGCTTGGGTAAATGGATAGCTCACACAGAGCTTATAAAGAACGCACACACAACCCACGCACACTGCACACATACCCACACACACACTATCACATAAAACATGTTAAAATGTGAAAATGGAAAATTATCTAAATGTATTTACTTTGAAATTACGGCGTTTTGTCTAATGAATATTTTACATGAACCGCGCGCCGCGCCACTGCCGCCGACTACCTACGACGACGACGAAGAAGAGGCTTCGAATGATGAGCCCTCTACCATAGTCATCTTGTGAAGTGAACAACTTTAAAGTACTTCAGGAAAATAAAGTGAAAAAAATTAAAAACAAAAAAAGGTTGCCCCACTTATGGTAATGCAGAGGCACCATAACCTACAGCTACCATCATTCAGCATCCCAGCATCATCTATAGAAGTGATTCCCATAGATAAAAAGTATTGAAATAGATACTTTTAGGTACTTAGACGGCAGAGTAGTTGTGTATAATTACTCTTGAGAGAGGTGTAATGGAGACTGAATTGGCTGTTAAATGAGAATATAAATTATTTGTGCAGAGAAAATTGCCCTAAGGGATTGGCTTTAATGTCACAGTCATTGGCATCGGCAATGAGACTGATGGTAGCTGAAGCTGCTTCAAATGAGATAAGAGAAACCCACTTTAGTTTTTAGAAAGATATAGAAGATATATTAATGAAACCATTAAATTTGATGATGAAACGTTTCATTTTCAAAGACTCCACCTCCTATGGTTATTTGGTGAAAATCACTTGTTGATGTTGGGGGTTAGTATATGAACCTAGGTATAGTATCTGGTCGGTTATCAGATTAGGGGTATAGCTTAGCTATAGGGAGGAAAGGTTAGATTGTTTTATAGAATAATTGAACTGGCAAAGAGCAAAAAGTAATTTATATCTATAAGTTTGTACAAAATTTGTTTTGCCTTGTCAGAGCTCCGAGGAGTTGTATCTTATTCTTGAATTTATAAACGATGATGAAAATGGCTTGAAATTCAATATTTACTTGAGGGCAATTAAATCATTTATGTATAAGCATCTCATCCCATGGGAACTACAATTATACTTACAAGCTGAGTCAGTTGAAATTGGTTCTTAGGGCAGAACATACATATTTACAACTACCTACATCTTGTGATATTGGGTTGCTTCTTGTTTGTGCTACCAACCTGTGTCTGGTTCCTGTATTGGGTTAAAATAATTATGTCGGTTATTGATTTTTAGTTGGAAAGAAAAATTTATTTGAGATATTTTGTTTATGTTTGAACAATATCTGTGTCAGAGTTTTGTCGACGATTTTCGCAATTTCCATGCGCTTCCCCTTAAAACTTTTTTCTTCTTAACTTTTGTGCACAATATTTTCTTCCGGATAGAGAGTAAATATCACAGTGACTTAGAACAACTCTCTTTCTCTACGTACAAGTCTGTTGAACTTCGTTAAAGGCAAAAGTTCAAAAGTTTTCCCATGGCTGTTGTAGGAAGGTAAGGTAGGAAAGGAACAATTCTCTATAGTAGTCCTTAATTGTGGCTTAAGACTTGACGTAACAAAAGAAATATAGGAATAAGTCCGAAAAACATAAAAAGTGTTTTTTCCCAGGAGGAACAGTTTTTTTTTTTAGAGAGAAGTTATCTCTGAATGAATAAGTTGTTGTACGCTATAAGGCAAATCGTGATAAAGTCAATGTTATGCAACGGTTTTATCAGTGATTTACGGGTTCTTACTTTAAATAGAAATTCCCATCTATGTGACTGAAGGAATAATTAAGCAAGTTTTAAAATCCTTCAAATCTGAAAGGAAAAGTGTTAAATCGATTTTTGACCTATTGGAGTTTGCCTCATCACAACAGGTACCGCAGAAGTATATAACAGTTGGAAGATATTTTGAGAAAAATAATGTGTAGTTGTTTGCATCCTCAGCTTTAGTCCAACATTTGTACATTTGTAAACCGATTTGAACTCGAACTTTTGAACAAACTTGACATTACGTTCATAGGTGAACGAATAGTGAGGCTCGCCAATTTTGAGGTTTTTTTTTTTAAACCAAAGTTAAAGGTATACTAAATAATACCGTACATGAAAAAGTTTGAGAGAAAGTTGGTTCATTTATTGTTTAATATTCGGGAAAACTAAAAGTATTTTGCCCATCTAGTTTTCAGTATTTGACTAGAAACTGATAAAAGCATTGAATTATGGAAACATAAACATTTATTAAATACATACATACAATTTAAAAAAAAAAAAATAAATATTATAACGACACTTTACGATAGTTAAGGGTTCAAGTATGTCACAAAAATTTGCGCCAGCTTAAATGTCTAACTTTGACAACAGCATTGATCCAAACATTTGGCGGTGCAATTAATTAACATTATCTCTCATGCCGAACCTATCAGACCGATTTGAATAGGGTTTTAATATTTCATTTTATAATTCTTTAGAGTATCTGAGTCCACATCTATAGTAGAATTGCTCTTCTCTTTGCGGACGATATAGTGATGCTAGCTAGCTCCCCCGAGTCTCTTCAACTCATGATAAATAAATTAAACGAGTATTGTAAACTGTGGAACCTAAAAGTAAATCTGGACAAAACAAAAGTACTTATATTCAAAAGAGGAGGCGGACGGAGTGCAGCCAACGAAAAGTGGAAATTAGGTGGGGAAAATATCGACACTGTTAAACAGTATAAGAACCTTGGTGTTTATTTTACCAGCAATCTGAACATGGAAACGCATCTGAAGGAAAAACTCACCAAAGCTAAAGCTGCGATAAATTCCACGTGGAGGACTTGTTTTATGAACAAACATGTGGCACATAGTTCTAAATTTAAAGTATTCGAAGCAGTTGCTGAATCCATTTTATTTTACGCGGCTCAAACAAGGGGACACAGAAGCTATGATACAGTCGAAAAACTACTCCGATTTTTCATTAAAAGATTGTTTAGATTGCCACAAACAACTCCTTACTACTTCATTATGTTAGAAACAGGATTATCACCTCTGTTCATCAAGACGTTCAAAATGCAAGTAGATTATATTGTGCGAGTGTTGAGCTTACCTAAGGAGTGTCTACCGAAAAAAAGCTGCTCTTAAAGCAATCAACTGTCGGAATAGCTGGTACAGTGAGTGGTTGGATCTTGCAGATAGCTGTGCATTGCACATTAATAAAGATCAGCTTGATGTAATTGAGGTAAAAAGAAGCTTATACCAACTACTAGAAAAATTAGATGAAAAGTGCATGAGTAATTTTCAAGCAGAAGCGGCCAATTCTCTGTACAGGGCAATATACAGTCGACTGGATCATAACTTAGGCCCCAAAAATTATTTTCGAGATGAAAACAAGATTGAAGAAATATCCATCGTAGCGAAACTTCGCGGTGAACTGCTAAGTTTGAACTTTATCCCACACAGAGATGATCTACCCATACTTTGCGATATATGTAATACGAAATAAAGAGAAGACACATTTCATTTTGTGGGTAAGTGCCCATCACTAAGAGAAATAAGGAGACATGTTTTAGGAAGTGACTTCCTGTCGGAAGAGAATGTCCTTGGCCTATTAAATGATGCTAACATCTCAACCTTGTTTCAGTATTGCCAGATATCCTTAGCCTACAGATAAAAAATAAAAAACGAACATTTTTAAGTAACACGACAAATTAAGAGAATTCCATCTTGATAAAAAAAAAAAAAAAATGTATGTATTTGATAATAACGCCAATATATATATATATATATATATAATATAATTTAAATAAGATGCTTAAGGTGTTAAACAATTATTGTCAAACAAGCAGATGGCACAGCCATGCTTTCATTATTTTTTTTTATTTGTGTGTTAATGGAGAAACAAATTGTATTTTATCTTTGATATACACAATAAAAATCAATTTATCTATCTATCTATCTAGTAGAATTGGGCCATTTCTTATCTGTCAGCTGAGCACTTCAAAACTACTCTGTTTTTTACAGTTTTTTTCTGACGTCAACGCTGTATAGCAACAAAAATATAACACCAAAGTTTTATATAAATTCCATCTTGTGTAGAATTTTATAACAAACAAATTTTGCCTCAATGCTTTTTTCCTAAGTTGCAGGTTTCCAAAGTTATATAGGAAAAGAACAAGAAACAGGGAGTGAATAACGCACTTTCTTGCACGTTTTGATTTTTCCTGCAAATAGCGGAACTATAACAGTTTTTCCAATTTTTTTTTTAATTCTGATTGACTTATTGGTTTAATAAAAACCTGCATTTCAAAGTATATTAAAAATGTTTTTTTCGGCATTAACTTTCAATGACGGTGTGTGCTATCCAAAAAAATTTAGGAAATAACGGACACCCTAATGTATAATAATAATAATCTTTGCACTGACCTGACACTGTCAAAATGCATTTTCCGCGTTCAAAGCGATTGGGATAGATTTGTGTTATAATTCCTTCTGAAAAAGCTATTACAACAAACAACAAAGGTATCTGGACATTTTTGGATAGGTTACACCGACTCGGATAGGTTCCTTTATCACAAGGAACGTAAATGGGAAATTTATGTTTTAAAATATTCCATTTAATGCAATTGACACAGCATAACCCTCCAATTTTATTCACCCCTATAAAAACGGATCAAATTTAACTGGGATCAAATTTAACCAAAATTTTAACGCAATTGGCACACGGCCTACGAATACCATTTTCTATTAATTTTTTTTAAATGATTCTTAAGCTTGTTTCACACGTACTCGGTTGAGTTCTTAATAGGGTGCGCCCAATTAGAGTGTCAACCGACGACGGGAACGGCAAGAATAAAAACTTTATAGACTCCACCTATCAACAAAAGGCCCCTCCAAATGGTTTCAAGGCACAAATTTAGAGGCTTCGGGTCTAGGTGACTGGTAACAATACTATTTGTTCTTAATTGGTTTATCTTCAGTTCGAGTAGTAGCGGACTGAGTTCGGAAGTCAGATCCCTGAATACAACTCTGAAATGAACCGATTGTGCCTGTGAAAAGTTCTCAAGACATTTAGAAGCCAACCGAAAATAAATAAAAGACGTGTTAAGCCGAGTACATTTAAACGAGCCTAAAAGTTCCTGATCTTCAAATTAATGATTAAAATCAATTCTTTGAGTTTTAATATTTAAGATAGGTATACATAGGTACAAAGTGTTTTGAAATAAATATGTAACAAAAAGCTATAAAGCAGTTTAATTTAGGTCGATATAAAACCGTTTCTTATTATCTGGTTTAATTTTTAAAGGTATTTATTGAAATTTTCTTTTGTTTCTCTTTTCAGGTATGTTATCTTCATCATAATTTTAACCAGCCAAAAAAGAAGGTATAATATTAACTTACAAAAACATATGCAACTTTGCCATTTTTTTTTAATAAATATTTTTTTTTTTTAATTTAATGGGGTTTGGTTTCACAAGGTTTAATTTTAGAGCTTAGTAATAAGACGCATATCATCTGGTTTGGCGAAAGCTTATAACTGAAAAGTTTACAAAAGTCTTCTGACTCTACTGAATATGGGCTTTTAAACTATTGAATCTTCGATAAAATGTTTCTTAATGTCGAGGAAAACTATTCTAGATTTGTATCATTTTCAACGCACAACCGGACGAAATCCCTTACGGAAGTCGCCATTTCTTCCATATTACGCCTTAAAATTGCCTCATACCGAGCCCAAAGATTTTACAAGTAGATTGTATGGGTATGATGAAATGACCTCGGTGGTGCAATGCGTAGTGCATTGGCCTCAGAGGTCGCTTGTTCTTAAATAGGCGCCACTATAGAAGTCTTATGATCAGTGTGGAAGCCGGGTAATAGCTATAATTCCAGCCTTAAGACAATAGTGGTAGCCAACTGAAATGGGTGTTGTTCATTCCAAAATTTAAAAGATGTGAATTAATTAAGCTTAAATTAGTTGAAAAAGAAAACACAATTTTCGTGACATAGATTTTATAAAATTCTTCTCTTAAAACTCAGTCTTCAAACACATTTTATATGAAGAATAAATTATTGATTTTCCTCTTCAAAAAGAAAGTGGGTAGGATTATATGTATACATTTAGTTTTTAACTTATCGGAAATTGCAGTCGTATCAACTTCCCACTTTGCAACAGAGGAAGCAGAGGAATCACTATAAACATCCAGTACAATAAAAACAAAATTGAACTTCTCCATTTAACAGATGATGTTTTCATAAATTATGAAATCAAAACAACACTTAAATTCATTTAAGCCTCGAGCCATCTTCATTTTGCATGTTACCAATATTCGCTTTTACTACCTACCTGCATGCCTACAGACTCTAATTAATGAAGAATGTAAACTACACCACCTGTTAAACATCCTACACAAAAACCAAAACGTATAAAACATCACATATTATGTTGGTACAGTGAAAACATGATACGTTTAAGAAGAAGTGTTGAGAAGCGGAGAAGTATAATTAAGACACTTTCTTTCATTTATTGTACATAAAGCACCAATTTGGGTAGCAAAATTTATGGATACTCGTATATACTTCTCAACAGTATTTAGTCCAGTTAAAAGTTTGTCATCGAATGACAGTGAATGGTAATAAATAACTCTGACTATGTTTCTTTCTGGAGCTCCCAGTTTTAAAATGAAATACACGACTATGTCACACGTATTTGCTTTTATATCTCAAAAAAAAAAAAGAAAGTCCAACAATTTAAGCATTCAAAAATGGACCCAGTTACAATAAAAAAAATACAATTTTCAAACAAGTAGAAAGTTATATGTCTATTTATGCTTACTATTTGCGTGAAATGTTCCTTACAGAGGATCACCCTAAAGCGGGGACGTGGCTTAAAACTGAAAACAAAATAAAAACATTCTGTTCACTTAAGTACCATTTTATGGGTACACCTCACTTAAGTGAAACTCACAACTTTAAAAAAAATATTGGGGTCACTTAATTGCATTATAGATGGACCTCACAGTGAAACTGAAAAAAAATTATTCCGTTCACACAAGTCCATCAAGGGTGCACCTTACTAAAGTGAAACTGACAAAACTGAAAACAAAACAATGTATTCATTTGACCTAAGAGTACGATGGGCTAACCTCTAAGAAAGTTAGCACTGAAATGAAGCCTTTGTATATGAAAACTATAGTAATATTATCAACATCGACGACTACTGAGTCACGTAGTGTCGAAATCTACGAACTTCTGTCAACTGCCAATACTTTTTGTTGAGGAAACAACTTGGAAAGTCGAGATCTAACTCCTTTACTCCCTTACAGTATAACTAGACTTACTCTTTCTAAGCATTAATGTATACGCTGTCAAAATCATAAAACATGTTGCACACACATGCACGCTATTCTGTGTACTAAAGTTATAAGTCCGCCTCACTAAAGTGAAACTGACAAAACTAGAACAAAACTATTTATTCATAGGACTTATGAGTAGGTACTATGGGTTCACGTCACTAAAGTGACCTACCAAACTTAAAAAAAAAATATATGTATTGGGTTCGGTAGGTAGGTAAAGATGGCGGTCACAAGCATCCTCGCTCGATGACCCAATTAACGCTGTAATGCACCGTTTTGATACCATAACTCGTTTGACCTGTGGATTAAAAAAGCATTTTTTTAAGATAATTAGGGTATTTGATGATAGATCTCCCAACGGATCATCGCCTACGCCCGAGCTCGGATGCAGTATGCTACGCTAAGCAATTTGCTGATTTGCCCAGGACGCATACGATCTGGTCCCTTAGGATGATCATCTAGTCGCACACTCGGATATGGTAATCTCTTTACACCTCCGTCTGTTTGCATAACATGACTTGTGGTAACCAGAGAAAGTACCACCCGCCTGTATGATCAGACGCTTTTATTGGATTGATGAAACTTATTAAGATTTGGACATAGGAAAACACCAGATAGGACCAAAGTTCGCAACTAAAAACCATCTACACTGTGCCAACTAGGCAACTTGTTGACTGGTATTGAAGCGAAGGTTGGCACAACCGTGTGATCGTCCGGTCCTCGTGCACCATGAGCCACCTTCAAAAACCAGTAGTCTGCTAGCTAGCTCGCAGTCATAGGAGTTTGGGAAGAAGATTGTGCAAGAGGAAACCGAAGTAAATCCTAGATCCATTCGTCGCGTTGAGGAAAGAAGTCAAATCTTTGATCTTCGTTCCGGAGAGTTCATTAAGGTCGTCAAAAAAGGGCTTCCCAAAAGATTGTTGCCTCATTCTGGCCAAAGCGTGACATTTACAGAGGAAATGAAAGACTGTTTCCTTTTCCTGCTGGTCCCCACAACTACGACAGTGAGTATTGTAGGAGATGCCAAGCTTCGTCGCATGTTCGCCTATTGGCCAGTGTCCAGTGCATGTTGCAACAATCCTTGCTATGTCTCGCCTGGGTGTGCACATTAGGTTAATAGTTCGGGATTTATTATAGGTAGGCCAGATTTTTCTAGCAATTATGCAGTAAGTTAAACTATTCCACCTACGATAAGATTCTGAGAGAAAAATTGAGATTATATTGCCCTTCATAACTCCGAGAGGAATATTAACTCTTTCCGCAAGTGATTTGTGAAGGGCTGAACCTTGCCTGGCTAGCTCGTCAGCCCGTTCATTCCCCTCATTGCCACTGTGACCCGGAACCCAGATAAGAGTGACCCTGAGGTTAGTGTTCAGACTCAGAAGCTCATCCTGGAATTGTCGTACTAATTTTGAGGATGATGTAGCCGAATTAATGGCTTTGACAGCCGCTTGACTGTCTGAGAAAATAGCTGCATTTTGGTTCTAGTTTGGATTTTGTTTAAGTAGCTTGCATGCTTCCCTGATTGCCAGTACTTCAGCCTGAAAGACACTAACAAAGTCAGGTAGCCGAAAAGACCTGGATATATTTAGGGACTCTGAAAAAATACCCGCACCAACACCGCACTCCATCTTTGACCCATCAGTAAAGATAGTTGTGTCGAAGTCTTTCGTCACGATGTCATCATTCCAATCCTTTCTGGATGGGAATATAACTGTAAAATATCTACCGAGGCTCATTGAAGCAGTAATCAGTGGGAGTCGAAAACATTTCGGTTGGAATTAAACCCGTGATGTTGCTGTGCCCATATTGGGCAAACCAGCAGTTCGATTCTTTTACTCTTATCGCGCTGCAAGATACCAGGTATTTAATGTGTTAATCTAGTGATAAAAGGTGCAGAAAAACTCCTAAAGCATCTGTTGGACAAGATCGAATAGCCCCCGTGGTGCCAATGCTAGCTGTTCTTTGAACCTTCATAAGTTTGTTGATATTATACAAATTCTTTAATGCTGGCCACCACACAATCGAACCATACGTATTGGGTATTGGCTTAGGACCATTATAGATGCACCTCACTTAAGTCAAATCTGAAAAAAAGTTATTCCGTTCACTCAAGTTCATAAGAATTAGAGTGGACTTTACTGAAGTGAAACTGACGAAACTGAAAACAAACAGTACATTTATTTGACTTAAGAGTACTATGGGTTCACCTTACTTAAGTGAAACACAAAATCATGGATTATTTATTTGCTTGACGATTTGAAAAGCGATTTTTCTTTGGCTAATGAATTTTTCTAAGGTGAGCTTCGGCCACAGCCTTAGCCCAAGTTTAGGGGTTCAGATCGACCCAAAACTGTTTAAAAAGTGCCAAAGTAATTGCCAACTTAATTTTTATTCAGATCTCTTTCCTAGGCAACCACAGAGTGATTCATTGAAAATCATCGATTAACGCAACTCTCGATTCACGCAACTCCTCGATTTTCGCAACAGCTGCATTTATATCACTGTTGACGCAGTAATCGCAGCTCTTCAAAAAAAATTGACTCGATAAGTGCAACTTTTCATATCTTTATTTCTTCTTGGTTATGTTTATTTTTGTCTATTGCGTTACATTTTGTCTCGGCAGTTATTTTACTGCTACTTTTGAGTGACAGTAAAATTTTAGACAAAATTAATAAAGTAGCTTCAAGTAAATCATTATGCCCTGAATAAGAATAAAACGAAAAGAGGATGCAATAAGATAGTTTGTTTCTTATGCTGAATGTGGACCCGGAAAGAGGACTACATTAAAAGGTGGCGAATGGCTTAAGATGGAAAAGGTTGAATGTAAAGCTCCTTTGTACCAAATATGACATTGCAGCTTTTTGCAAACGGAAGGACATTGAGAAAATTTTTGGACATCCAAATAAATATCAATAAATACATCACCATCAACTATTAAGTCTTTTGGAAAAAAGTGCGTTTTATGATGCATTTTAAAAATGAATAATTTCTAAAGAATGTATAAGAAGTATATAAAAATCTTTAAAAAAAATGTATTATGGTAGTAAATTTTATATTGCAGCACATGTTAAGATAATTGAGCATCTTGAAGGAAGGACACCAAACATGGATGACGATATGAAAGTTCATATTGTACCAGAAGATATTCTTTTCCACTAAAATACATTCGTATTATAGGTTTAAACAAAAATTTACACAAACGTTGATCAGAAATTCTTGATCGAAAAAAAAATCTATTTAGTAGAAAAAAATTGATTCTAATAGAAATTCGCAATACCGATGATAGACTATAAGTCTATTCGACTTTAAGTCTATTCTGAATAGACTCTCACAATAAGCCCCTAATTATATTTTTAAATTATTGAACCCTAGCGTCGATCTTAAGTTTCTTGGACTCTTTTAGTTTTAATTAAATCAACAAAATATAAGTACCAGTACCTCCTATACAGACTCTTAGTATACATTTAATATCCTTACATGAACAAATTTTCTTGTCTGTATATAATTTTAATTAATTAATTCTATATAACCATCAACTTTTATGCATAAATGTAGATTGTAAAAGAACAAACTTAAAAAAAAAAAAAAAACTTCAAAGCAATAACTTATCATAAACTTTGATTAATCCTTGTTGATGCATTCGCATTTTACTGTATCATAATAATTCTCTCTAATTTATAATATTTTTGTTTCTAAAAATGTTCATCAAAAACGCAGTTCCCATTCTGTTTAGTTTATACTCGTATAAAAAGCAAAACTGAAAATATTGAGAGTAAAACAATCAATAAACTTTCTACGAACTTTTTGCAATTGCTTTGCTATAAAATCTATACCAACCACCAATTTTACAAAATTGAATTGAAATGCAAGCTAAGGCATCCCATATAACCCTCCCTAGATGAAAGGTACACACATACATAGTATAGCTCTAAAAAGTTTTACATTTTATGAACTTTTTTTTAATATTTTCATATTTGTAACATTTTTCGTTTATAAAAAATAATTAAAACTAATCTCTGAACAAAAACATTCTATTCAATACTTCCTCGCTAAAAATAACTTTTAACCTTTTTTTCTTGCTGGACAAACTACAGCATGCAAAAGCAAATTTGAAGAGCTTAAGTTTGCACATCAGGGAATTTCAAACATCTTTGTATGTGTTGTTATACAGTGTTCCCCGTTTAATTGCACTGAACATTTTGTTAGATTTTTTGTAACAATTTTCCGTGTGTTCAATAATCGAAAACCCACTTGATTGCATCTCTTATGCAACTTAACGATACTGGCTTAATTGAAGCATAGTTTGTCAATTAAGAGAGGTGCAATTAAGCGGGCAGTACTGTATGGTAGTTTGTACTCGAATCGCATTCCAACTCAAATTGGAAACGCGTATTCAATAAAAGATATTTTTTTTTTTTTTTTAATATCTTGGTAGGGAATGGTATAGATACACAATAGTTAAAATACTTACAGGATAGGGATAGGTGCATAATAGCCAAAACATTTACACGGTGTTGTTCACAATGCACATTTTTTTCTAGATTACTCGAAAACTATAAGTTTTTTTGAAAAAAGTTGTAGGTACACATTTTAGCTCATAAAATTGTACACAAAAAAATATTGAAACTCTTTTTTTTTTGTACAATTGATAGATTTGGTGAAAAATGGTCAAAAACATTTGGGGGCAGTACATTTAGTCAAACAAATGTAATATGGGAGAATATTAATTATATTTTTGGATGTGGAATTTGTTTGGGGGTTATGCTCGGAAACATATTTTCTATTAAAGAACCAAGTTTTAAGAGTGTTACCGGAAGGGAAATGCCGCCATCTTGAAAAATTTGATTTATTTTGCTTAATAACTCCGAAAAGTTTATTTTTTCTAAAAATAATCTAAAAACAATTACATACTACTGACCTTTGTACAACAATCCGATCTTCAGTTGTTGTGGTCCAAAGTTCAAAGTAGCATTTGACGGCATATAAAAGGTAAGTACCTAATTGTTGTTGGACTACGTGTAAACTCTTATCTGGCTAGGTTGAAACGCCTCAACAAAACACAGCTATGATGATAAACTTTCATCGTAGATAAATTTTGACGTTTCTATGTATATAGATTCTGTCCTCATTATCTAATAATTTCTTGATAATTTCTTGTTTTGTAGGCTTTAGGTCAATGAAACAAATTTTGATGTTTTTATTTCGACGTTTCGGGTATGTTTATACCCTTCATCAGGCAATTAATTGAGCCTCAAATTTGTACATACATGTGTATGATATCGAATAATATTTAATCATAATTAAAGAACTCATTATCTAATGTCAAACAATTATATTTCGGTTAAACTTTAAGACGATGTGAATAAATTCACTTAATTCGATTCGATTTTTCAAATAGGTTTAATTTCAATCTTGCGGAATCGTGAATACTTATGCTCCTTAGAGAAATCTCACGGTTGGAGAATCGACCCCAGATTAGAGCTAATTTTTAAAGATTTATTCACATTCGAACTGAAATTTGGATTGACAACTATCAAGTTGTATGGTAAAAAGTTTTCTTTTCCGCTTTTTTAATTAAATTTTTAAAGTCAGGGAGGCCACTTTGGACGCATTAACCCTTAAAAACTAAGAGACGCTTTTGCATTAGTAGAAATATTGCCGGCAAATTTCAGAAAGTTTCAGTAATTAAGGCAAAAACCAAACAAAAGAACCAACTTAGAAACAATTAAATGAAGAAACAAACAAAAGACTCATGTTTATCCAGAAAATCTTGTCCTTTTGATAAGGAATTTAAATACTATCAATTCTTTATTGTTGCAATTTTCAACAATGTAAGAAACTACGATTTGAACACCACCGAACGAACCAAAATAACTTAGACTATCTCAAGACTTGGAAGCAGGGCCATAGCGTCCTTTTGGGCAACCGAGACGCGTATTGCCAAACTGTATATCACCACAGATCTCCATAGTCTGTGTTCAGCCATTTTCTGCTCACCGGATTTGAAAGTATTGTAGAGCAAATTGTATGCTACCACAGAGAGCTCTGTGATCACATACAATTTGCTTGTAAAATATTAAAAAAGCTAAAGCAAACTTTATGCTAGTTCAGATCGAGCAATGTGCTTGCGATTACAGAGCCATCGCTCACGTTGACATAGTTATTGTGCGTGGTGAGTTCTGGGTTGGTATACACTTTGCTCAAGGAAACTAAGAGCAAAATACCTGTGATTACAGAGCCATCCTTCACGTTGTTATAGTTATTGTATGTGGTGAGTTCTGGGTTGGTATAAATTTTGCTTAGAAAACTAAGAGCAAAGTACCTGTGATTATCGTTCACGTTGGTATAGTTAGGTCAAAATTCTTTTTTTTAAATTCTGCTTTTCAAAATTCTTTTTTTCAATATTCTGCGGATAATAAAAAAAAGTTTCAAAAATTTAAAAAAGCGCGCGCTTTTAAAACAAAAGAATTTTGACCTAACTATACCAACGTGAACGATAGCTCTGTAATCACAGGTACTTTGCTCTTAATTTCCTTGATCAAACTGTATCCCAACACAGAACTCACCACACACAAAAACTATACCAACGTGAACGATGGCTCTGTAATCACAGGTACTTTGCTCTTGAGCAAACTATATACCATAACAGAAAAATATGCTTTTGATCTGACACAGTACACAGTTTGCTCTTTGTATGAGCATTCTGTAGTCTATTATTGTAGAGCGCCTCTGTACTCATATACAGTTTGGCAATACGCAACCGGGACTATGCCCCGGGGCCGTCGGACAGGGGATCGTTCCTTTTTCCGACAAAAGTTTTGACCAATAAGGACTGAAGGAAATTTGTGCGAGTTATAAATTTTCCCAACCCAACAAGAAAGGAATAAATGTCTCGAAAACTGTTCGTTTTTCGTTTTGCCAAAAAAAAAATTCTACACAGAAAACAGAGACCTGGAGCAATACTACAAGAAAAACTAAATCCAGGTGTGTATTTTATTTTTAGGTAGTATTAAGCATTAACAAGCAGTATTTTACTACCATTCTGTCTGAGTTCCTTGTTTTTCGTAATTCTCATATACCTTTTTGATCCCGCTGTTGGGCCTTAAAGATCATGATATCTGGAGCGTATTCCATTCGTTCTACATGGTCCATCAGGCCACAAATTCTATTTGCTTTATAACAGCAGAGTTTCCACGGAATTGATATTTTAGAAGGTCACCTAAATAAAATCAACATTTCATAAAAAGCCACATATGATAGCATTTATCAACAGAGGAGCTATTGTATGTACAAATACATACGTACACGGCGATGACTGAACTTGGGGTTGCGGAAAAACTAATACAGCTGTGTCGATAGTCCACACAGTGCATTGGGCAAGCTCTTGTGAACTATTTCGAACACCTTATATTTCTCAGGGCAGACGTTAACTCAGAGGGCACTATTATCAACAAATATGTACGATATCACCCGTATGCCGCGCCCCGCTTCCCAAAGTTTTGTTATAGTATCTGTAACAGTGACGAAATGGTATGTGGCATTAGACAATAACGCGAAAGAAAAAAGCGCTGCAATTGAATTAGAAATATCGCCGAAAAAATAAAGAAGAAATTGGAAATATAGCTCAAAATTAATTTTTCCCTAAATTATTAAATGGAAATGTCACCAAAATATTTTATATGTAAATTGTTCTTTTTTACAATTTTAGCATTTTTTTCTTAATTTTGGGCCATTTTCCAAACAAATTTTTTTCAAAATTTATTAAAAATTATCGCCCAGGCGTCAATTCCAATAGATTTCTCTAACCAGAGTACCTTGAGTGGACCGCTTCGCGGGTCGACTCCATCCAGCTCATACAACTCCATCGCTTAGCCTATGCTGATTTTCCAGGCAGGCGCCTATATCAGCAGTTTTCTGTGAGGAGAAATTTTTCAAAATAGACGAATGCAATAGTATTAAAAATTTTCTAATCGTGTAGCTTCATCAAAATAGTTTTAGTAAAATACCCACTCACAAGATTTTGCCTTTAGACGAAGTTTCCTTGCATTTGGGCCTAACTTCAATATTTTGTAATTGTTTTTGACTATATTTTTTTTTTTTCAGATTTTCTGTTGACACTTAAAATTTGTAGCATTGTTTAAACTTGATAAAAACTCAAAAAAATGGAAAGAACGCCCAAAACAGAAAAAAGAATTACAACAAAAATTTGTTCACAGTTTTCTTTTGGCAAAATTTTCAAATCTATTTGGGCGTTATTGCCTACAGCCAGGACATGTACTTCCCCGTGAAGTGAACATTCGCCTGTCGAGGAAGTGAACTTTTGACATTTATCACTGGTACACACTTGTGAATGCGCTCGTGAACAATCGTTCAGCTCGTGAACAATCGAGCGCATTCACGTTTGAAACTTCAATGCATCAAATGCCTACCACAAAATAAAACTTTGCTGTGTAAATTCATTATGAAAGAATCTATTGTTGCATTTTTTTAATTTTTCAAGTTATTTCACATTCTAAAAGAGCGCTACGCAAAGAACAAACTGAAAATAAATGAGGAATGCGCACAAACTGAAACATTACACATTTTATTTTTCTATTATCCAACTGTCAAAGCTTCACCAAGGGTTCACGTACATTTTGCTCGTGAATTGCCCGTGAACGAAAACTCTCCACTTTGTTCTCCACTCAGCTTCACGAGCACGTTCACGGGTGAACAAAAAAGCGAAATTTGTATGGGTTCACGAGATGGTTCACAAGTATGTACTAGGTCTAACAGCGAGCATATGACCAAGTACTTGCTATACATTATGTATTAATAAACAAACAAAACGTCAATATTGATAGCAGTAAGAAGTTTACCTCATTGAAATTAAATATTAACTATTAGAATGCTGTTTCTTCGGTTCTTCGAAAAAAAAATGTTTCGAGAAATTGACTTGACGTTGACTTTTGATATTTCTTATACCTATGTACCTTCATAATGCCTTAGCCCCAGGAATAGCAGAATGGAGAGCTTTACTTGGCTTTTTCCACTCAATCTTTTTTTAATTCAAAACATCTGCGTAGCAGGATTCAATTATCATCAATTTTGGATTATCTTTAATGCAGTAGTTGGTTCATTTTGATAATAAACCAATAAATCTCTATTCACTTCACCCCTCATATAACATTGCCACATGATTTCAAGAAAAATTAATGATTTAGAAAATCTTAAACGATGGTCAACCCCAATTATACAACTCTTCAGTTGAAGCCATATATAAGTTTTGTTGTAAACGTTTTGGTTTTATGGTTGCTCATATACTTTTAGGATATAATAAATGTACAAAAAGGATAAAGGTGTTTATTAAACTACTGGACTCCTTGATTGCCAGAGGTGTGGTGCTGAAACTTCAACATTGTCCCATTTGCAAACATTATGGTTTGCAACACTATATAATCATTTCATAAGAGTTTAAATGTAGTACAATTCATAAAACCACAATTCCAACCACAATGATATAATTTTACATTTCAACTAAATATGTATATATGTAGGCAGAAGGTATATAGCAACCGCAAAATTAAGACTAAAATTTGCATGAAAGTAGCTTGAGATGGGTTCAAAGAGATAAACCAAGGAAATTAAATTAAAATTTTGAGTGGCGAAAGGAACTATTTAACAAAGACCATTCACTTGCTGATGATGATGGGCGACCGGTAATAGAGTGTGCTTGGATGATGATGGGACTGAGGTTCTTATAGATAGCTCAACTGAAGGATTTCCTTCTATTTAGGCTATCTGAACCTGAAAATTAAGTCAAATTGAGATAGATAAAGAGACATCAAAAAAAAGAAATTCTGTTTTATTTTGTGTAATTAGATTGAAGGTATACTGAAACTGATGGAGATGGTAAGTAGGTATACCGACCTAGCTTGAAAAAGGGTTTCTTTTTTGTTTAACTCAAAATTGGAAGTAATTTACTTGAATATTTTTTTTTTCAAGGAGTAAAAAAGAGAATTGGCAAAATTGAAGCATTTTATCGTGATAAAATTCATTTTTCATTTGCAATGAAAATGCTATGAAAAACAAATATACCTGAGAAGAGTATTTTCAAGGATATCAAAGAATTCAAAGAAAATATCATCTCAGGTACATATAGGTGTCTACTTGACATACATTAAAATTCAGCTGGGGATAGTTTGATTGTTATTTGAGTTGATTTAATGGAATACTTGAGGTATGCATTCCATCAACACTAACTTTTGGTACTTGAAAAGGAAAATATTTAAAATGAGTTGATAAAATGGGGAAAATATTGATTTTCCATTTACACGAATGATATTGAACGCTGGTTTTGAGAGACTTTTGTTCATGCCAAAGAGTAAAAAAGTAAGAGTGGTTTTAATGAAATCTTACAATACGATGATGAAGAAGTCCAATACCGTTTTCGTCTTGACGTACGTCTACGTCAGCGTGGCATATGTCACTTCGTCGTTGTGTGTATTTGTAAGTCCATTGTGCATGTAACATGAAGTAACCCCTGTTGAATTTTACTAACATTCTCCGACAAATCTGGGGCTTATCTTAGATAAGAAGTTAAGTTGGAAACCTAATATACAAAGATCATAGTAGCACTCTTCTCTTGAAAGAATGCCATTGGGAGTAAATGGGGACTCCAAGCCCGTATTACTCACTGGCTATACATATATGTAGGTAATAAGACCGATTCTAACATACGGGGTAGCAGTAAGGTGGACAGCTCTAGATAAAGCGGTTAACCGCGATAAACTTGGCAAAGTCCAAAGATCAGCATGGATGTTTATAAATGGAGCACTTAGTTCTACTTCCTTTGCGGCACTGGACACTAGTCTTTATCTGACACCCCTCGATATATATTAAGGAAACGGCAGCAAGTACGGCAGTCCATCTTAAAGCCTCTTCACAGTGGACCAATAATGAAATAGGCCACTCAGCTATTCTGTATTCTGAACTCATACGGATCACTTCCAAGTATAATTGACTACACCATCCCACAATTCTGTTTCGATAAAAACTTTCAAGTTACCTTACCTTTCAGATCCACATCGAAGGACGTGACATTCTTGGAAGACGAATCGATTCCTTTCTGTACGGACGGTTCAAAAACCGATGATGGGGTTGGTGGAGGCGTGTACTCAGATAGACTTAATTTTAGTCTCTCATTGCAGCGTGTTCCAAGTGGCCCTTTTGGCGATAAAGGAAGTTTTATCTTGGCTCAAGGAAAACGTGATATCGACCTTTGATATCCGCATCTTCTCAGAAATGCCTCGACTGTGTCTCTACAAATTCTATAATAGCCCTAAACTTTCAATCATCTCTTGTAGAGATGGCACAGCAGTTCAATATTCACCTTTGTTGGGTGCCAGGCCATAGGGACATTCCGGGTAATTGTAAAGCTGATGAACTCGCCAAAGGTGGAACAAGACAACCTAAAAGGGCAAATATCGGTATGCTGAAGCAAGATGCATAAAGGAGAGCAAACCTTAGGTGGAACAACATAACTATTTGCCTGGCGACAAAACAGATCTGGTTTAAGCTAGATGTGAGGCGCTCTAAGTGTTTGATATCTTTGAACAGATTGCATATCAGCTCCGCAATTGGTGTCATAACCGGGCACTGTCTTATAGGCAAACACGCAACGCGGCTAAGAGTATTCGCAAACGATTTTTGCAGAAGCTGTATGGGCGAATAGGAGGAAGAATCTGCTCCTCATCTTCTCTGCACATGCCCTGCCCTATCCCAAAAGCCGTAGAAGACGTAGCCTCCATCTGGAGGACTTGTTCTTCAATGATCCTAGTGATCTGACAAACATAAACATAAGTAGTCTCGCGCGCTTCATTGGAAGGTCCAACTAATTTTACCGAGTGGAGATAAAATCTCTCTAGATTCGCGTGGTATCACAACGGACCAACTTATGGTCTAAGTGTATCAGTTCTTTGCTGGTAGCCACTTCAACCTAACCTAACCTAACCCCTATTACTTCCACCCCCAATCTACCCTAACTACTACCAGTACCAGCTTTAAGACTATGAACAATTTAAAACAGTTTTAAATTTCATATTCTAGAAATCATTACTTATACGAACAGTTTCTATAACTATTCAAAACTTTTAAGTTCAACTCAAAATAAAGACACAATAATTTGAAAAGCAAATTGCAATCGTTGTTGCATCTTTGCACAAATAAAGTTGAATATATAGAAATCCAGAAAAACATAGCCAAACCCAACTCAACTTGAATGAAATAATTGATTTTTCAAATGAAAATTTAAAACTTTTTCATAAAATACAGTACACTCTACTCGTATATTCAATCCAATCATTTTGATCCTGTTGAACTCTTAAAAAGGATTAAAACTTTCAAACTATATAGAATGATGTGCAAAAGTTACCACTTCAATTCAATAACAAAAAACAAAAATAATATAACAACAACTAGGTATACTGACTTCCAACTTTTATTCAACACCAGCCGTATGCAATAAATAATGTTCATGTTTGTATCCCCTCTTTAGCAATTCAATTGTACGTAGATATGAACATACATTTTTCTCAGGAAATGACACAACTATATCCTTTACAAATAATGCCGCAATATGTTACCCTCACTTGTTCTCCTCAACACAATCAAACGACCATTGCTGTTCTTAAATAGACACAAACGACCACCTCCCCCTCCCTGTCCATAGATTCGAAGAAGATATGCATAGTGTAGTAACGTACTTTGAAGTAAGAACAGGATAACATTCAAAATACATATATTTCTGTCTGGCGAGAGATACCTACAAATACCAGGTGAGAAATGCCCATTACTGTATTGTCAACGTTTGTTCTTAAGGTATTCTTCCCAATTTTCACTGGAAGTAATTTCAACAAATAAATGCGTTACTGTTGTATTTCTCGGTATATTACTTATTTTGATGCTATGCACCGCATCATACAAGATACAACTCAGCTCAAGCTCCAGTCTCCAGCCTTCATTCTCCAGCCCACACAGTCTATCTATTCTTTTCATTCACAACAAAACTATACGCTCACCCAAGCCCAACAATATCAGCATCATCGTCGCTGCCACCTTGCCGATGGGCTCCCATAACTAGATACTTGTGTGTGTATTAAGAGTTAAGACGACCATGTAACGCGGCGACCACCCATTGAACTCCAGCATCCAACTAGGAACACTCACAAAAGGGGCTTCTTTTAAACATGGTCACACTAATTTTGATTTTAAATAACAAGGCGCGAACTAAAAATATGTCTGTTCATTATTATCTGTTATTGCCCGATTACACGACTCATTTTTTCGGTTGTTTCGTCATACGTCTTTTTGACAGATTGGGTGAGGGGGGTAGAAATGTAGAGAGAAGGAAATAACGAAAGCAGGAATGAAAATTTCAAGTCTTTTTCTGGTTGAAATTTGAAGTTTCTGATTTGGCAACCACAATGCTCCTCGATGTTAGCGATTTGAACAAAAATTATTGAATTGAAAAATTGTTTTTCGTAATCGGATAGACCTAGTATACGGTTGTATTTGAGAAATAAGTGATTAAAAAATATTTTTATTTATTATAACTGATTTTTTTCTTACAAAATAACCCCAAATTCCATGAACGTCAAAATAACGAAACGAAGTACGTACGTATTTTCGCGAACCATGTAATCAATGAACGTTCGTGCCTGGCAAAAATACGAAACGAGAGAAAGCCATTAATTCGGCTACATCATCCTCAAAATGAAGGATGAGCTTCTGAGTCTGAACACTAACCTCAGGGTCACCCTTATCTGGGTTCCGGGTCACAATGGCATTGAGGGGAATGAACGGGCTGAAGAGCTAGCCAGGCAAGGTTCAGCCCTTCATAACTCACTTGCGGAAAGAGTCAATATTCCTCTCGGAGTTATGAAGGGCAATATATTCTCAATTTTTCTCTCAGAATCTAATCGTAGGTGGAATAGTTTAACTAACTGCATAATTGCTAGAAAAATCTGGCCTACCTTTAGTAAATCCCGAACTATTAACCTAATGTGCAGACCCATGCGAGACATAGCAAGGATTGTTGCAACATGCACTGGACACTGGCCAATAGGAGAACATGCGGCATCCCCTACAATACTCACTGTCGTAGTTGTGGGGACCAGCAGGAAAAGGAAACAGTCTTTCATTTCCTCTGTAAATGTCCCGCTTTGGCTAGAATGAGGCAACAATCTTTTGGGAAGCCCTTTTTGGACTACCTTAACGAACTCTCCGGAACGAAGATCAAAGATTTGACTTCTTTCCTCAACGCAACGGATGGATCTTGGATTTACTTCTGTTTCCTCTTGCACCATCTTCTTCCCCAAACTCTTATGACTGCGAGCTAGCAGACTAATGGTTTTTGAAAGTGGCTCATGGTGCACGAGGACCGGACGATCACACAATAAGGCCGATCTCCGCTTCAATACCAACAAGTGCCTAGGTGGCACAATGTAGATGGCTCTTAGTTGCGAATTTCGACCCTTTTGAGTGTTTTCCTATGTTCAAGTCCAAGAAGGTTTCATTGGATCTAGAATTAACTTCGGTTTCCTTTTGCACCATTTTCTTCCTCAAACTCCTATGACTGTGAGCTAGCAGACTACTGGTTTTTGAAGGTGGCTCATGGTGCACGAGGACCGGACGATCACACGGTTGTGCCAACCTTCGCTTCAATACCAGTCAACAAGTTGCCTAGTTGGCACAGTGTAAATGGTTTTTAGTTGCGAACTTTGGTCCTATCGGGTGTTTTTCCTACGTCCAAATCCTTAATAAGTTTCATCAATCCAATAAAAGCGTCTGGTCATACAGGCGGGTGGTACTTTCTCTGGTAACCACAAGTCATGTTGTGCAAACAGACGGAGGTGTACAGAGATTACCATATCCGAGTGTGCAACTAGATGATCACCTTTAGGGATGCGATCGTATGCGTCCTGGGCAAATCAGCAAATTGCTTAGCGTAGCACACTGCAGCCGAGCTCGGGCGTAGGCGATGATCCGTTGGAAGATCTATCACCAAATACCCTCAATATCTTAAAAAATGTTCTTTTAATCCACAGGTCAAACGAGTTATGGTATCAAAACGGCGCATTACAGCGTTAATTGGGTCATCGAGCGAGGATGCTTGTGACCGCCATCACTACCTACCTAAACGAACGAAAAAACGAATCGTATAATCAAGCTCTTATATAAGGAATTTTGTTTTGCATCAAAGACCGCAATGGAACTGGCAGGACATTTTTTTGGCAGATCTTACTCAAGGTATGTCAATATCTGTCAAACTCCAGCTTTTGAAAATCTGTGACAACTTTGACGTTCGCTGGAATTCAACAAATATTTGCTTGCATAAAACTTTGACAAAAAGATTTTCTAAATACAAAACAGAATTCAAAAAAAAATTACTGATATTCAAACTGACAGCTGTCAAATTCAAAAATGCCGATTTTGTACTTTGCAATGGCTTTTTCGAATGAAAAATCTTTCAGAACCACAGTTCTTGTTCTGTAAATAAGACGAATAATTTCTTGTCTTGGTTGAAAGTCATCGAGAACAGAAGCAATTACACGAAATTTTACACATTAAAAATGGCCAACAAAAAACAGATAAGATAGATGTCAACATAGAAATTGTTAAAAAAGATGTACGAACCTAAATCATTAACGCAGACATGCATGATATTTCAATCTGACAGATTTTAAACTGATTAGCTACTAGTTTCACCTCTGTCAATCTCACGTTTGTCAATTTGACATAATTTTGACATATATAATGTCATTCTGACAGCTGTTTATCATGCCTTTTTGTGTTTGTCACTCTTTTTCCACTCTTTCAGTCCTAAATTTTTCACATTCGATAGGATAGGAATAAGGAGTCAAAAAGGAATGCTAGGAATGACCAACAGCAGTTGACATTAATAACAACATTTGTTGGTGAAGGCCCTTTTTCCATAATTTCCTTCATGTGCTATCCATGCTTTTGGGAATAAACCGACCCTGCATTTTGTACATCTTCTTTAACCCTGTATGCCTAGGTATGAATATGGAGATTCCCACTCATGGAGAATTGAAGATACGTACCTTAAGTGTATATATATATTTATTCCAGCTTGCTGTGTGGATTGTATATTTTATGTCGTCGTCATTGTCGTTCCACACTTTGCACACCATAATGTCGTAGGTTTATTAGCCCCCATCTCTCTGTCAATGACAACGACAACGACGACGAAGAGACCTACCATGACAACAACAACAACAGCCAACAACTATATTTGTTGACAACGTTCCACAATTCCCATACAATTATTTAGCATTATTAATTGCAATTTTTTATTTCCTTCCTCTTCCTCATCCTCATCATCCAGTTTGAGCTCGAATTCGAGATAGGCAGTTATATTTTTATTTATTTATCCCCCCTCCCGGTCTCGACCAACCACTTTGCTGTGCTGCGCTCTTTAATCGAAATTGGATTGAATTTCATTTTTATGACTTTCTAGATAAGGCCAAGCTGATATCAGAGCTTCATTTCGGTTTTCGGGTATCAAATTTCTTTATCCAATGTGCGCCCCCGACTATAACACCAAAGTGCAAATAATCAAAACAAAAAAAAATCGATGAATAGGCCGAAACAAATTTACAAAGACACGAAGAGGACACGACCGAAAAGCAATCCTTTTCACCGCCATGCCACCACCGCCACCAAGGAACAACTCGTGGGTCTCGACCTATAAATCGTTCCCTGGAGCTTGATTTACGCTTTAACCTTATTATAGGGCAGAATACAGAAAGAACACAGACAGATGACAGAAACCGAAACCAAAGACCACAAAACAACGGACAAAAAAATGAATAAGAAAAACAAGAACAACCAAGTAAAATAGCCGAGGCAAAGAAGTCTCAATTACAATAAATAATCCCAGTGCCATTACATCGTTGTATCATAAAACAGAACGTGTCGAAGAGCAGTTACGCCACCCGGAATCTTCTCTGCACTTCATCTGATCCGCCAGCCTGTTATGGTTGCCGTTGGTCAACTTTATTTTCTTATATTGAGGACTTTTTTGACGAATTTGCTAGTTTGTATACAAAAATATTAAAACTTGAGAACTGTGGTTTATATTGTGAAGGGACTTTGGCTACTTTTAGATTCAATATATCAAAAAATTTCCATTATTAGGAAAAATGGGGAGCTGGTCGAAACTATATTTTTGAAATTCTGCTTTTCAAAATTCTGATTTTTTTCGATTGTTTTACAAAATTCTACTTTAAAAAAAAAAATTAAAAACCAAGCGCTTTTTTACATTTTTGCATTTCTATTCACTACTTACTTACTTAGGTCCTCGGACCTATTACGTCCGTGATGTTTCCCTTATGGGACATAGGGCCTCCACTACTCCTACGCGCCATCGTGTACTATTTCTGGAAATGTATTTTAGCTCTCTCCAACTTTTCCCCAGTCGTGCCGATTCCTGTTCGACCGTTCTCCGCCATGTACTTCTAGGCCGGCCCATTTGTCTTCCCTCCTGTGTGAGCGGGTTCCACTGCATTGCTTGAGATGCAATGCACTGATCGCCTTTTCGAAGCGTATGGCCAATCCACTGCCACTTTCTTCTTCGTATAATGGAGTCTATGGGCTCCTGACCCGTTCTTGCATGAAGTTCGGCATTGGAGATTGGGCCAGAAAATCCTCAAGATGTTTCGTAGACATCTATTAACGAAAGTTTGCAGCTTTCTAGTGACAGTGTCAGTGACTTTCCAAGTGCTGCAGCCGTAAAGCAGAACGGATTCAACATTGGAGCGGAACAGTTGTAGCTTGGTCTTTAAGCTAAAAGAGTTGTTTCTCCATATTTTGGACTGCATTCCGAACGCAGCCTTTGCTTTTCTGATTCGGCTGCTTACGTCCAGTTCAGTTCCGCCACCCGTAGAAACAATACTCCTAAGATATTGGAAATCCTCTACCATCTCTACCGATTGTCCAGAAATATTTACTTGGATTGATGAGGATGTTCCAAGGCTGATCCTTTTAGTTTTTGCCGAGTTGATCTTAAGCCCTACGATTTCTGCTTCTCTCTCCACCCTTGTTGTCATTTGATGGAGATCCATGATCCTATGAGAGAGTAAGCATACGTCGTCCGCTTATTCCAGATGTTTGAGGTGAGATTGCAGAGTCCACTGAATTCCTTCATTTCCATTTGACAAAGCTGCGTGCAGTACGTCACTTATCACCAACTATTCAGTAGGAAGATTACAATATTACAGATTACCTTAGGATCAGTACGGTTTTCAGCCATATCAATTCGACTTCTTGTCATTGAACAACATAATAGAAATTATCTTTCGACCATTGGAATTTCCCGCGACAAACGAATTGTAGCAGTAATTAGAAAGGTTGTTGCGAGAGTAGTACATTTACGACAAGAGAGGTTGAAGTCAAACTCTATCAAACCTTTTGAAATATTAGGTCAACAGTGCACCTTTTGCTACGAAAGCTGTACTATGAATCATTAAAAAAGTTTCGTTCTTCAGTATATTTCTTGAGCTGAAAATTGATAAGTGTTTCCATGTCTTTGGAAAAAAGGGTAAGTGCAATTGGTTGATAGTTTGAGGGTGAAGAAGATACAGTTTTTTAATGGACTGGCTGGACAAAGGTTGCTTTCCATCCACTCGGAAAGAGACCAGTAGTATAGGTAAGATAGAAAAGTGTTTTTTTCAGCGTTAAAGAACACCTTTTCAGAATATTGGGAGGTAACGTTCTCAAGTACCTACACGAAGAATCACAACACTTTCTGCATTAACGACAAGCTTTGCTGCAACGTATTAGATTTATCTTCTGAGCTGAAAGCAGGTTTGTCGTTGAGGACGAGAGTTGGAACTGAATGTGAAGTGAAATGACTATTTTTTTTCTACTATTGCGACATTGTAGTATTTTTTGCCTTTATTTTTGATGGCTACATGAAATTTGGCCCACATGAAATATGGCCCCAAACATAAAATGAAAAATGGCCCCAAAAATGGCAAACAACAAAAACAAAAAATGTTTAAAATTTTTAAATTGGGCCATTTTTCATTTTCAATTTTGGGGTGAAATTTCATTATGAAAAATGGCCCAAACTTTTATTCTTAAACCAAAATTCTTTTAAAACAAAAATTTTGATAGCAGACCGACTGACGACATAGGCGCCTGCCAGGCGAGGGCGACTGAGCCTTGCATAGCGACGGAGCGGAGCGACGGAGTCGCGTGAGCGGGACAGAGGACCCAAAAAGGGAGTTAAAATCCTTGAACCCGCGAAGCGTCCCATGCAAGGTACTTTTAAGGGTCCCCCAAACCGAAGCAAAACTTTTTTGTGCGATTTTAATTTTTCTCTTTTTGTTGCTTCTTACATTCATTTTGGGGCAATTTTTCATTTTATGTTTGGGGCCATTTTTCAATTTTGAAAATGGGGCCATTTTTCATTATGAAAAAAAGCCCTAAATTTGGGGCCATCTTTCGTTTGGGCCATTTTTCATTGGGGCAAAATTTCATGTAGCCATTTTTGATCATGCAAACCTGATTCAACAATTATGGCCGATACAGGTTTTTCTGTGTTTTGAAACCTCTGCCGTTCTTTTTTAGCAGGGTTGGCGAGTAAAAAGAGATTTTTAAAGTAGAAGACCGTGACTGGGGTGGTACTCGCAAGTGGAATAGGACCTCAACCAATTTGTCGAGCGAAATGGGAGACAGCTAGCTAGCGACTGAGTTGGCTGGAAGTGCCACCACCACCTAAGTCAATCGGGAAGAAGTGATCAAAATATTTCTTAATGAATAGTCCCGAAAAATCTTAAAAAGAATAAGTTTGCAGAATCTTTAGAGATTTCAGACATCTCAGTTACCAGAAAAGGATGTTCCTGCAAAATTTATCAGTTTTGTTGTCAAAATACTGAAGAAATTAAAATTGGATCGATCACATTCATACCTTACAAAAAGTGTAAATTTCAAAAGAATAGGCATTTTTTGCCTTGTAAATTATTGAAATGCTATAGTTACGATAAGAAAAAGTATCAAAAAAGATTGGGTAAGTGACCCGGTGAACTACACTCTTAACGCAAACGTCATCAAATTGTATATTGAAATGACCAGAAAAGTGAAAGAACTGAGTCTGGTTGGACCAATTTTTAGTCCTAGAACCGAACTTTCCTTCCGAATTGACAATCTTTTAGCATTTATCAGACGGAAGTAAATACCTTGCGGGAAAATTTGCTCAGCAAAATCTCAAAAAAAACTAGGTCATTAATAGTATGCCAGGGTTAGATAACTCAACCAGTTCTAAACGTGGCACCTCATAAAGTACTGGACGAAAAATTAGACTCCTTATTCCGAAAAAGTAGAAATCGTTACTAAGAATAAAAAGAGGGAATATTCCTGGCCCGGGGTTTAGACAGGCGAGTAGAACTAGTAGCATTTGTATCATAGTGTTAGTTTTATGGATGTAGGTGTGACTAGTACCTCTCTGCGCGTTTTGTCAACTAGTATGGTTTTTTTTAAAATATTTCATACAGAAAAACATACAAATTATGGAAACTATAGAAACAAAACAAATAAATAAAAACAATATACTACACTAGCAGGATAACTGGCAGGCTAGTCGCAGGCAAAAATATTATACTATTTGCCTGCTAGTCGGTTCTCTCGTGTTCAGATACACTAACACACATATACGCTACTAGTTCTTTTCAATTGTCTAAACCCCGGGTGATCGAGCTCCCGAAGCTGATATAGGTCAAACTCTTTGATACTTCTGAGTTACAATCAAGATTAATTCACATCGTTATAAGCTAAAAGTAGAACAAACATCAGGTAAATAAATGGTATCCTTATTGGTTATTGTACGCTTAAGAGACCTCAATACTCTTGGATTGGTACTGTTTATCGAGACTTATAGAACCACATTTTAGGTAAGGTAAACATCTAAACCCTGTTATGCGTGATTTATCAACAAAAGAATCATTACTGGAAGACACTTATTTCATCCGGATGGTTTCTTTGAGGCAATATAGTTTTTTTTTTAATCACCCCACGGCAACCCTGTCATCTAGAAGTACGAGAAGAAGATGACTCTCTATCAGTATGTTTTGCATTTATGTCAAAACCAGTACATCCTCTGGCTGTCTACTTTGTCACTTGCATGCAGTTTACTCTTCTGTACCTGAATGAGATTAAGATAAAATATATACAAAGCACCAAAACCTGCAGCAGTTCCATCACTTGTATGGCTCTTGACAGTAGGTATGTGCTTTACGTTCCTGAAGCATACTTAAAAAAAAACTCCAACCAAAGCTACAACATAACAATCTTTAAACGCGCCCGTCAATCAACCACGCGATATAGACTTAATAATAATGATAGTATCTCTCGTTTTGATGTAAAAAGGATTTAATTTAGGTCACTTGGGTGTTAAAAATTAATCCTGCCTGATACCACAAAGCGATGCGAGTGCCAAAGCAAAGAATAATCATCAAGCGCGCCCGTTTATTTGCCGCCTTTTGAACTCGCAATTCGCTAACCGTGCGAATATTGTGCAGTTCTTGTTCATTTTTTCTTTCAATTTTTTTTGTGTTCACTTTCGGGAATCATTAGAGAAAAGAGAGTATAGAGTAGAGTAGAATCGGCTTGCTGCCTTTTATGGGAACTGGGAACCAATAAACCGACAGCCAATGGTTCATTAACCACATCCTGTGTTCCGGAAGGAGGATGAGGAGGAGAAGAAATGCTACTGCTGCTTCTATCACTACTAACTGCTGGTGCTGATATTGCCTTATTGGATGATGCTGTTGCTATTGCTGTACTGCTTGGTGTGTAGGTACTAACTTAACTGATGCTGGTAGTGGATGGTTCAAGAGGATTATGAGGACTTCGGGGTTTTGTATATGGAATATAAGGTACTTATGTAGGTTGGCAGAGGTCGGACTTAACAGAATTAACACCGCGACACTTCATTGAGGGGTTTTAATTAAAAATTTTGATGTAAGGCAATTATTGGACCCTGAACACTGAGCGTCGTCGACAACGTTGTCGTTGTCGTTGTCGGTTATAGTCATCGTCAATGCTATCGTCGTCGTCGACGACAACGTCGTCATCGTCCTAAATTCAATGACGATGGGACTTCCCATTCAATGTTTTTCCTTCTTGAGGGTTGGCCGAGGGTTGAGGTTTTAGGGGTACGAGCTTGGGTCGGTCGGTGCGGCGCACTTGGTATGCTCAGGTCGATTCAGGCTGTCATTAGCGATGTTGAAAGTGATTAGAGATAAGTAATGGAGTCGGCGATTCACTTACATAAATTGTTTAATTTTCAAAAAGGGGGACAGGCAGCAAGGCAAGTATATAGGTAGGTACTGATGGTGATGATGGGGGCAAATCAGAATTCATAGCCCATAAAATGAAATTCAATGAATATGGATGGGCGGTGGTGTTTTATTATTTTGGGGGCAAATTCGGAACCAAATTACTGCATTCATTGAACCTTTTCTTTGAGTTCTTTTGAAATATTAAGTGGTTTTGTCGTTTGTATTGTTTTATTATTTTGAATTTTTGAATTTCTGATACCGGAACCGGTATATAGTGATTGATGGTTTTTAATGGGGAACACAATGGGGTAGAAAATACTTCTGACTTTGCTTTGTAAGTTGTTTTTTTTTTTTCGTTTTTATTCGCAACAGAGAGAAATCCTTTGAAGGTAGGTTTTTGTTAAGGGAATTTCTACCGGTCGTTGACCAATTACAGTAATTTGTTTAATGTTATTTTTTGAAATTGAGTAGCTTACCATAGTCAACGGATTGACCGGAATGATTCATATTGAAGTTGAATAATAGGACTTTTGTCTGGGGTTAAATTATGGTGACTAATGGGGTTTTACCCATTGGAATGACAGATTAATGAAATATGCTGCTTTGAAGTAGTTTGTAGAGGTATGATTACCAGCGTCAGGCACCCCGGTGAACTTATTATAATATAAAACGCTTATTTATCTTATAGACCTTTTTTATTCAACCTTTTTTTCTAAACGACCTTTAAAGAGCATACCCAAGTCAGATGTGGGTATTTGACGGTTAAAGTCAATGTGACGCGTTAAGCTGACAGAGATTGGTATTTAAGTTGAATTTCTATTCAAAGATAATTTAACGCGGGGGATTTATTTTGGCAAACAAAACAATATTTTGTGCTCAGATTTGAACGTTTGGCATTTCATGCTGAGAATTTTGAAATTTTAGAACTTTACAAGATAGCAAAGGCTAATCCAAGAAAAGTTCTTAGGTACATACAAGGCAAATGAGTACCATTTTGAAGAAACAAAATAAAAATAAAATTACATACTAAATTTTTTTCTATTCATAAACCATATTCTCGACGTAATGGCAGTTTCCTTTATCTTGAATATTATTTTTAATTTAGTAGCTACTTCTTTGAGGAGCGTAATACAAATAAATATGTAAGTGTAGGTATGTATGTATAAAGAAATTTAAATATTAAAATATTGAAATTACTTTGGTTTTAAGTGGAGTGAATGAATATCATTCAAATAAAAAGTACAACTCTAGAAATTATTGTGTTTCGCCCAAGGTTTAACAGTGGGCTCTTCAGTCAGCCTGTTATACCCTACTTAGACACAATGTATGTATGTATGTATATTAGTTGCCAATAATTTAAAAAAATTGTATCAACTTTTGAATTTAAAGTTACAAAAATCGAATTGACTTTTCCACAAATCACATTTTTAGTATGATTTTTTTTTCATAAAGTTGATATAACTTTACACAATTTTTAAAGCGGAGTATTTGCTCAAATCTCTTTTTCCGAGAAGGTATATAAAAATCTTAGAAAAATGGATTTGCATGAGTATCTGCGTTGATTTATTATGAAGGACCACCTGCTCTCGCTCTGAGGACATGCTCCGGTTTGTTTATTCCCGGTACTATTTTGCCTTTGATTATTTGCTTGATATACAAACGTATACATTACTAGCCTTAACTTCTTACTTACTAACTAACTTACTTACTTACTTATGGTGGCGCTTCAGTCCGGTGTGGACCAAGGCCTCGACCAACAAGCCTTCTCCAGCCAGCTCTGTCCCTATCTATCTGTTTACAGGCACCGGTTTTGCGGTCTTCCTATACTGCGACGCGACGTTCCTCGGGGATGGATTCAAAGACTTTTCGGGCCGGAGCATTGGTGTACATCCGCTCTACATGACCCAGCCACCTGTCTGAATGGATCCGTATTCAAGATTTAGGGTTTTAATTTGCTTATGAAAATCGATGGCAGTGTTGACCTAGAGTTTTTCCCGTGAAATTGAGTAATGAAGAAACCTTGGATTGTGCCTCTTTCGCATGAAGTATTTTTGAAGTCATCTTGAAGTATTTGAGCCCCAATCGGTTCTGTTATTTTGTTTTGGGTTGCTAAGTGTTGCAAGGATTTCGTTGTTAAGTAAGGTGCGGATGATGTTCCGTAAGTTACTGTTTTCAATCTATAATACCTTATCTCTTCTGATGATCTCCGTCTCCACATGATGAGTTGATAAGGTTGATCTTCTTCATGTACCAAAATCTGCCTGTACATCTTCTCAACATCTGCTGTAAAGACATACTTGTGCAGGCGGAAACGAAGTAGTATGGATAACAGTTCACTCTGGACTGTAGGCCCAGTGTGGAGGATGTCATTAAGCGAAAGACCAGACGAAGTTTTTGCTGAGGCGTCGAAGACTACCCGTAGTCTTGTTGTACTGCTATCAGGCTTCAATACGCAATGGTGAGGTATGAAGAAGTGTGGTCCTTGAATGCTGTCTTGTTTGATCTCCTCCATGTGCCCAAGAGATTCATATTCGTCCATAAATTTGACAAAATCTTCTCTTAGTGTCGGGTTTTTGTTTAATCGTCTTTCTAGTGACAAAAAACGATTAAACGCTGTTTGCCTAGAGTCACCTAGGGCTACACCATTTTCTCGAAATGGTAACCTAACGATGAAGCGCCCAGTGTGATTCACAGTATTTTTCTAATACTGTCATCTGTCTTGGTGTATTTTCAAAGTCATCGAGTCTCCAAAATCGTTCAATAAGCTCATTGGTTGATTCTTCTTCTTCGCAAAATATGTCACAAGTAGCCGCGTTGTATGTCGTGTCTTCAATTTTTCCGGTTACTACCCAACCAAATACAGTGTTTTGTAGAATTGGCATGTTGTCACCAATTTTTATTTGTTCGGGGCGGATTAACTGATGATAAAATTCTGCTCCCAAAAGAACCTCAATCTTATTGGATTGGTGGAAGTTGGGATCTGCCAAGTTGATGTTTTCTGGTATGGACCAGGTAGAAGTATCTATGTTTTGTGTGGGTTGAGGAGATACGATGTTCGGAAGTATGAATGGGCAAATGCCCATTGTTGAGTGAAGTTGTATGTTTATTTGCTGTGTCGTGTTTCGTGTTCTTCTGCCGATGCCCTCAATGCATAGAGATGATGGTGTTGGTGATAAGGATAAGCGTTTAATAAGCCTCTCGGTTATGAGGTTTATTTGAGAACCGGAATCTAAGATGGCTCTAACTTCACATGTTTGTCCGTTATTTGCTGTGATTAGAACCCTTGCGGTGGCCAAAAGCACGTAACCTTGCTTGTTATTCAATTGTTGTATAGTGGCATCCGTGAGCGGTGATGAGCCTCCCACTTCTGATGACATCAATTTGGTAGGTGTAGCACCTGCTAAGATGGTTGTAGATGGATTGGATTTCCTTTGATTTGGACTTGATGAACATGCCGTTTCTAAATGCAGTAAGGTATTGTGTTTACCTGAGCCCTTAGTGCAGCATCGTGATGAGCATGATTTCGCATTATGATCAGCTTTCCACTTAAATATATTTAGACGAAGGAGGTTTAGTTTAATTATTATTTGTGTTTTAAATTTGTGAAAAATTTCATCAACTTTTGAATACAAAATTTGGTATGATTTTTGTTTCTAAACGAATGTAGCATAATTTTTCTTTTCTTAAGGGATACGCCCATAAATAATGATTTTTTGACAGAAACAACAAATCGATATAAAATGGTTTTTTGTTTAACAGGATAACGGGACATTGCCACATGGTCAAATCAGTCAACTTTGCTTTTTTTTAGCTTGATGATTTTAAAACATCCATTGTTACCCTTATATATGAGACCTTGATCAAGAAAATCGATACCTTAAAGCACACCATATGATATTTCCATTTGTTAGTGTTTCGAGAAATTACCACCAATTGTTTAACAAAAAAAACCTTGGGTGCACGACTGTCATGGTCATCATTTCTAAACTCAAGTATTTGATATACATAGCTATCTCTTCTGTTGGGTAGCCCTTCTCTTGTTATTATTTGTATCCTCGCTTCATGACCTTCCTCAATTTCCCTAAAATCCATTTTTCTGTTTTGGAAAATGGCATCACACATCATTCCCGAAAACGGGTTTTTTTGGGGATTTAAGAAGGCGAAGATTGTCAGATACCACATTTGTTTTTGCGAAAAATATTTCACGATACGTAACGGTTATTTGTATTTTTTTTTGTTAGAATTGAATATCTGGAAACCCTCACCTAGGAGATCATATTTGAACACAGTACATCAAAACTTCGGCAAAGTACAGTACAAACAAAAAAATGTGAATTTTGGGTGCAATTAACTAATACTGTAAGAGAAAGTAACTGCTTCAAGTAAAGTCGAATAGTGAGTAACTCAAGAATCGTAATATCTAACAAGGATTTTTTTTCTTTGTTTTGGAAAAATAAAATTGTGTTTGTGCTTCAATCTTTCTTTTCCCCTTACTGCATGATTTTTTTTTTTTCTTAGTGAAAAAAATGTATGTGGTAGTTAATGCTAAATTAAAGGACACGTGTTTCAGGAATTTTCATTTTATTTGATAAAAATTGGGAAAATCGAATTTTTCCAGTTTGGATCATATATGGCACATTGAGCAGTTAAGGAACAAAAATTATCATTACCAAATAAATCAATTATTTATTGCAAATTGTTTGTAGTGCGGAATAACATGAAACAATTATTTTTTTCGTTGAGGCATAAGTTTACTTTGCATTTTCGGCACTGCACAAAAGATCTTCCACCGAATTCTGGGACCTAACACCGCTGTCTAGTAGTCCAAACAGGTAAGTGATCTAACTTATCCAAGCGTACACCCTGGGGTGGCATACTAGCAACGAGTACTTTCAACTTCTTCGATTGAATAATATTTTATATGACATTAGAAAGTCTTCCTCGTTTGTTAACGGTACTTGGCTTGCTGGCAAAGCATAAATCTTCAGCTACCGCGCTAAAGGCATCCACGGCTCGGATCTGTCGAGCCTTTGTCTATGACAGCAGCCACTCGTTCACTGTTATCATATCGATCGTGTGACAGAAAATTCGGTGGTAGAATTTCTTGGATCTAATTTCTATCCTGTAGTATCCAAGAAGCGAATCCCACAGATCGACTCCACCCATATGCAGATTGTACGTCATCACTGCCCTTGGACATGGTACATCTTGGTAGGCCCTTTCTTTTTTATTGTATCGTCGAACGTATGTCGAAGCCAAGTTCACGATCCTGTTAGCATACCAGGTTAGTACAGAGATGTCAATTTCCTCTACATTCGCTAATTTTCCAACGGTTGCACCTCTTTCCTTTTTCTTTTTCTGCTGGAACCTTATACCCCGGAATGCGATTAGCTTTTATTGTGCCTAACGGTAAGATTGCCTTTTTAGCCAGGTAAGTCAACAGTGGCAAAGATGTGTACCAGTTATCGAAGAATTATTTATAGTTGACACCTTCAGGAATGGTTCTTGCAAGTCGAACAACATCGTCACTAGAAGTACTAAGTTTTGGCAAATTGACTGACTGACTGTACAGGTCCTTGGGTTTCAAAGTCAAAGCTGAACCCAGAGCTACCACTGAGCACAAAATTCTTATATCCCCATTTGGGTGTTGATAGGGTTTTTTTGATAGAGTGCGTAGTGCACACGACTGCCAAGACTGAGCAAATCTGATATGCGTGGGCTCGAATCCTATGGTGTGCATAAAAACTTTTTCAAATAAAATTGGATTAAAGCTCAGCACCACAAAAAGGAGACTGATGAGTGCAAAAGTGACAAAGCACGAAATAGCTATATCTCCAGCTACCACCAGGTAGCGCCTTTAATTTGTTGTTGTTGTTCAAAAATTCAAAAAAAAAATACTTTATCAATAATACTTACATTATTTTCTTTAGCGGTATATTTTTTTGGGAGCACCAACTTTAAGTTTTGTATTTTGTATAGAATTTTGAATTTCTTAAACGCGCTCTTACCCGACTGAAACCTGTTTGATAAGTTTGACGAAAGAATTAATTGCCACAACTCACTTATAGATGGCGCTTATTAATACAATTTCAAATTTATATTATACTAATTTCATACCACATGCAAAAATCCATAAAATTTATTAAAAATTCGAAAATATTCAGATTAATATGGTTTATCTCATATATGAGCCACCATGCGGTAAAGGTTTAGTTTTGAAAATTGTACGTGTACATTTTTGATGGGGCCAAAATCCAGCGAGCTTCGAGGACCATACTCAAAACGTTTGTATACATTTTTTTTGGATAGGGCTTAATCCTTGCAACCAAAAGAAAGATGTCCATTACCGTACAAAATAAAAATTATAAAAATGGTGCACCATGGCGTATACGTGCTTTTTTTTACTTTTAATATATGCCTATGTACGTACTTTTTGTGAACATGTAGCAACAAGTCTTAATTTTTTTCTTGTAAATTAAATCTAAAGAAATATAAAAACAAGAAAATAGAATTTTAAAAGCGTTAAATATTTAAAAAAAAAACATGTTGCTAACAAAAATAAAAAAAGTAACATTATTTTTTGACTAACATATTGATTTAATTGTTACTTCTTAAAACAAAACGCATATGTGTATAATGAACATTCTTTCACTTATAAACTTAGTTTTCAAAACATTTACGAAAATCCATAAAAGGGGGCCTTTTCCTTCTTTCTCCTGTCTCAATTTATAGGGGAATTTTTAACAAAAATTCTTTTTTGGTCAATTTAATTATTTTTAATATGCATATAACCCTCTCTGCTGTAAGAAAGTTATGGGTACAAAATAAAACATGTCCTTTTTTAAATATTTAACACACTTAAAATATAGACAGGTATTAGTTCTCAAAAAAGAAAGAAAAAGAAATTAATTCCCGCGGGTGTAAATTCCCTTTAAAAGGAATTATATTGCACTACGAGTTTGCACTACTAAGTTTTTTTTCAGGGCTACTGCCTCTTGCGAGGAATTGACAAATCCTCCAAGAGTATCACTTGTCACGAATAAGTGCTTCTCGTCTAGCCGTTCGGACTCGGCATAAAATTGTAGGTCCCTTCCATTTCTGTCGAAAAGGCGCACACAGGAATGGTTGCGACTTGTTAGTCACTAGGCCCTGGTTCTTCATGAGCCGTTGTGCCACCCCATTTATTTATTTTTTAATGATGAACTTTAAACAGTCCATACATAAATTGCTTTTCCTTTTAAAAAGTTTCATAAAAGGTATTTGGTATAAGCTATGTATAGTTTTTATTTTCTTCACAACCTAACACCGTAACACGCTTATGAATCCTAAGGTCTACATTCATACTATTTGCAGAGTGCACATCGTCATTTTTATTTCTTATGGTTTTTTGTGATGCCTTCGTTTGGCGTAATAGCAAACAGATGATGATAAAGGCCTTATGTAGTGGTATGTGTAGATTACTCCTTTCTTCCAAAAATATATTAACAAAACAAAACAAAAAAAAATTGCTACAAAAATTCCTCTTCTTCATAATACTCTTCATTGTGGTGAATTTTTACAAGTTTCTGCAACTATTGACATTGCAATATATCAGATGGATGTTGTGCATCGGGCGCAAGCCCCTACAATCCTATACATCACATCACATATGAATCCCATCAAGCATCCAACAAAACCGACGACTATACTACAGCATCACGGAGTACACACAAAGTTCTAAGAAATATTCTGTCAACCATTTCTCTGCCAGTCTGTCTATTTTTCCTTCTGTGAAAAATATTCTTTTTTTTCCTCTATAGCTATTTTATTATTGTGTTCATTCCATCAAAGACTTTATTTTTGTAGGTCCTTATGGGAAGGTTGTATATAAGCAGGGCTGCCGGAGTAAGTACTTAAGGAGAACTTACAATCTATCTAATAGGTACACGTGTTTTTTTTTTATATAATATTTTATTGTATTCCTCTCTTTGTACTAAGACATTTTGATTTGAGTTATTTTGAGCTCTAGTCAATGACTATTGAAGTCATTTAAAAGAAGGACATGTACAAAGATGAGGACGAAATTTGAAACATATTTGATTTAGAATTCGACTGTTTTTGTTTATTCTACACTCAAACCAAATTTTGCACTACCCTCTCACAGTGTTCAGTCAAAAATGTTCAACGTTAATGTTTGAAGATTTATCGAATACAGTCAAGGTCTCTGATGAGATAAAGTTAATGATCAAAAAGATAGAATGGTATCTACAGATCTCAATTTTCTGTTTTTTTTTTTTTTTTCTTGAGGTTTAATTTTGGATCACTTTTTGTGGCAGTGCCAAGAAATAAAGTCCAAAACCAAATTTTTGACTTTATTGCACTCCTAGGTGTGAAATAAAGTCCAAATCCATTTTGGACTTCATTTCGCACCTAAGAGTGCAATAAAGCCGTATGACTTTATTGCACAATTCTATTTTTGCGAAAAAAGTAATAAGATTTATCAAAATATGTAGATACCTATTTTAAGTATAGGTCTCGCGTGAGCGAGACAGAGGAGCCGAAAAGGAAGTTAAACTCCTTGAACCAGCGAATCGGGCCACCCAAAGTACTGTTTAGTACAAAAACCTACAATAACAGACCGACGGACAACATAGGCGCGCAAAATTTATGAAACTACTTAAAAAAAAAAAAATATTTTCGCGCGAAAATTCAAAATTATTTCGCGCGCTTATGTTGTCAGCCGTTTTTGTTTGTAAAGTTTTAATTTTCATTTGGATATTATTTCATTTTATATTTGGACTTTATTGCACTCAGGTGTGAAATAGAGTCCAAATTGGCTTTGGACTTTATTTCACACCTAGGAGTGCAATAAAGTCCAAAATTTGGTTTTGGACTTTATTTCATTGGACTTTATTGCATGGCACCCTTTGCGGCATCAACGCGGTGAATATTGTTTTCCAAGTCCTTTTTGAAGAAGTAAGGACCCATGATTCAATCAGCCCATGAAGTACATCAAACTCTCTGTTTTTCTGGAATATAACAGCATATCAACAATGACTTGATCTATTTTCTAAATGCAGTAGTTTTGCTTATTGACATAGCCATTAAACCAAAAATGAGCTTTATCGCTGAAATAAAAATTCTTGTGAGAATCGGTATAAACAGCAATCTCGTTTCGAGCCCATCTGCACAACTTGTATGTGTAATTCAGGCGTCAGTCGATTCGTGATGAAATGGCGAACCAAACTAAAGATAAGTCACATGGCAGATGACAAAATGGCTGCCAACTTAAAATTAAAAAACACCTTTAACATTTTCCAGCGCACCAATCGAAAACAATTGAATCTCCTTCAAAACTCTAAGTTCAATATTTTCAAACTTCTTACTCAATACTACTTTTTTCTTTTGCATATTTCGTCCAAAAAAACATGAGCAAATTTATCTGAATGAAAAATAAAATCAAAATAGATTCGTTGAAACAATTTCGCGATGAAGTCTGCATACATATACCAACAGTCTGCTCAAAGTACGGTACGACCAAATTTATTCTTAAGCCGGTGTTCCACAGGGAAGTGTCCTAGGACCAACTTTTTACTGATTATAAATGTACATTAGAACCGACAATCGAGATTGGGTGCAACCAGGGTTCCCAGATTTCCAAAACTTATTTCCCCATATCGGGAGCAAAATAATTTATTTCCCATACATTAATAAAATGATATTGTTTAAGGAAAACATTTAAAATCTTTTATGTTTCCTTTTTACTCAAAAACAAGCTTAAATCATTTTTCACACACCCTTTTGGCTGGCATTCTGTTAAGGTTTTTCCTGATTGAAGTTTGACCTCTCTTAATTGTAATTCACACGAGATATCTAGTTGCTGGTGATTTTTTTCAAGTTTTCTTTCAATCTGTCTTAGTCGTTGAAAATGTTTGTAGTTTTCTTAAAAACTGCGGTAAGGAAACCGCATTTTTGTTTTTTTTTCTTATATTTATTCATTTTATTTCATTATTCATTCATTCATTATTTATATAATGCGCTTGCTCAACTTTGTATAAGTGCCCTCTAAAATGATCAAACACAGCTCGAGTGATTAGAAAACAAACCCGTGAACATTAGCTTTGAATGCCTAAATATCGCAGTGGGGGGAGACAATTAAGCCGCATACAGAATTTCACATTTGTTTAGTGCGACTAAGGAAAGAATGTCTATACTTTACAGTACGTAGCATGTTGCACTCGAGTGTTAGGCATAGCTAGAAAAGAACGAGTATTACGATTGAATTGTTTTAGAATTTGAATGCAATTGGTTATTTCCTTAGCATATATTCTTTTTACAAGATAACCGGAATATGGGAATTGTACTCGAGTTTTAGACGAATTAAAATTGTAGATTAAAGCAAGATCATTAGGGGATTCATTTCTTGTCTGGTTAATTTCTTGATGTCTAATTTTTGGTCATTCCGCAAAATGTTGTCTGTGTCGCACATACTGAAAACTGATAGTTGTTGTTCCATTTCTTAGATGCACGTGCCGCTCATGGATAACCGCATATTGGTTGGGTTCCAATTTAGCAACAGAAGACACCATTGAGATTTTGAAGAATTCCATTCTAGGTTATGTTAGGTTAGGTTATAAGGGGTGATGATTTGGCAAGCCGAAACACCTCACTCGGATCTCAATGGATCCATTGCGCTCCCCAGGATCTGCGAAGAGGAAGGAAGAGTAAGGAAAGGAATAAGTGGAAGATTAGGTAAGGGGTGCCTCCCTGAACCATCCCGAAATCTGAATGTATTTCAGGGTGTTCTTTAGTGGCAGAAACGAGATGTTGGTCGACCAGTTCGTCGAAAAAGTATTTTCCGAGGGCTATTTTTCTTGTTCTAGCTAGGCTATGGCATTCACAAAGAAAATGAAATGAGCCCTCCTCCACCTCTTCATCTTGATACCCTCTACAGAGGTCGGATCCGATGATCCCCATTCTGTTTAAGTGGGTTCCCATTGAGTCGTGACCAGTTAGGATTCCAACCAATAGGGATAGTTGAGGCCTGCTTAGCGAGAGTAAGTAATCAGTTTTTTTCTTAGAAATATCCGGCTCAAGATTTCTCGAAACCCGACACGTGTCAATCTGTTACCACCTATCATTGGCGGCCAGTGGCATAAGTACTGACGATACAGTTTGGCTCGGATCAGTGGATGACCCGTATTTTGCCAATTCGTCTGCCTTTTCATTCCCATGTATGTCGCAGTGTCCTGGGACCCAACGTAGGGTAACTGTGTGTGTTGCGCTAATTAATCTCAACACTTTGCGACAACATTCCACCAGTTTTGACTTTGTGACAACTGAGTAGTAGATGGCTTTGATGGCCGCCTGACTGTCTATGAAAATGTCAATGTTTTTGTTTACTAGTTCACATGTGGCAAGATGCTTTGCTGCCTCATAAACTGCAAATACATATGCTTGGAAGACACTGCAGAAGTTCGGAAGCTTTATTGATCTATTCAAAGGTGGGTTGTCTGAAAAGATGCCTGACCCTACCTCTTCGCCGTCTTGGAACCGTCCGTGAAAACCGATACATGATTGTTATCCCTTGTAGGGATATCTATTAAGGCCACCGGATTGAAATCAGTATGTGGCATCATATAGTCTGTTTGAATGTCTATATTGGTAAAGTTCATTATCGTTCTATGACCAAAAATGCCCCTTTTCCATTGATTGGACTGTCTATTAAGTCGCAAAGCACTTTGGCCGCCATGTCCTTCATGAAAAGGTCAATTGGGGCTAGTGAGAGAAAAGTGTCTAAGGCTGCGGTCGGTGTTGTTCTCATGGCACTGGTTGTGCAAATATACGCTAGTCTTTGAATTTTAGTCATGGTTTTGAGATTGGTTACCTTTTCTAAGGCTGGTCACCAAACCAGACATGCGTATGTCAATATAGGCCTTATTATGACTGTATACATCCAATGAATGGACTGAGACCTCATCTTTTACCAAAAATTCTACTACAAGTATAGAATGCTATTGACGCTTTCTTCTCTCTTCTTCCAGTTTAGTTTACGATCAATTACTAGACAAAGATATTTTGCCGTACCTGTGATATGTAACGGAGTCCCATTTATGGTGGGAGGGATTAAATTTGGAATGTTTCGTTTTCTCGTAAATAAAACCAGTTCTGTATTTAGTGGGTTGACATTAAGTCCACAGCTACTGGCCCAATTACATAGCTCGCTGAGCGATGTTTGTAGTAGCTCGCATAAGGTGTGGGGATAAATGAGACCATGATCACGATGTCATCTGCGTACGCAACGACTTTGACACTACTTGACTTTGACACTACTTAAATTAAAATCCATTCTATGTGGCTTTTGATTCCCCATTGGACAAATGCTGTCAGGATCAGAATTTAATGAACATCATACGCTGCCGTTGGATGTGGATCTAAAGGATCGGCAAAAGTAGTGCTCGGCGCTAAATCTGAGAATACTGAGCGAAAACTTGAGTAACTAAATGAAACAAAAATAACTCATATTAACTTTGCAAATTTAAGCAAAAGAGGTAAGCAATAGTAAAATGTTTACAAAAAGAAAAGCGGGGGCTTATCGCAATGTCTCCAAATACCTTGCAATGACTTTGAATGAAAATCTTCGAGGCAGTGTTTGAAGACAAAGAAGAAGCAAGCCTCTAGCTGATGGTCTAAAAGCTTTGTAAATTATTATTAAAACATTGAACACTATGATTTAAAATAAGAAAGAAAAATCATTTGTCCATCTTTTATAGATTGGCCCTTTTTTTCTGGTGCTTTCCAAAGCTTGAGAGCGTCACTGATTTTTATACAGACAACCCAGCGCCTTACAACTTTTGAAGCAGGCAGTTCATAAAAGTAAAAAGTGTTCTAGCACGGACTTGTTCAAGTTTTTGTTTCAATCATTGTTGTTTTGAATTTTTAAAACGACAGCACTGGGTGTATAGTATATGGGTATATTCCTGCATAGACATATTTTGTATGTATTTCTTGGTTATTTTTGTGTTTGTTTGTTGAAATATAAGTATTTCTGCGAAAATTAAAAAAGTTTTCGACCGTAACTTTGGAAAGAACATTTCTGCATTTAGAAATTTTCAATTAACCATCCAACAAAATATCATTGTAGTCCATGCCAACGAATTTCATTTTTATGGTAGTGACAGGTGTTTACAAAACAAATAAACGTACCTATATACATTCCATACCTATACTCTATAATACAGCTATATATGTCAGTACCAGCAGAAATAACATCGTCAAAAATCAAACTCATGCTATTGTTGCTAGTGAAGGCATTGTCCCCAATCACACCGATGCGATGATGTTATCCTCCCCCACACTTTATTGATGTGCCAAATCACACATCCCTAGATCCCAATACTTCATTTCATACTTCTTCATAAATCTATAAATGGGACTTTGGGTGAAAAAAAAAAGTTCTATTGCATATGACGACAATTACACTCCAGAATATTTGTTGAAAAGACCTCAAATTGCCTGTTGACACCTCAGCAAATAAAAATAAAAATAAAAATAAAGAAAAGGACTCCAAATTCTTTCAATCAAAAAGTCAACACCGAAAGCGAGTGGAGGAGAGGAAGATTTTTTTTTTAACATTTTTGTTTTCATTAAACTGCTAGCCTCCTACTTGTCCCCGGGGAAATAACATATCAAGCACTCAATAAACTCATATATTCCCTGTTTGAAGATGATAAGTGGTCACGTCACTACACAATCTCGGGGCAGATACATATATACCCTCACCCACCTCACCACGCCCGGCCTCGATTTCTTTGACTTCGTGTCTGCCTACTTCGAAAGCGAAGATATTAAATACAAATATTTTATTTGCATTCTCCTTAGTGAGCAGCTTTTATATTTTTAATTACGTATTTCAATTTCAACTTGACCTCGCAACTCATTCTTGGTACTTATAGTGGTGCTTGGTTGAAGAGGAGCAAAAATGTGAACACATGAAGTAGGGATATTATTGGAACACCTACGCGTTTTTTTAAGTTTGTGCAAATAATGCGTTTTAAATGCAGCCGTCTTACAGTGGCAACTTTTGCATATTTTTTTGGATCAAAAATAAGGTAGGCATCTATTTTATTTTCATAGATAGGTATAAGGTTTACAGACATTTTTAAAAATACGCAGCTTGCCTAGAGATTTGATATTTTATTCCTTTAGACGAGAAATTGGTTTCTCGGAAATTGATCAAACGATTTGGCAGGAATTTGTAGGGTTTCATTTTATGATCGAGAATTTAGTATAAATAAAATAAATTGGGTGGCGCAACGGCTCGTGAAGAACCAGGGCCCAATTCTGTGTGCGCGTGTAGACAGGAATAGAAAGGACCTACAATTTTATGCCGAACCCGAACGGCTGGACGAGAAGCACTTATTCGTGACAGGTTATACTCTTGGAGGATTTGTCAATTCCTCGCAAGAGGCAGTAGCCCTGAAAAAAAAACTTTGTAGTTTTTTTTTAGGTGGACGAGGCTGGGAAGTGAACCTAGACCTCCAGCGTGACAGTACATCGCACTAACCATCACGCTACGGGCTACTACAACTTATGAACGAGAAACAGAACTTATGAACGAGAACGAGAAACGGCTCTATTTTTCAGAAATTATTCAATTCAATTTGGTGTTGTGATTTATTAAAAACTCGAAATAAGTCAACAAGGCAGAACATTTTGTCATGCTTTACTATTCTTAAGTAAATCAAAAATGTTAAATTATCGAGAAATAAAGTATTAATAATAATAATAATAATAATAATAATAATAATAATAATAATAATAATAATAAAATAATGGTGTTGTGATTAAGTCAAGAAATTATAAAGTGGTTTTATTTAACTCCACCCACTGCCGCTTTTTATTTCTCGGAAACAATTCAAGCTATTTGGATGAGATTTTTAAGTGTTTAATCTTATAACCAGGACAAAAATTTAAAACTTGGTTTAAGTAAGACCCACCAACTGCCACACGCCCACTGATCTTGTTTAAGCGGTTTCAACGATTTGGGGAAATGTTTGGTTGTCTATTCTTTTAAGCGAGAAAAAGATTTCAAAACAGGTTTTTGTGAAATACACTCATTGTCACGGCCAATTCTTGAAAACCTTGGTATACTCGTTTCTCTAACTGCCACTCCACTTTTGAAATTTATTGGATTCTTGTAAATGGTTCTTTTTCTTTGATGAAATTTTCAGAGTATTTTCTTTAAAAGATCTCCCAAACCAACGCGAAAGCGGGGCGAATCATTCACTGACGCCACTTTTTCTAACAACAATAACAATAAGCATTGTTTATTTGTCATTTTCGTTTCGATTGTAAATAATTCCTCCACATAATGAATGTTTCGCGCCGGTTTTGGAGAGTCTTAAGAGGCGATTTTTCATTCATCAGTTTAACTTTCTGAAAAGTAAATACAATAGCAAACTAATTTTTGTTTTTATTGTTATTATTGTACTATTCTTACTAGAATGTCAGCTTATTAGGCTTGACCATTCTCTATTCCGTCAATTTCATTGAATTTTTGAACAACAACTTAAAGGTGCTACCACCTTTTGTTTGGCTGGAGATATAGCTATTTCGTGCTTTGCCACTTTTGCACTCATCAGTCTCCTTTTTGTGGTGCTGAGCTTTAATCCAATTTTATTATGAAAAACTTTGTATGCACACCATAGGATTCGAAACCACCAGCATTTTTATAAGCGCATTTAAGTATGCTGTTTTGTTAATTTTTGTTTTATTCATAGAATAAGGAATATCTGAGGTTTAACTACCTATTAAAAAATTGGACATAAATAAAAAAGAAATTCAAAAATAGCTTTTCTTACAAGCCAAGCCTAATTTTATTGAATTCTTGGTTTCCTGAAAAAGGCCTTAAAGATTTGGGTACAATTTGTAGAGCATGTTCTTTTGAAAGAGAAACAAATATTAAAAATTGGTTGAAGTAAAATCCGCCCACTGGCACACTCACATTGATTGCTTTCTCGTAAGTGCTTACAACGATTTGGGTGAAATGTTCGCAGCTTTTTTTTAATTTATTTAAATTTATGAACCGATTTTAGTAAAAACCCGACCACTGCCACGCCCAATTTTATTTTGTCTTGGTTTCTAGAAAACCGGTTTAACAAATGCGATGATATTTTGAGAGTTTGGTTGCCAGCCCGTAGCTAGGTATTGTCAAATTATTCAGATTTTGTTTGTGCACAGTTTATTAAGAGTACAAAATATAATTTTGCCAGTAATTTTGTAAACAAGTTCCACAGTTCGCTGCCGATTGCTGTGCTCTGCATCAAGCGTCACTGGTTCATGGCACGAACCAAAGAAAATGAATTTATCGTCGAAGGGATTGATTCTGAAAGATATGTAAATAATGAAGATACTAAAACTAATGTATCTTAGTGCCGGAGGAGAGTTGATATTTTTATTTATTATTATTTTCTTTTTATTGCGTATCTCATGAGTATGTATTTTTTTTTTTGTTTGTTATATTTTTGTGAAATAATTTGATGAAGTACTTGGCAGCAATATCAGTTTGTCATTAACAAATTGCAAATGGGTGCTTAACAGATTCTTGGCTCTGCCTACGCCTGTCGCCGTTTCATCGTCGTTAAATAAATATACGTACACAAATATACAAAAGAAAAAACCTATAAAAAGTGATACATTGTATAGGATTTTTTCGAGAAAATATATCCTATTTATTTTATGACCGAATGTTCACTCCTACGTGTGATTGGACAAGCTATAATTATAATTACGACCAAAACGATGACGACAAAGACGACGACGCACGACGGGACAGCGGCAGCGGGCGATGCCAACGATGTGAAAATTATAATTAATTTATGTTTCAAGTGTGCGAAATGCTTAGTTAAGCGGTTCTGCATTTTTATATCATTAATTGAAAGAATCTGATTGTTAAAATTAATTAGGGTTGATGATATTCAAAGATTTAATGACTCGAAAAAGGGGTCGGGGTCATATTTTTTGTTTTTATTTTTTATTTCGTGAGCGATGTTAAGTTTTTAATGAAAGCTGATAAAAAAGAAAAATAATTGCTCCTGATTGTTGCTTCACTGATAATATCTACAGAAGTGGGCTGCAGGTAATTTCGTTTGATAAATGTGGGTGATGAATAAATGTTTTTTATTCCCCCGTCAATTAAATAAAATTAAGCAGGATTAATTTATGTTCAATAAAAAATTTATGGTCCAAGGATTATTTAATTAAATTTATTTTATTACCCACTTAGTTATTAGTAGAATCCTTTTTTAAACGTAGACGCTATTCCTTAATAGATAATGTATGAAGCCACTGAGACTGAAGAATTGAGGTATAGAAATTCCTTTTTCAAATACGATATTATAGTACGGATCTCGAAATTCAAGCTGTACCTACAGAGTAAACTGTGAATTTCTTTCTGATAGGTCGAACTTTCTTGTTGACAGCGGTTTTAAGAGATATCAGTTTGTCGAAAATGTTTATTCCAAGGGCTGATTTTCTAATCCTGGCTCTTTTACATCATCATCCTGACACCCGTTTTGCTCATGTGGGTTCCCCTGGAGTTGTGAGTTAGGCTTAGTCTCGACGGGATTAAACTAAACGTTTCTCTTATAGTATTCGGTTCCTACCAAACAAGCAGGGGAGTGTTCACTTTGCACTCTTTGCTTCTTTAAAACATTTATATTTGATGAGGGTTGCGGATAAAATTATGTTCAATTTTATTTTAAATTTGACATTTCGGGCATTTATTTTTTTGCAAAATTCTAACTTAATTCGAATTTTAACTGCTAAGAACCCTTCGGTGTTATAACTTCTTAACGAGGCGTACAATGTCACTTGCAACGTGCTCAAGACAGTTAAAATGAGAGGCTTAGATTAGACAAAACATGCTTATCAAAGAGAGAACTATTATGCAGCCTGCCCAAGTTTTTCCAGCCCACGGAATCTTTCTGTGTTGACAACTTATGATAAATGCCAATTTTTTTTTTTACATACAAACATAACTGTTAATAAGTGATTCACTGTTTTCTTACACTATTATAGAGGGTGATTGGTATAAGGTGCACCTTAAAGCTGCTACGAGTAGGTTAGGTTCAGACAAGAAAAAAATTCGTTACGTTTTAAAAAATTAAATTTCAATAAAGGAAATTAGTCTTTTTTCAAAATTTTGCGAAGAAAAAAATCGTTCTGGAAGGGGGGTCTATTTCCCTCCGTTAAGGCGGGAGGGGCAATTTAAAAAAAAAATGACTTAAAACAGAAAAAAAATATCTAAAAAAAAAAGGAAAACTTGCAATGCCCTGCTATACTTTTTTGGAAAGCCAGAAATCTCTTTTGTAATTTACATTTTAAATAAAGTTGCGTTTCTTGTCTTAACCCAACCTACTCGTTACAGCTTTTTGGTGCACCTTTTACCAATCAGCCTGTTTAAAAAATTATTATAAAACAAAACTAAAATATATGTATGTCTTGCCGACGAACTTAAGCCAAAAAGATTAAACAGAATAATACAAGGCGTGCATAAGTCTACTAGGTTATAATATTACTGCAGTTGGTAATTTTAATAGGCCTCAGTTATAGCTATCATTGGAAACCATCATTGAAAAAGTTAGCTATTGATTTTGAGGCCCTTCGAAAGTTTAATCATTGACTATTTAAATGCAGAAATATATCTTACTCCTTCAAAATTATTTCTCCTCCAAAAAAAATTCATTTTGACCTACATACATATATCTTCCCCATAAAGTAACTTTTAATTTTTTCAATGATCATTGGAAAATTAAAAGTCATTTTATGAGAAAAGTTGTGTCAAATTGAATTTGTTTTACCTAGAAATAATTACTAAGTCAATGGGTAGGTTCAGTTTAGGGGACTTGCAAGTAAGGCAAATTTCTAGAATGTGATTGGCCATCTGTCAAAAGTTCCTTTCATTTGAAACAATTTTTCGACAGCTGACCAATCACAGTCTAGAAATTTGCCTTACTTGCAAGTCGCCTAAGTTCTCTAAACCTACCCAATTAGCTTTACTTTGGCATCAAAATAATAATTTATTTTTTCTTCAAAATCTCTCAAAATTGACAATTAATATTTTCAATTATGGTTTTCAATGATAGCTATAACTGGGCCCTAAGGCAGTGTATTTGCCTTTAATTAGCTTATTTGTATTGGAGAGTCCGACCTATTATAAAGGGTACAAGTGGTTTCTTTTTAGATCTTAAGTTATTTTGCCAATGACCGGCGGCGGCATTTCCCGCTCGAAATCTTGACAGAAAGTCAGTATCAAACCTCCACGGAACGAAATGAGTCGCTTTACACTTGAACATGAACAACGTTGTGAAATATTGAAAACTTATTTTTAAAGTGAGTGATGTGTAGCCCAAACAGTGCGATTTTTCAAAAGAAGTTTTGGTCGAAATGAAGCACCCACTACGCGCCTGCAATGTTAACAAAATTGGCGCATCTAGGGATCAGAAAACCAGCACTTAATTGATGAGAAGCCACTGCATCCACTGAGTTACAGTTTGGTGTGGATTGTGGAGTGGTGTCATCATTGGACAATTTGTCTTCGAAAATGAGGCTGGAAACAACGTTTCCATCAACGGTGGGCGTTACATTAGAGCCATGTTAACCTACCTTTTTTTTACTGAAATTAAAGATAAAGATTTTGTCGACCTCTTTTTCATGCGGTATGGCGTGCCATGCCATAATCGATCGTTTGCGCACCAAATTCCCAAATCGTGTTTTCAGCCGTCTTGGTTATTGGCTGCCTCTGAGCTGGGATTTGACCCCTTTGCAATTTTTTCGTGAGGAACCGTGAAGGGCCGATTTTATGCCAACAATCCGGAAAAGATTCGAGCACTTAAGGCCAATATCAACTAAACAATCCATGAGCTACAGCCCGAAACCATCAACAAGGTCTTGGCTTATTGGAGTGAATGGGATACTGCGAAGCCAGCCGAGGCAGCCGTTTGAATGGCGTTGTGTTCTATAATTAATGGGAATGTTTGCTCTTACTCATCAAGCCATAATACAAAGAAACAAATTTAATTTTGTTCATTTTATTGCATTTTTAAAAAATGAACTTGTATTTGGCCACCCCTGTACTTATTCGTATTTTTCATTTCATCCAACTGTGTTACTCTTGTGGGTTGTTTATCTATAAACTGTGTATCTAGTTCTTTCCAGCAGTTATCAATTTTCTTTTAAACCGATTTGGAAAACTTTAAAAAGAGCAAACGAACTCATGCTGTTGTCCATTATCTGTACTAGGTTGACTGGATTAGAACTACTTCCCCATTATCTGTACTAGGTTGACTGGATTAGAACTACTTCATCCATTCCAACTAGGTCTACCTATAACTTTGCTCCCAAGCACAAATTTTGTCAAAATGTTTGTGGCCTTATTATTCAAGTTGTCTAGGTTTCTAAAAGATTATTGTATTTTATTTTTTTGTCGTTTATGGATTTGTTTTTTTATTGATTGTCGATGATTTTCGAATCCCTAATACATTATTATCATTTATTTGTTGTTTGTTAAACAAAAACAAAAAAACAGTTGATAAAAATAAAAAGAAACAAATAAATAAAAGTTAAATAAGAATTGAGGCAATTTAACATTTTATTCTTTTTATACACATTTTTCTGAAGCACAATGGAAATAATGTTAAATAGCTTTATCTTAGAAAACAAAAATTTCAACATCCCTATATTTAATTTCATCCCCTTTTTTTCAACTTCTTTTCCATAAAGGATATTATACTCTTGTCTTGTTATAAAAAATATAGAGAGGGTACAACATAAAGCCTGAAGGATACCAATAGAGCCACACAAAGGACATAACAGCCAATGTAAACAATTTAACCATATCGCGTTGTTTATTTTGTTCAAACATAAAAGAAAACCATCAACAACAACATTCGCCTGCTGTGATGCTGAGTAAAGACTTTTGTTAAAGATAGCTTGTTTTTATTTATGTTGTAAGGATATGTGCTAGCGAATCATTTTGCAATGATATTGGGATGCTTAATGAGCTTGAAGAAAATGGAAATGAAAAATGTTCGATGATGGAAAAATATTTAAGAATATCGAAATCGAAATCCATTTATTCATTGGTTTCAATAAAGGAAATGTGTGTTATGATAATTCAGTACAAATCATTCAAAAATTCAATAAACAAAATTTCAAAATAAAGAACAAATAAATAAAATAGTCATGGGTTTTATTTACCATTGTCATAAAATCAGTAAAATAACTTGATAAATGCTTTTTGTCAAAAGCGGATGAAGGTTGAGGAATGCTCGTAGAACCCAGTATAACTGGGCAAATAATTTATTTATTTAACCTTTTCTTAATTCATCGTCCATTACTTTGACTGATATTTTTTGGTGGAATCAAATGAAACAATTTTGCCATCGGAAATTGTAGTTAATTAAATTCTTATTTTTTCAACAAACCTTACCCGGGGTTTAGACGAGCGAGTAGAACTAGTAGCGTTTATGAGTGAGCGTTTACTAGTAGCCTTAATAGTATAATATTTTTGCCTGCGAGTAGCCTGCCAGTTATCCTGCTAGTGTAGTGTATTGTTTTCATTTATTTGTTTTGTTTCCATAGTTTCCATAATTTGTATATTTTTCTGTATGAAGTATTTTTAAAAAATCATACTAGTTGACAAAACGCGCAGAGAGCTACTAGTCACATATACATTCAAAAAACTAATACTATGATACAAATGCTACTAGTTCTACTCGCTTGTCTAAGTCCCGGGTTAAATCTATGGCTATAAGGTATTTTCAAATATTTAAGTTTCGCTATCTTTTAAAATCTAAAAAAAAAGGAAAAAAATCAAAAATCTTGCTTATATGAATTTAAAGTATTAATAACTAAATTTAAACAGGCCTGACGAAGAGAGTAATCACACTCGAAACGTCACGTCTGATAAAATTGTGAACAAATAAAAACAAGATCTATAGCCTACGAAGAAGTCATATATTTTTAATTTGGAGTAACCTTTTGTCGTATTTAATTAAAAGCTCAAACCTCGATTTTGAAACTTAAATTTGTTTAATTTTTATTAAATCTACAGCTAAAAGGAGAATGGGCATTTTTGGGTGCGAGCGGCCACGAATGAAATAAGTGTCAAATGAAAGGTCTGCTACAAGGGAGTAATTTTCAGTATTGGCATTTCGTTGCAGTGCATTTAGGAAAAGAGATATAAAGACATTTGCAAACATTTACGAGTTCAGCAGGCAACAGTATGAGATTTCTTATTTCTTTAAAAAGAGGAAACCAACCGATACTTTCAGTCAAATCGTTAAGAAAACCGGTGGCGAAGATAGGACAAGCTTATTAAGGCTGTTTCGGTGAGAAAATGCACTTTTCCTATTGCATTTTGGTCCAAGTATACCTAGTTCACTAGGATTTCTAAGAATGGAGTACCAACTGATAAGATTGCCCTCTTTACACGAATGCAAGGCTCAACCATGCTTTTTTTGGTTGATGACGCTGGCGCCGGTCATAACGGTTCTCAATGGCTTCGGAACTTAAGAAAGTTTCGAAAGACTATTTAGTATTTGAATAGAGCTTTAAGTCACATGTTAGCACAACAAGTAAGAGGTCTTACGCAATATATCCAAGAGCAAGACATTCGGTTGTTGCGTATCCGCATGCAGCCTAGACATGTTAAGCTCTATTTTCTAGGAATTATTATTCGTACATTGTGATTGACCCACAAAAGGAATTGAAGAGCAGCTATTGCACACTATTACTGTTCCTGTCTGAGTGTAAGGCGCACAGTCGGATGCTGCTCGCATATTATGTGCGTGGTTTGGTATATAGGCTGGTCAAGAAACCAATCCGATGATAATTGATTACCAGCAGCGGAATTAAGTCCGATTATAGAGCATGAGTAGGCACTTAACTTAAAAACACATTTTTTAAATATACCTACATAGATTATTATACAAAGTATGGTAATTGTACTAATATTTAATGATGTATGTGTATGTGCTTTGTCTATAACAAATATCTTCGAGACTGATATCTTTAATTGCTATTTCACTTTCACTTTCTATTTTTCCATTCACATTAGCCACATAACTAACTAAAATTCTATTAAAGTGTTAAACATAAAAATGCACTTTATCCCAGTTTGCAGTATACCACAACGAAAAAACTTCTACACAGTACTTGTAGGTCCAAACCACATCCAAAAATAGTAAAACCATTCTTGGCCGCTCGCACCCAATTTCCATACAAATTTGCCCATTCTCCTTAGACACAAAGGTCAACATTTTCCAAGAAATTGAATTTAGTAAACGAATATGAGAATACGGTCCAATATGAGGTTTGTCTAATGCGGACGTTAAATCTTATTTTTTCTCAAAAGCCAACCTTATCTGGCAAAGTTTGTGAAGAAAGTACCACCATTTTCGAATTAATTAATCTTGTGCTGCTATTGGCCTGACTTGTGCTGCCTTACGCCGGCCGTATATTCAAAGAATAGCCGCATATTTGTAAATTTTGCTACTGAAATTTTTACATATAATCTCCAATTTGGTTTTCCAAAAATCAAAAGTTATACTTCATTGCACTAAACTTGTGTTGCCAAGTTCGCAAGAGCTAAAACTAAATTTCATATGTATTTCTAGGAAGGATAAAATTGTATCCGAGAAGTTTGAAACATCTATATTTGATGATGGTTTCAAGATGCAGTTGGTTCAGGAATCTTTTTTAAGACTCTTATCGTCACAAAATCTTTTTGGTTACCTGACTTTTTTAGTGTTTTTTAGGCTAAATTACTTGAAATCAGAGAGCATGGACTACTCAAACAGCCCAACAATGCCTCAAAGTCCCTTTCAATTGGGTTGCAGGTCCAGTGCCAACGTTCTATAACTTCTCACATCGAAAAATCGGTCGTGAAACGATGGAAAATGGAACAAAACTTCATCGTTTCTCGACCGATTTTCTAGATGTGAGAAGTTTCAGAACGTGGTCACAGGTACAGTTGCATTAGAGGAAATGAACGTGCGGAAGAACTGAAACAAAATTACTCTTTGAATTATGAAGTAAAATATGTATCCCCAACAACTAATCTGATACGTAGAACCAGTGAAGAAATAGCCATCAGGGTCATTGTAACATGTATAATGGTCACTGACGACCATGTGGTGAAAATAAGTATTCCTCATAATGCTCACTGTTGAAGTTGTTATTTATTGAAACAGTCATTTATATGTTAACATTCCGCTGCGGCCAGAATAAGAGCACAATCACTATACTAGTAAAAGCCATTCTTTGATGACCTTAACGATCTTTTCGAAGTGAAGATCAAAGACTTGAAACAGCGATAAGACTGCTCTACTGTTCTCACAGGGTCTTTGAACTAAGTTCTGGGTGCACAGGGACCGGATGGTCACACCATCGGAAAAGTTTCCGTTTCTGCACTAGCCAATGAGCTGCTTACAATGGCGGATAGTGGTCTAGACGAGTATGAGTATCCCAGGATCCTTCTTACTTAAATGCTAGCTTGCTCCAAACTACAACTATAAACTACACCCCTACCAATGACCTCACGTCAAACTGAGATCGCAGACGAAGGCCCACTGAAGTGAAACGCCCGGGCATTGAGCTAGAGACCATTTTCTTCCCTGATGGGCCATCCTAAAAATTGTCTAGCGTAGTCGGTGATCCACAGACGACTATTCCCATTAAAAATAATTTTTTTTTTTTTTTTTTCAAACCTAATTTCATCCACAAGTTAAACGAGTTGTGGTGTCAAACTGGCACGCTTAGTACAGCAACTTGTGATTTTTGTTTTTAATGAAATAATGCGCTTTGCTTATCCATTTTTCAGCTTTTATTAAAATACAAAAATCGCCAGGTTTTAAACATTCAAAAAGTAAAATTGTGCTGTTTTAAGTACTTTTTGGGGAAACAAATAAATGTCAATCACAATTGTATTTACCTTTACAAAAAACTAAATATAATTAAAATTTCCTTTACCTCCCCAATATGAATAGCGAAAAGTGGGGTAAGCACACATAAACACCCAGGGAACAGTAAAAATTCTAGTTTCATTATGAAGTAAACCTAGAGGGTTGGTTTTTTTCTGGTTCATTTTCTATGTTTTCTATGTATGCTATAAAAGTAATGGTACAGGTATTTTGAGGGAATTCCTTTGACTGCAATAATATTAAACTGCTCATATAGAAAAAGAGGTGTATTTACTTAATGATTCGTAACAAAATAAAACTTAAAGAAAAACATTCTACAAAAAAATAATGTTTGCTTTATTTTACTTTAATTTTTTAAAGCTAAGAATGATACAGACATAATTTTTTTTTTGTTTAAGGATCTCCTTCCCGCCCTCAAAGAAAGTAATTACCACAAAGTTAATCTACACTGAAAAAAAAAATCGTATTTAATCCACTAAATGTTTTTTTTTTTAAGTTTAAATTTTTAATATATGTAGTAGCCCGTAGCGCGATGGTTAGTGCGTTGGTCTATCACGCTGGAGGTCTGGTTTCAATTCTCAGCCTCGTTTACTTTAAAACTAAAAAGTTTTTTTCAGGGCTGCACAATTCCTACAAGAGTATCCCTTGTCATGAAATGGTACTTTCTCGTCCAGCCGTTCGGATTTGGCATAGTACTTAGAGGCGAGCATGTGGAAATAAAGAATTATTGCCTTTTATTATTATTATTTTCGAATGGTTTTATACTTGTTTTGAAAACGTCAATGGGACTCAAAGCCTTCCAGACAAATACTAAAGAAAGTTTTTCTGTATAATATTACCATTTTCGGTTGAATCTAGGAAGACCTCATTCAGCAAACTCAAATTGATCAAATATTTATTGAAACCAAACTATAGTTGTTATTCACAAATCTTAACCAACAGCGACAAATAGTTTTGGCACCCTTCAAACCTTTTCGGAAGTGGTGTGGCGCATGGTTCGACAACGGGTCAACTTTGCTTAAACTTGGCTACTTTACTGATCAAGGTTCGGTCCAATCAGTGAGCTCGAAGCCTTAGGGTATATAACTGGATGATATTGACCTTATTTGAAATGGGATTAATAATTTAGAAGTTTTCTTCTTAGACTTCTTTACCTATTAAGAAGTTAATTTTCAACTGGTCTTTTCGTGGGAGCTTTTTTTTTTTCTTTCAGTGTCACTCATTCCTTAAGAGACAGTTGTAGTTCACATAATGAGGGTGGTTTAATTTGTATCGTAGTTAACGTCAGTCTCATTGTCTTAATTATACTTGAATGTTGTCAATGTAAACGTGATGTTAACAGGGATACGTACAAAACATACGGAAGAAAAAAAAACTCCACACAAACTGAAACTGTAGAGTGATGGTTTGAGGTATTAAGAATTGCTATAAGTTAATGACGTGTGTAAGAAATAATATACCTTATTCGACAGAGCAGAGTGATGGTAAAAATAATGACATGGCAACATTTTTAATTAGTTCAGTTAATTTAAGAAAATGTAACTGATACCTGCTTCCTCTTTCCTCTTTGATCTAGCTAAATGTCATGGAGCAATTAAAAGCGATTTTAACTAAACCACATTTAATAGTAATTAAACTGATTTTGATTTTGTCATATATGAGTTCTTCTTTAATTGAGTGAAAAGTTTCAAGTGCATTAAATACCAATAATAGTTCGTCAACAGCAACATCAGATGCGAGCTTTGAATTTAACTGTAAAAACGATTAGTTCCTTCCGTTTTACTTTAACAGGCATTATTATAGTTGAGGAAAACTTCATATATTCCTCAGAGACCCATCAACTATGAAAACAATACTTTCTTTGCTGGATTTGTTAATCAAAAAAATGACAAACTACAGTTACTTCACTTACAGACCTAGACAATTAATGGATACTGGATACAAACTATTTCATTAATTGCTCAACCTGCAAAAAAGGAAAGGGAACCTTTTGTTCGTAATAAGTGCGCAATAATAAACACTTACACCCTTAATCATAAAGAAAAAATAGTTATTTTAGCTCCCGTGTTTAGGAAAACAACACCATGGAATAAGAATGTTCCGGACTCAAATGGAGGAGTTAGTAATTGCCTTTAGTTTGAGCCCAGAAAATTCCTATTCCATGGTGTAGTTTTCGTAAACACGGGAGCTAAAATAACTATATTTTCTTTATGAATACGGGTTTTAGTTTCTAAGGCAAAATAAATATATAAATTGGGTGGCGCGAAAGCTCCAGCGGCTGAAGATAGAACTATTGTCGACTGGGCACTTAAGCTTATGTCAAAAACCAACGAAAAGTAACATTCCGAACAGTCAAAAGGAGAACTCACCCATCTTGCACTATTGACACCTGGTAAGTTGCTTTCCACGCCACCTGCATCTCAAGCGCTTAAGCTTCAAAAGGCGATAGAATTATTTTCGATTTGACGTTCAATGTATTTCCCATAAGAGAAAACGAAAAAAGCGCCTGATGAAAATTAGTTATACCAAATTATTTTATATCAACGGGTATCCATATTTTGATTGAAATAGAACCAAAAAATGTGTAAGCTTATAAATCAACTCGAAAATATATTAAAATAGATAGTTAAAATGCTTTGCTTTGTAAATGAAAAATGTAAACAAACCACCCTTACAACCAGAAACAACAACAAAAGTACTCGATTAGAAATAGAGAAAGGCAGAGGCGTAGTCACGATTATTAAAAAAATATGTTTGTTAAAAAAAATATTTTTCAATTGGCTATTTACACATTTGTTTCTTGGTTTACAAGAGACAAGGTATGAATGAAGGTCAAGCTCGATCACTCTTAATTAGTTCTATTTTTAAGAAGAGTTTACTTTAAAAGAGTGCTAACTTTTTTTTTAAATGGAGGATAAAAGTTTTTTTTTTTGCCCGAAATTACGTTTAAAAATTATTCTTAGAAAGAAACTTACGTGGTAGGATAAAACAAACGAACACAGAGAAATCAAATGATGCCCCTATAATTTATATAAACTTTATATTAACCTGCGCGTACCTAATACATAAAAATAAAATGAAGATTTATATCACTTAAGTGCATTATAGGTGACTCCTTTTGATAATTTGGAAAACTTATTTTCGTTGGCTTATTACATTTACTTAAGTGAGCGGTTTTGACTGTTATAATTCTATTTTTACGAAAGCAAAAGTGAACGAAATTAATCGAAAAATAGAAAACCGCAATCATTGGTGCAACACATAATTTCCTGGTATTATCTTTTTTTCTTACGATCACTCAAGTGGACCTTTAACATTTCTACTTCATTCTTTACTTATAATAAAAAGGAAAACTTATGTTTTATTAAAATCCATAAGAAACTCTAGCCCCCTAAACTACTACCTACCTACGCACATGATATCGTTCTGACTGACGCCTTGCATCCATTTTGGAAAACAACAACAAAAAAGCACGTTTGTTTACATATTTCATCTGCAAAATAAAGCAAATTAGTAATAAGTTTCGATATATTTTACGTTTGATTTGCAAACTAGCATGTTTAATTATTCTATTGCAATTATAATACAAACAACCGTTCGTATAAAATTAATTTGTTAAAATAATTTTTCTGCGAGCTGCTTTTGTTTTTCTCTTATGGGAAATGCATTGAACGTCAAATGGAAAAGAAATCTATCTCGTTTGTTAGTTTCACGCGCTGGCTGCTAGGTGTTCCATGTTCCAATAGTGAAATTAATCATCTTTCTCTTTTTTTCATTCCTAATTCTGCGAGATGTCAGTTTTTCTTAAGTGAAGTGCGCTCCTGAGCGCTGTTCCCCTTCGAAAGCAAAAGTTAACAAAACTGAAGAGAAAGCAACACACCGAAATTATTATACAAGCATTCGCTTGTAGTCGTCCGAACACTTCAGTGCTCCTCCGAGCATTATAGTTGCGGCTTCCATATTCCATTCCATTCTCGTCTGCTTTTGTTTCAACAACTGTGAACTCGAACTGTACTGTCATCAAGCATCAAAGTTAACTTCTGCTAGGTTTCCACTTGTCATTTAAAGACGCAAATTGACAGATTGACACACTTTGACGAGACAGGGTGGGTAGTTAACAAAAAAAAAATCAATGAAAATAGTAGTAGGGAGTAGGTACAACCCACCCTGTCTTGTCAAACTGTGTCTTTCAATGACAATTGGAAATCTAGCATTCAACCGTTGCTTTGATTTCTAATTTCTGATTTGATTTGTTTTTTGTCTGGGCAGATGAATTTTATTAAAATGAACAGGTAAGAAAAGATTAATTTCTTTCTTTAGGTTGGTTTATCAAAAAATAATTTCATTTTAGATTTGTTATAAGAAATAATCAAGAAGAAACTGCTGATGATGCAAACAAACTGGACGGTTATCAGGCACATATGTCAATGGAAACCATCTTCAAAGGAGAATGCCCAAAAATGTATGGGCGAAAAACCCAGAGTCGATTACGAAAAGTCATACATGGTTTGAAAGGACATTAATTGTAGATAACAAATATGTAATCATTTTCATAAAAAGTTATCCCCGGAACTGGATATAACAATTTAAAATTTTTAAAAACACAGATAAAAATAAATAAATCGGGTGGCACAACGGTCCATGAAGAACCAAGGTCTAGTGACTAACAACTCGCAACCATTCCTGTGTGCGCCCTTCGACAGGAATGGAAGGGACCTACAATTTTTTGCCGAATCCGAACGGCTAGACGAGAAGCACTTATTCGTGACAAGTGATACTCTTGGAGGATTTGTCAATCCCTCGCAAGAGGCAGTAGTCCTGAAAAAAAAATTTTAGTTTTTAGGTGGACGTGGCTGGGAAGCGAACCCAGACCTCCAGCGTGACAGTTGAACGCACTAACCATTACGCTAGGGGCTACTACACAGTGTTTCTTCATGTAAAAAAGGAAAAAGCGGCACATCTTGATATTGTGGTTGATTCATGTTATTAAATAGGTTCACCACAAGTCACTAAAAGCAGCAGCCACAAGATGATTATGTCTTCATTCATAAAATGGCGGTTATCACACATACCGTTACTCAATAGTTTCGAAAAAAAGTAGTTACCTACCTAAGCATGCCCGTCAGCGGTGTGACGAAATAGTAACTCGTAAATCATTCGGACACTGCTATACTAATGAATAATTAAGACTTGCCTTTTTCTTACTATATAACTTAACTCCGTAATGAAAAAGAAAACGGGAAAACTAAGAATTTTTCAACGGCAGTGGTAAAATTCCAAAATGTTTTGTTTTCAAAATATATTTCGGAATTTGTTAATTGATTTCATGTATTATTCATGACTTTTAATATATTGGTAAGACTAGTAATGTACCAATTTATACCCATTTATAACAGTAAACACATTTTCGCATTAAAAGAATGCAACATTCAAGGCACATGTATTTCCTCCTGTACCTTCCTACTGATGTTACCTCAAATTCCAAAATCAAATATAGCGTCCGACACGCTTGTAACAATTTTTTTTTCGAAACCTTGGATTTCTGAGCATTGCCTTATGAAAATCAGTTCTTTTGAATAAAGTAGGTGTGTTTTTTTTTTAACTGTTCCTTCGTGTACTGCCCTCACCAATGTTGTATACATGAAAAAACACCTTGCTATTAAAAATAAATAAATTGTCACGGCCAGCCCCTTTTAAAGAAAATAATTTCATATTTGACATCTACAGTCAATGCCCTTTCAAACCATACATGTTTGTTTCTTATCGACTCTGGGTTTTTTTGGGCACTCTCCTTTGATTAAACTATACAACAAAACTTAACTATAAAAGTGCTTTGAACCTACGTTTATAAATGTTCCTTTTTTACTTTACTTTAAAGCTTTATTTTCTACAAGTATAATAATTAATCAAAACATTAATTTCAATACTCAAAAAGAGCTGTGAAACTCATTGTAAAATAAAATATTTTATTGATCTCAAAGAAAAAAATTAAAATTAATGAAATGTTTAAAATAATCTTTCTTTCAAAAATGTAAATAATTTCTACTGTTTGTCACAAACTTTATTTTTTATCGCTGTTGTGCGTGCAGCAAAAACAAATCATTTTGAAGATATAATAGTTAATTGAAAACAAAAAAATGAAAAAATCGTATTTTTCTGCAGTGCTGCTGTGTACTGCTGTCCTCGAAAAAGAACCCGTGATAAAGTAAGGACTTCTTAGACCACAATGTAACAAAAGATGCACTAAATTAGAAGAAAGGAGCCTGACAAAAAAAAGGTTTTTACATATGCAGCCTCCCAGCTCCTAAATCGATGAGTCTCATAATCAAAATAGCCACTGGTGGTCTTGTGAAAAGCCAAGCATCAGCTGGCCTTAGTACTGGCCACGAGACGAGACTCGGCATGACTATTGTAAGTCTCGTCTCGGTCTCGTTAAATTGAGTCTCGTCGCGATCTCGGTCTTGCCGTTTTCGCGAGAAAATTTGAACTAGCAATCTGGTCCCGGTCTCGTCTCCGAAAAATACTCCGGACAAGCTGTTGATTATTGGAACGAAATATTTTTGATACGTCAAAATATTATTTGTCCTCCATATTGTTTGAATACATACATAAGTGCAGAAGAAAATAAATATTGAACTCAAATTTGATTTTTCAATTTATTAGACTCTGTAAATTTCTGTCCAATTATACAGTCTTGTCTCGGCCCGTTTTGGATTCTTAAAATGCAGTCTCGTCTCGGTCTCGTCGCGGATGCTAAATAGGCAGTCTCGTCTCGTCTCGTGGCCAGCCCTAGCTGGCTTCTAGTTCTAACACCGCAGTTTAATAACATCAAAACAACGAAAGAAACCTTATCACCAAATAGAGAAGAGTAAAAAGAGACGAGCTGTGATTTTCATCCAGTCAATACCGCTAAGGTCTTTTTTTTTTCAAATCATGGCATAATATGTATATATATCGCATAATATGTACCTATATTATTGATTTGAATACAAAGGTCAAATGAGTATGCTACGAGTATGTAAATCATTAAGTTTAGTCGGAAACGCCCTTCAATGATAAAATACTTACTTTCCACTCACAGTAAAGTACTATTACATAAAAATATTAGCCTGGCATCATAAGGTCAATTTAAATTGTCTGTCCCTATTAATAAAAATGGGCGTGTGAAACAAATGTTACACATTTATTGCTTCAGTTTTTATCTTCTCACTTCTATACCTACCAACTCTTCATTGTCAGAATAGGAAATTTATCTAGCATGATTTTCATTTTATCATCCGTTGCGCATAATGTATTCCTATTAACTCCTTTGGTCGTAAATCAAACTTAAATAGGGTAGAGTTTATGTTGGGCTTCAGGTGGCGACTTAATAGAAGAAAAGTTTTTTATTATTTTTTCTTAGATAAAAAAGAATTTTGATTTTCTTTAAGAAGCGACAAAAAACAGTTTTGTCGACAATTTATTCTTTTAAACCAATTTAATTTTTTTTTGTATTCAATAATCCGAATTTTTTAGAGTTTATTTATGCAGGTTTAAAAGATTTTCTTCTCAAATTTAACTTATGTATTTTTGTCCATTTTGTTTGTAAGTATTTTTCTTTTAAGTAAAGGGAAATGGTTTTGGTTTTTATCAGTTAAAAGGCTTATGAGAGGCACATCGAAGATATTATTTGACTTCAAGGTGACCGACACAAGTAGACAGAATTCATCGTAGGAAGTGTTAATGTGTCGTTTATTTTTTGTTCATTTAAGGTTATTGCCGTACAGGTTTTGCTTGTCATTGAAAGTAATAAAGCAAATAAGTTTTCACTTTATTTTATCAACGCTAATTTTTTGAGTGATGAGTTAAGTCAGAGTTATAGCTAAATATAGAAAATTATTAATCTACAAGTTAACTGGAGAAGCACTTTTTAGTGGAGGACGCATATGCAGAGCGATTTAATATACTCGGGGACTGAAGTACCAAATCCATATGTAGGCAATTAACTCTACAAATTTTGCGACTTCACTCGGGCTTCACTTAAATCCCAAAGTGTTATATTTCTCTTAATACTTAAAATTTTAGACAGCATTTATTATACACCCAATTAAAAATAGTTCAAACTGACCTTCAATATATTTTAATGTTTTTATTTTTAGAGATGATAATATTTATTTGACTAAGGGCCAATTTTTCAATAGTCAGATAAGCAGTCAGTTAGTATTAAATCCTCAGATAGAGTAAAAATCTATTTTTCAATGGGCAGATATAAGTTATTCCTAGGAATAGGAACAGTAAATTTATCTGCTTATTGAGAATTCAGATAAAGTTATTCATAGGAATAAATATTTTCAATGTCAAACATTAGTCTTGGTCAACACTGCTTTGAAAAAAATATTAAATAAAATTAAAATTACTTTAGAAATGTTCGATATACAAAAACAAAAATATCAAAAACATATACAAACATAAATGAGAGTGACATTCAATTTGTAATATTCTATAGATTATTTTTTCTCAATTGAACAATTCAATTTTGGTATCCGATTGTTAAATAGCCAAATAACTTTATTCTTCCAGTAAATAACTGGCTCTTTAACTGACTATTGAAAAATAGGCTCTAAATAATATTATCAGTATATTTTTGCTTGATATTTAGACTGTACCTTCTAACTTCCATGAATATTACATGGTAATTTTTTAGAGGTATAGAACTTCCGATAGGGATAACTGTCAAACTTAAGCTATCCTACTGATGAAGGGTGTTTGACTTTTTTTCAGTATATGTACCTTGGCAAATCACCGTGCAAGGACTTACACGACAACAACTTTTAGAAATCGGGAAAAAAAAATTCCAAAAATTCGCGCTCTGTTCGGCAAATTTATAGAACACTTCGTCAAGTTTACGGTGCGTATAATCGTTTATCTGAGCCAGCTACAACGCAATACTATGGATCGATTCACGACCACATTAACTCTTTTGGATAATATTCATCCAAATTGAGGACGTACCGTGCGTAAAGAAGAAGTCATTGCCGCTGTAGACGTGAGTGTGACAGAGGACCCGAATTTATTGATCAACACCCTTGCTCTAACTCTGCCTCTTTGGAAAATTTTGAGGAAAGATTTTGGCCTACTTCCATATATAAGATCTAACTAGTTCATAAATTAAAGCCAGTGTCCACTGCGTTCGAAGTTGTCAAGGACTTTGTTTACCTGGGCTCCACTATTACATCCCAGAATGACATCAGTGCAGAGATCAATCGAAGAATCACTCTTGCCAACCGCTGCTTCTTCGGTCTAAGAAGGCATTTAAGTAGTAAGGCCCTCTCTCAGAGAACCAAGGAGACTTTATACAAGACCCTTATCATCTCGGTCCTGCTTTATGGGTCAGAAGCATGGACACTGAAAGATTCGGATAAAAATCTGCTAGGGTGCTTTGAGAGGAAGATTCTTCGTGTGATTTTCGGTCCGGTGTGTATCGAAGGAGTATGGAGGAGAAGATTCAACGACGATTTTAACGAGACCGAAACAAAACTCATAAAAGTCTCGCCGAGTCTCGTCTCGTGGCCAGCCCTAGTTGAGAATCAACTGGAAGTTGAAACAGATTTTTATCGTCAAATCATCTTCAGCGATGAGGCTCATTGTTGGCTTAACGGGTATTATATGTAAACAGGCAGAATTTTCGTTTGTGAAGTGAGCACAATCCTCATGAGAAACCATTACATCCCAAAAAAATCAATATTTGGTGCGGCTTACATACCGAAGGCGTCATCGGCCCATTTGTCTTTAAATCCGAAACCATCGCCAACATTAGCGTGAATGGCGAACGATGAGTCGTTATGTTTTTATTCCTCATGTTGTTGTTAATCATTTGGAGGAGAAATGGTTCCAACAAGACGGCGCAACATGCCATACAGCGGGTGCAAACATCACTTCTTTAAGCCAAACGTCTGGTTACCGAATCATCTTAAGAAATGGACCTATGTGAATTGGCCACCTCGTTTGTGTGATTTGACACCTTTGGACTACTTTTTGTGATGCGGATACGTCAAATCTATGGTCTATGCTATTAAACAAGCAACGATTGATCATTAGAAGTCAATTTTCGATTTACTATTGACGAAATAAGACCGGATATGCTCGTGATACAAAATTAGTGCAACAGGATAAGGTAAACGGTCTCAGAGACCGTTTACCTTATCTCTAGGGAATCAAATTGTTCACATATATCAGGACGTACATATATAGACGCCCAGAAAATCAGAACGACACGCGGCGAATGATGAAAACCACTTTATTGGAATTTTCCATCATCGTAATGTTTTTTTTTGATTGAAACTTCAACCCCAGTTATAATGTTTTAAGGCTCTATAAAGCTTTTTGAAAAAAATCGTTAGTGGGAAAAAAGATGGAAGTTGTTTTTGAGCAAAAATATATAAAAATGAAACTTTCTCTGATGTCCGGCAAGTTATGAATTTTAATTTTTCACCAAAAAATCCAAATAAATAATGGTCACAATCTCCCAAAATTTCAGAGTTCTAATCCGAACCCTTAAAATGGTAAAAATAAATGCTTTAACAAGTACATACAGACATAATTTTTGGTTTCTGCACGTCTGTGGGGCAAAACCTTTCCAACGTTATACAGGGTGTCCAGTAAATAATGGATAACCTCTGAATGCCTCATAGTAGACTTTATGAATGTCCTAAAAACTAATAAAAAAAAGTCTATCACAACCACAAGAATAGATATGTGCATTTTTTTGTTCAGTGCATTATTTTTTGCGTTAATTTACTTTTTTGAATACCACGACTACAAGTGAATGAATTCTACCGTTTTTTTTTCGTAGCAATATTTAACATTGTTTGAGCCAAAACATAAGAAGAAAAAATTATAATAACTGTTGGAATTCTTAGAGAAAAAAATGATTGAAGTTTGATTTTCGATGCGAATGGGAATACCTAAGTGGCCAACTATTTTAAAAATATGCTCGTTAAATGCGGATTTCAAAGTGGTATACTTTATTATTGCATCTTGAACCAATAGGAAAAATAAATAAATCGGGTGGCACAACGGCTCATGAAGAACCAGGGCCTAGTGACTAACAACTCGCAACCATTCCTGTGTGCGCCTTTCGATAGGAATGGAAGGGACCTACAATTTTATGCCGAATCCGAACGGCTAGACGAGAAGCACTTATTCGTGACAAGTGATACTCTTGGAGGATTTGTCAATTCCTCGCAAGAGGCAGTAGCCCTGGAAAAAAACTTTTTAGTTTTTTAGGTGGACGAGGCTGGGGAGCGATCCCAGACCTGACAGTCGAACGCACTAACCATTACGCTACGGGCTACTACGAACCAATAGGAAGTAATTGGTAAAAATCAGCAACAAGAGAGTCAATTTAGCAAAAACAAATGTTATACAAATTAGCAACTTAAACGTGAAAATAATATCATGCGTCCAACATGGTAGATTTTTGATTGATTGCCTGTTTTTATGATATTATCTTAGTGATAAGTCCAAGCTTTTAACTTCTAGGGCCGATTGCAACATTACCAAAAATATCAACAAAGTGCAAAAAACGGCTGCATTTCAAGCTTGTTTTGAATTATACCTGGTCTATTGGACCCTAACAAAACCATAAAATATTTTCGCAATTGCTTTTAGTTTGTTTGTTATTTTCTTCAAACAAATAATCTTTTGAGTTTTGAACCAACTTTCAATCACTTGATCACTTAGTTAGAAAACAAAAACAAAAATAGATATTTTTTATTTAATTTAAAGCAAATGCTCAAACTGTTTTCCACCCATTCTAATACAGGTTCTGCACCTCCGAATAAATGAAAATCTTATAATAATCTTGTTAATTTTTACTCAGAATCTTGTAATGCAGCTGCCTCCCCAAGATTTCTCATCTCCTCTAAGGACCTGATGGGCTTGCTGTATAGGTACACGATTTTCTAAATGCAGCCCCAATAAAAAAAATCAAGTTGATTTAGGTCTGGTGAACGGGGTGGCCATAAAATTGGCCCCAGACCTCATGTCCACCTGCCTGTATCTCTGGCATATTTGTAATGCAGCGGCTTGCACAAGATCGCATATCTCCTCTGAGAAGCTGATCGGTTTGCTGTAGAAAATTAATTTTTTAATAACCACTACCAAAATATTTTATGGTTTTTTAAAAGACCAATTGAAGAGGTATTATTTAAAACAAGCTCGAAAATGTAGCCGTTTTTTTTGCACTTTGTTAACATTTTTGGTAATGTTGCATTCGGCACTAGAAGTTACATAAGAGCTTGAATTTATAATTAGGACAACATTATAAAGACAGGCAATCAATCGAAAATCTACCATGTTGGACGCATAGTATTATTTTCACGTTTACTGTGCTAATTTTGAAAACTTTTGTTTTTGCTAAATTGGCCCTAGTATTGCAGATTTTTACAAATAACTTGCTAATGGTTCTTGATACAATAATAAACTATACCATTTTGAAATCCGCATTCGACACGCATATTTTAAAAATAGTGGGCCACTTAGGTATTCATGCATTTTTTATTACCAGAGATGATTTAACTTTTTCAAAAATTATTTTCTTTCAAATTTTGCATCGAAAATAAAAGTTCAATAATTCTTTTCTCTAAGAATTCCAACCGTTATTATAATTCTTGTCTTCTTATGTTTTGGCACAAACAATACTAAATATTGCTACAAAAAAAACGGTAGAATTCATTCACTTGTAGTCGTGGTATTCAAAAACGTAAAGTAACGCAAAAAATAATGCACTGAACAAAAAAATGCACATATCTTTTCTTGTGGTTGGGATAGAGTTTTTTCTTTATTAGTTTTCAGGACGGTCATAAAGTCTACTATGAGGCATTTCAAGGTTATCCATTATTTACTGGACACCCTGCATAATTTATTTAGTTCAGTTGAGTATTTACAGAGAAAATTGTACCGTTAGGTTTTGCTTAGGATTTGCTAAGCGTATTAATATATAGATTCCATTTCAAAATTTTACAAAATAAACTCTTTCATACAAACAAATCAGAGGACATAACAGTTTTGTTTTTACGTCTGTATATACATATATGATTAAGTATTCATTGTAAGGCACTATGCGATACCCTGCATGCGTTGTCAAGTTTTATTAAATTCTCTTCTTTTATTTATTTATATGAATTCAAAAATAATTATGAACATAAAAGTATAAATGTTGAAATCCAGCTGAGTGATTTCGTAGATATGAGAATTTGTTTTCAATGCACGTAAAATGCACAATAAATAAAATAAGAAAACAAAAGTGCGTATACGCCCTAGTGTACCACTCGTCGTTTTTATGGAGAACCAAACTACTAAAAAATTTTATTGTTCGACTTCACAGGACGCTAGCATGATTAAGGTAAAATGGTAGTGGATAATATGAAAATATTTATTGCTATTTACTTTCTTGACACTTTCTTGAAATGTGGTTCAACTTTTGGCGGATTAACTAAGGTTCAAGGTTTAATAGAGTTCAAGCATGTTATGAGCTCAAAGACAATTTCCAATACAAATTAAAACCCTTTAAACAACCAGTAGTAAGCTTTTATTTTTGGCTCCCAAAGGTTTTCCGTAGATTCGTGTCACAACACAAATGCCTTAATTCTTCAATTTACATATGTATATGTGTATTCATATAAGTGCTTGTTTTTTTTACTTCATTTATTAAAATTGAATTTCTTAAATAAAGCCTAAAGGTCCTGACATCACCATTTTTGCATACCTAAGCTATAACGAGATGAAAAGAATTCCTTATAATCGGATATGAAAAATGAAAATTCAATTGTACGGCATGACGCTGTGGCTTTGGGATTAAAGTAATTTAACTTCTTATGTAATGTATGTGTATGTATTATAATTTTCAAAGGACACCTTGAACTTAACTTCCGTTCAATTTAGGTTTAAGTGTTTTTTTTTTACTTTTCCATTTTGATCGAATGTTTCCCTCCTCACATGTTCGCTCGTATACAAACATTGAAAAAAAGTTACTTTGAAACTTCTTGAGTTTACTTCCGAACAATCTCGGTCTAATGATAAATCGATTCATCATTTGAAATTGGATTTACGCAGCGCGTATCGTACATTCACATTCATGAATGTATGTTTACGTATGTATACCGCACCGAAATATATTTAGGCCTGACGATAATTAAATACGAATAAATCATCCTGCCACATAATAATCCATCCAACATCCCAAACAATATCCAAATCCAAAGTTCAAATTAGATTACTGCATTAGTAACACAGGGAAAAGTTAGCGTTCTCTACTCGTACTCGTGTATAGCAGAATGATGTTATGTTACATCGAGCATTAAACAAGAATTATTGACAACTTAAGCAGCACCGCCAGCAGCGTCAGAGCTAGTGCCATCTACATAACTCATCCGAAACAATCCAATTAAAATGAGATATCTACTACCTACTGCTATATACTACATAAATACGAATAAGTTGAAATTTGATATTCTCAATACGAAAAAGGGAAATATAATTGAACTTATGCAACTTTTCCAACAGTATAGATTTATAGTCTGGAAGGTAGCGTTTTTCATGTTGGGTAGTAATTTATGACTGGCCAATAGATAAAGAATTCAAATCTTCTCTTAAAAATCCATCAAGTTTAGATCAAAGATATATTTGTTCAAGCAAAACTCTCCGGTATTTACTTTGTCAAGAGCTATTTGAATTTATTTCCGTAATACTCGTCGTTCTTCTCTTATGTCAAGAGTGAAATTATTATGAGCAAAAATGAAAAAATTAAGCATTACTCTTCTTTCACGAAAAAAAAAAAATAAATAAATAAATCGGGTGGCACGGCTCATGAAGAACCAGGGCCTAGTGACTAACAACTCGCAACCATTCCTGTGTGCGCCTGTCGACAGGAATGGAAGGGACCTACAATTTTATGCCGAATCCGAACAGCTAGACGAGAAGTACTTATTCGTGACAAGTGATACTCTTGAAGGATTTGTCAATTCCTCGCAAGAGGCAGTAGCCCTGAAAAAAAACTTTTTAGTTTTTAGGTGGACGAGGCTGGGAAGCGAACCCAGACCTCCAGCGTCAAATTTGGAGCCTTACTGCTAATTCCTAGCATGCTTAGTTCTCAAGATACACTATATGACCTGCTTACTTCACAGTGAAGTTAGCAGGGCAGTACGATTTTTTTTTTTTCAAATTGAGGACTTCAAAATGTTTAACTATAATTTCTTGAAAAGCAAAATAAACTGCAGTTTTGGAGCCTTACTTTAAGTCTTTAGCATGCTTAGTTCTCGAGATACCCTCTGACCTGCTAACTTCACTGTGAAGTTAGCAGGGCAGTATGAATTTTTTTTCAAATAAAGGACTTCAAAATTTGGACCCGAAATTTCTTGAAATGCAAAATAAACTGCAAATTTGGAGCCTTACTTCAAGTCTCTAGCATGCTTGGTTCTCCAGATACACTATGTGACCTGCTAACTACAATGTAAAGTTAGCAGTCACTCGATTACACCCACTTTTTGGTGAACTGCAAAATCGGGAATAGAAATGCAAAGCAAATTGCAAATTACTGCGTTGGTCCCGTTACTCTAGGTCAAAGTTGCCCTGCCAACTTCACAGACGTTCAAAATCCAAACATCCAAATAATATTTTTTGTTTGATTTGTTCTTGATTTGTTTATTAATCAAATACTTTGATTTTTGATGCAAAATAAATTAAAATGGAAAGTTACAAAAAATATGAAGTGCAATATATTAGTACAAGTATGAATGTATTAGTGCTTCTTGAGTGGATTCTGTTTCTGATGTTAAATCAAGAATCGAATTACTCATATCAGAATCTTCAGAAAAGTATTTTTTGTACCAATGGTATGGTTTCAGAAGACTGCAGAACGCTTCTGGACGCTTCAGGACGTTCAATGGAAAATGGCATTATGGAAATGAAGTTATGTGATGTGTGAACGAAATGTTTCTTTTATTCAAATGATCTAACATCAATTCACTTGATTTCCTTTTCAAATCAAAGTGAGAGGATATTAACTTGTACATTATGTACATTTGATGTGATTTAAAAATTAAACAAAGGAGAACCGGCAAAAATGTATGGAAGCTGGTCTAGGAACCAATAACAAAGAGACATATCTCGTTGAAAAGGTATTTTTGTGTACATGAATACTTACTATGGCTGCTTATTCCAAATCGCTGTGTCAAAAAAGTTATTGACCAACAAAATGTGGTAAACATAAAACACAAGAATGTAGTATAGGCAAAAATGTGCTGGACTTACCAATAACAACAAGACATATGTTTCTGAAAACGTCTTTTTATGTACTACAATAGCTACCCTACAGCGTCATCCACTTAAAAACTAAAAAGTTTTTTTTCAGGGCTATTGCCTCTTGCGAGGAATTGACAAATCCTCCAAGAGTATCACTTGTCACGAATAAGTGCTTCTCGTCTAGCCGTTCGGATTCGGCATAAGATTGTAGGTCCCATTCCTGTCTACAGGCGTACACAGAAATGGTTACGAGTTGTTTGTCACTAGGCCCTAGTTCTTCACGAGCCGTTGTGCCACCCAATTTATTTATTTATTTTTATAGCTACCTGGACAGCACATTTCAAATCGCTGTGTGAAAAAAGTTTTTCGATAATTAAGATTGTGATAAGCTACATTTTAGTATGAAATAAAAAAGACTTTGCCTATGCTATAAACATTTTCTATACTAAAATTCACCACATCTCAATCTTAATTTTCAAATAACTTTTTTTTTTTGTCTTTGATTTTAAAAATTATTTATAACTATACCTGTGTCCCTAGATTTAACTGTATGCAATCGCTTAAAAAAAGTATTAAGAAATAATCATAGTAGTTTTTTTTTTTTGTAATTCTTTTATTTTTGTTCCATGTTACCCTTTAAAAATTTCCACTATACTTTGAATGACTTAATTTTAAAAATAAAATTAAATTTAAAGTTAAATTTTTTATACACAAAGAGAATTTAAAAAAATCAAATAAAGTTTTTCCCCTATTGCAGTCCATATATAAGTGGCTAGAAATGTCTATAGTCCATCTCTACAAAATAAAAACCTTAACAAGGAAATTCTCAAATCATATACCAGTTTTTAGTTTAACCCCATTACACCCTATACCTAAATGGGCAAAAATGTATGGAGCGTGGGCCCAGCACCAATAAGACCGGCCTTCATATCGTACATTTGATGGATCCAAGTGTCACGTTTTGCACAAAGGTAGGCTGTCAGAAGAGTTTGAAATCCAAAGTGGAGTTAGGCAAAGCTGTATACCGTCACCTATACTGTTCCTGTTGGTTATAAGTGATGAACTGCACGCATCTTTGTCAAATGGAAATGAAGGAATTCAGTGGACTCTGCAATCTCACCTTAAACATCTGGACTACGCGGACGACGTATGCTTACTCTCTCATAGGATCATGGATCTCCATCAAATGACAACAAGGGTGGAGAGAGAAGCAGAAATCGTAGCGCTTTAGATCAACTTGGAAAAAACTAAAAGAATCAGCCTTGGAACTTCCTCATCAATTTTTGGACAACCGGTAGAGATGGTAGAGGATTTCCAATATCTTGGGAGTATTGTCTCTACGGGTGGCGGAACTGAACTGGACGTAAACAGCCGAATCAGAAAAGCAAAGGCTGCGTTCGGAATGCTGTCCAAAATATGGAGAAACAACTCTTTTAGCTTCAAGACCAAGCTACGACTGTTCCGCTCCAATGTTGAATCCGTTCTGCTTTACGGGTGCAGCACTTGGAAAGTCACTGACACTGTCACTAGTAAGCTGCAAACGTTCGTTAATAGATGTCTACGAAACATCTTGAGGATTTTCTGGCCCAACCGTATCTCCAATGCCGAACTTCATGCGAGAACGGGTCAGGAGCCCATAGACTCCATTATACGAAGAAGAAAGTGGCAGTAGATTGGCCATACGCTTCGAAAAGGCGATCGGTGCATTGTATCTCAAGCAATGCAGTGGAACCCGCTCACACAGGGAAGACAAGTTGGCCGGCCTAGAAGTACATGGCGAAGAACGGTCGAACAGGAATCGGCACGACTGGGGAAAAGTTGGAGAGAGCTGAAATATATTTCAAGAAATCGTCAACGATGGCGCGTAGGTGTAGTGGAGGCCCTATGTCCCGTAAGGGAAACATCACGGACATAATAGGTCCGAGGACCTAAGTAAGTAGTAATTAAGTTCATATCGTATATAGGTACATGGTTATGCATTCATTATCCGTTGACTGTTTGTCCAAATTTGGTGTGTCACAAAAGTTATTTAATTTTAAATAAAATGAGTTTTCGGGGCAAAATTCCTTTTTACCATTTTTTTTTGGAATTAAATTCTTTGAACCCATACACTTACTATTTGAATTTTTTCAGATTTTTTAAATTATATTTAGGGGTCGCAAGCATCAATTTTATGCAAAAAGCTGTTTTTGGAGTCTTTAATTTGTAAAAAATGCAAATATTGGTTTTTTAAAAATATTTTTGATGTCAAAATCATCTCTGAAAAAAAAGCAAAAAAATATCATTTTTTCCTCATTTATCAGAATAAAAATATGTATTGTTTTTAAAGTTCGTTTGCAATTCGTAAAAGTAAGACAGAACAACTCATAAAACGACCCTCAAAACCACCCTTATATTATAAAAAGGGTTGAAATATTTTTAGCTTATTCCTTATTTAGTAACGAAAAAATTGGTATTACATTTATAACGAGCTGATCACAAAATATGGTACTTATGGTACTAAAAGATTTTTAACTCAGTCAGTTTCTTACCTATTTTAAGTTTCTTTGCTGTTTTCCAAAGAAGATTGTTAGTCTCTTTTTTATCATATACAAAAATCACTAATCCACGTCCTTGTCTTACACAAAAAACACTAAATAGTCTAGAATCAAAGCCAGGTCGTAGTTTTTGAACAAGTAGACAAAAAAAAAACATATTTACACTAAATCTTCGTTTTCATTATAGTTATTTTAGATAAACTGTTAAACTTGTACTTGACTTTGTAGCTTGAGCAAAAATTGTATATAATAAAAAAAGGTCTAACATTTTTCTTTGAAAAACCACATAGACACTTAAAGTCGGTAAAAAACTGACTGAGTTATAAATCTTTTAGTACCATGAAAAGAAACAAACATTTTCTATTTTTTGCTAATATTTTTTTTTTGGTCTATATAGGAAGAATTTCGTAAGAAATTAACAACTATTTTCTTCGTTACTAAATAAGGAACAAGTTAAAAAAATCAACTCCTAATAGTACATAAATGGGTGGTTTTGTGGGTTGTTTTGTGTATTATTTTCGAATTGCAATTAAAAACCTTGGAAATAGTACGCATTGTTATTCCGATAAATGAGATACAAACTGATATTTGTTTGTTGTTTTCCAGAGATGATATTGACATCAAAAATATTATTTAAAAACCAATATTTGTATTTTTTACAAATTAAATACTCCAAAAACTGCTTTTTGCATAAAATTGATGCTTGCGACCCCTTAACTTAATTTTAAAAATCTGAAAAAATTCAGGTAGTGTATCATGGGTTCAAAGAACTTAATTCCAAAAAATGGCTTTAATCGAGCGAAAAATACACAAAATGTTAAAGAAACACTATGAAAAAAGGAATTGTGACCCTAAAACTCATTTTAATCAAAATTAAATAACTTTTGTCGCACATCGAATTTGAACAAACAGTTAACGGATAATGAATGCATAAGCATGTACCTATATACGATATGAAGGCCGTTCTTATTGGTGCTGGGCCCAATTTGCCCATTGTCCTTTAAAAATATTTTGGTTCTAAGCCATTTTCTTACATTGAAACTATAACAAATGTTACTTGCTATATAACATGTTATATATGGTGGTTTATGGATTCGTTACAAAAAAATTAACTCGAGATTTAAGAGAAAATGAAGAAAGTATGTCTCGCAATTCTGTCTGTGTATCTGTCCCTGCGGCCACAACCTAAACAGCTGAATAGTATTTCTTCAAAAAAAGTAACTAGGGCAAGTTCGGGCATTATGGCGCAGTGGGCATTATAGCGCACCTCGCAAATAGATACCACACTTCGAAAAGTCCAATTCAAATAAGAACGATGCAAAAACTTGCGTCTTCACCAAACACGTGCCGGGTTAAGATCGTTAGTTAATAGGACTTGTTTAGGACAACCAAAAAAAGTAAACAAAAAAAAATAAAGCGGTTCTGGCCTGGGTGGCACTGTAATTTTGCTTTATTTTTGATTGTGTGTATCTAAGTAACCATACAGCGCATATGTTTGATGTGAATATTAGAACGCAGAGTACAGTTTTGGCTTTCTTTTGTAACGGGAAATATTTACAAAGTAAAGAGAACTTAGTTTTTTGCTTATTTTGTTGTAAATATGTGTGCTTTGTGTAATATGGCGCACATGATGTGAGGGCATTATGGCGGGGTTGAGCCATAATGCCCTTATGAAGCTTACATGTAAAATGAGTTTCATACTTACTCTAGTGGCTGCAAAATTGAACATTAAAAACCAAAAGGGTATAAGAACGCTAAACAAAGGAAAAAAAGCGACTTCGCGTTAACACTTTAAAATTCAGCTAGCCGACGACTCTGATGGGCCTGAAGATTTTGGCGACTATACAACGACAACAAATGACGAATATATGCAGTGTGTCCTTTATGGTCAGTCCCACGACTCATGTGCTACTTTTAAAAGACTTTTGATGGATGTGGACGTTCGAATCAGAAAGAAAAAGCTGATGGCCATATTGCCCTTAGGGGTTCGCCATATTGCCCACAGGAAGGGCATTATGTTTTTTTTTTAAACTATTTTTTAATAAATTTATTTTTTCTTAAAAAATATGATTTGATATTTTTTTTTTTTTTTTTTTTGTATGTTCCGTTTTTCTTAAATTTAATAAATATTGTTGATTTAATCAAAAAATGTTATCCGTAGTAAAGTTATTTCAAAATGAAGTTGGCGCACTTAACTTCATTTTGAAGTTACCGAAGTTACCCTAGTTGTATTTTTTTGGGTAATATGTCCACACGAATTATTGATTTTTAGGACCAAAAATATCGGTACTGCAACTGCCATACACATTCTTTTTAGCCACTATGAATAATAGCATTTTTCTCAAGAATGGTTCCTATTATTTTGATAAAATAATCTGTTATATGCCTTTTTTTTGTAGAACTATTTGTTTTGTGTTTGCTTTTCTCAAACACGGTTCTGTTGACTTTTTTTTACTGTTTTATGGAGAGACTTCTTAGATGTGTAAATATATTATATTAGTCCAGTAACCTTGTCGTTTGTATGGAAGGCACCGTTTGCGTCAAATCTGGTATTTTTTAATTTTAGCTGAGTTGTTCCTAGTAAATAACCTAAGTTTTTGACCTCGAGCGGCGACCGCATCATGGTCAAAAATTATTGGCGATTTTAGTCCTAAAGAAGTAATTTTAAATAAAAACCTTGTTCTACGATTTCAAAGCAACCCACTTTGCCCTAATTTGATAACGAAACCATCTCTGTAGACCGAATGGGTTCAACCCCCCCCCCCCCCGAAATGTATGAATTTAACTTCCACGCCATACAATTTCACTCTTAATTTTTGAGTTTTCAGTTTAAACCACCCCCCCCCCCACCGAAATTTTTTGAACCCCACCCGAAATTTTTTCCTGCGTTCGCGCCTGCCGGAAGGGGTGTCTATAAACCTCCATTAAGATGGGAGAGGCAGTTATCTAAAAAAATGACTTAAGACAGAGAAAAACAATAGTAACACCCACCTGTAGCTTTTCTTAAGCCCAGAAATCCATTCTTGAATTTCTTTTTTAAATAAAGTTATTTTAATCGATAGTTTTTGAGAAATTAATTTCCAAACTGCACTACAAGACCTACCGTTTACCGAAATTACAATGTTCTACGATATCAGGAAGTGCTCCATTATTTTGATGATTTGTCGGTTTTAGCAATTTTTACAGTCTTATATCTCAGGAAGTTGGTGAGCTTCGCAAATTGTTAGAATTTTAGGGTTTTGACTTTATTAGTTTGGTACTTTTAAGAAGGGGGTGAGCGTCGAAAATCGCCTGAGTTGGATCCCAGCCAGGACTTGGCCCATTGGTAAAGGGTCTCCCAAACTGACGCGAAACATTCCCAGCTGACAGCTTTTTGTTGTTATTTAGCATTGTATATTTGTCATTTTTGTTATCGTTTCGACTGTTTCACTCGATGGCTTAAATAATGCAATACGTGACAAAAGTTGCGATGCGATGTATGAAAAATTATGATTATGCAAACCAAGAACAAAGCCAAATAAATACTTTTGCAAATAAAATATATGCCAATTTTCGAGATTGCCAAATGAAAAACAACAAAAAATGAACATGTCCGATAAGCAGGTACTTGTCATATAGTGTTAAATGCCCCTCATCGAGTCGTGCACTAAGATTAAGGCATCCATATTCCAAAAATTAAAATCTAAGGCAAAAAATGATATTTTTGTATGTGTTTAAAAGTGTTTTATTTTCTTTTTCACCAGCAGAATGTACCAACCTCTAATAATAAACAAACTTAAGTTAAATTTATACAAAAAATAATATCTCATTTAATTCTGATGTATCACACCTATTGTTATACTTATTATATAGGTTCAAGAGCAATTTAATACATCCAGCATGATACGATTGAGAAGAGATTCCTTTCCAATTTTCCAATTAGTAAGATGAGACTTTCAATCAATTGAACTTTTAACACCATCAACCAGATTAAATTTACAACGCTATATCTTTTACTATTTAGGATGGGCATCGATATCATTGATGATATACAAACATTGCTTTTTACTATAGGTATACCGGCCTACTTATGTATACCCATAACTGCCCTTATGCCATGCTTACCTTGAACCTTGTTAGAGATTATATAAGGCTTACATTTTTGTGTTGTTATCGCTGAAAATTAGGTCAACCTAGTTTACACATCAATAGGTAAGGCTCCTAGCCAATAAGCCAATCTAAATAAATTCAATTCGAAACAGTTGCGAGAAGAGGGCGGAGGGGGTGGGGAATGGGGTATTTTTTTTCGGGATAAATGGCTCCCGAAAGTATTGCAAATGCAATCATGTGCGAATTGAATATATGAGACTGTTAAATCGATTGATTAAAATTTTAAAATGATTTTTTTTGTTCTGGTTAGAAATGTAGGTGGTGTTTTTTTTTTTTTTTTTTTTCATTTAATTTTTTTCAGGAATTTAAATTTCATTGAGCGGATTATTTTCGAAGTAAAATAAATATTTATTGTCAATTTCGTATTTACTATTCTGAAGAGGTATACCTACCTACATAAAACGTTGCGACGATGATGGAAAGAAAATATTTGAAATGGCTTTTTGATTGAAATGGCAATCAATAAATTTTATACCTATGTAGTGTACATATAGGTATACCACATTATTTGTGTGAATTATTTTACATGTTAGTGCTGGTAGGCATTTTCCTCTTAAAAACCAAGGGTATGTTAAATGTTATTCAATAATTCATTTAAAATAAATATTTTATTTCAAAAAAAAAATTATACTGGTGGTGGTATTAAAATGCAATTAAAATTGATTATGAACATATGAATATAATATTTCAATGTTTGAATTATGGGTTCAATGAGCTTTCAACCTCACAAAAAGCGGAAAAATCACTGGAAAATATTCAAATTTATAATTTTATATTTTTAAATAAATAATAGTTAGGGCGTTAAGGGAGCCAACCTTGCACTTCATTCTGACGGAATGAGTTTTGGTACACTAATAGTTGACATCCTAGATTTACTTTTAAGAAGTGTTGCCACGGTGGCAACACTGGCAGACCGAAGATATAAGGGTTGCCTTCTGACCATTTTTTAACAAGAAATTTCACATAAATTAGCCTATAAATTGGGAACCAGATATCGGTTGATTTCATGGAATTTCTCGTTGGATTATGAATACTTGAATATGTTCATTTTTTGACCCCTTCCCCACTCTTGTAAGCGGGGGGAGCAAAATTCCCTCGGCGAATAAGGGTTCTTATGTGTCAGAAAATAATGGTTATAAAGTCAACATTCATAAAATTTTAAGATGAGCATCGACGTAAAATTTCATACTCTACAGCATATCCGAAGTCCATTTTTATCCATGTATTAGATTTTTTGTATAATCGCTTTCAAAATGGGGAGAGGCGAAAGTGGTCGTATATCAAACCACTATATATTTGTCTTGGTATAATCTAAGCATATGTCACAAGACCTTAGGAAAATTTTGAATGCCCAATCTTATGCAATCAAAATATTTTCAATATAATTTCCCTAGAAAAAGTTATAACCTTTTTATAAAATGATGAATAAATTTTCAGTGAAACGAGCATAACAATACCAAATTTCAATGTTATGGTGATGAAACTTGGCCACACATGTCACATTTGTCGTAAGAAATAAGAATCAAAAGAGTCCATAAGAATATCTAGGGCTAAAGGGTGTTTTTTTTTTTTGAGTGAAACAGAAAAGTTTTAAATTATGCCCCGTAAAACCCCCCTAGAACTTGTGCGTTGATAAAAGTTGGTAGGAATGTTTTGTTTTTATTGTTAACAAGAATATAAAACGATAAATCAAATATCTATTGTCATAGGTGGTTTTTTAGGGAAACTGTTTTATCTACTCTACTTAAAAAATAAATTAATTTTTTCATTAAAACGACGATTACTTTCTTAATGATGATTGTATCGTGTTAATTGTACTTAAATTGGATTCAGCGTTAAGAAATACCTTAAAATCAAGTAACATATTGAATATTTGTACCCCGATTACATAAAAGTAAAATGTTGGCTTTATAACCCATATTTTCCTTCCGTCTAAAAAAATCACCCCTGGAATCAATATATTTGCATGGATCTTTTGGAGTCTTGGTTCTTACAAGAAATAAAACATGTCTACCAACTTTCATCAACACACCAGTTTTGGGAGGGGTTTAATGGTAATAGTAATTTACTTTTCACTCAAAAAAACACCCTTTCACCAAGATATTTTTATGGACTCTATTGATTTTAATTTCTTATGACAAATGAGACATATTGGCCAAGTTTCATCAACATACCATTGAAATTTTGTGTTGTTATGCTAGTTTCACTGAAAATTTATTCATCATTTTATAAAAAGGTTATAACTTTTTCTAGAGAAATTATATTGAAAATATTTTTATTGCATAAGATTGGGCATTGAAAATTACCCTAAGGTTATGTGCCATATGCTTAGATTATACCAAGACAAATATATAGTTGTTTGATATACGACCACTTTCCCCACCCCCCATTTTGAAAGCGATTATACAAAAAAAATAATACATGGATAAAAATATACTTCGGATATGCTGTAGAGTATGAAATTTAACGTCGATGCTCATCTTAAAATTTTATAAATATTCATTTTATAACCATTATTTTCTGACAAATAAAAACCCTTATTCGCCGAGGGTATTTTGCCCCCCCCCCCCGCTTACAAGAGTGGGGGAGGGGTCAAATAATGAACATATTCCTATGAACCCTTATATCTCCGGTCCGCCAGTCTTGCCACCGTGGCAACACTTCTTAAAAGTAAACTTAGAATGTGGACTATTAGTGTACCAAAGCTCATCCCGTCAGAATGAGGTGCAAGGTTTGACCTTTGAGAGAGTGAGTCTTGGGGCATGCTCGGTAGAGAGCAGTAAGGGCAGAACACCTATTGGAGCTGTTTTTTACCCGAAGTTTTGTCGGGTAGTGAATATACAATACCAGAAAATCTGCATTAATAATTAAGATTTAAAATTAGTTTTTTTTAAGCGTTGCCCATCTTTTGATACCGTTTGTTCGACATATGTAGTATGTACTTTAGTTCCATGACATAGGCGCCTGTTAAGAGCACACAAATCAAAAACTCTAAAAAAAAAAACAGTATTCAGACTTTTTCTTTATCAGTGACTTCATAACGCATGAAAATTTTACTCAGCATGACTTGTGGTCACTAGAGCAGATACCACCCGATCGTAGGAGCAGACTTTTTTCTTGGTTAAGGACACAAGGAAAACACTCAATAGTACCGAAGTTCGCATCAAAAAAACCATCTACACTGTGCCAACTCGGCAGCCTGTTGAAGCGAAGATCGACCCATCCATATGCACCATGGATCTACTTGAAAAACCATCATTCTACTAACTTAGACCCCTTTCACACAAGGAAACTGAGTTGCCGGCAATTTTTAGTTTGTAGGCGAGAAGGGCGTAAAAGGAAGACAAAAAATCTCCCCTCTCACCCTTCTCGCCAACAAACTAGCTAGTTTCTGGCAACTCAGTTTCCTTGTGTGAAAGCGGTCTTACAATCATAGGAGTTCGAGGAAAAAAATAGTGCAAAAGGAAACTGAAGTCAACCCTAGACCCATTTCGTCGCGTTGAGGAAAGAAATCAAATCTGTGATCTATGGAGAGTTCATTAAGGTCATCAAAAAATTTCTCACCAAAATACCGAGGAAGCAATATTATTAAGTTGGCGCACTAGGTTGTGAGTAAAAAACCTTAATGGCAGGACTTTTGAGTTAAATAAAAATCAAAACAGTATTATTGATGAGAGATGATTTTGTAAGAAAATGAATCCTTTTTTTAAAAAAAAAAACACAATTTAAATGGTTAACCATTACAAGAACTCTAGCATGTGTTCAAAAAGACACATCTATCATAAAATGTAAAATTTTAAAATGAATGTAAATATTTACAAAAGATTTATTGAATTATTTCCATAGAATTCAGTTATTCATTTATTTAACAATTTATAAGGTGCACTTTTCCATCAAAACATGGAGACAACTCATAAACTTACAATGATTTCCATTTAATTATATTTTTATCGTTAAATTATTTTTGCACTTTATGTGATCACATTGTTATAAAAAAAAAATTCTACATAGTTATTTTGAATTAAAATTCTTGTTTATAAAGAATTTAATCAAAATGTTTGTTTGCTATTTTAACAAGATCTCTTGTAATTTTAACTACAAGCAACGATAATTTTGAAAAAAAAAAATAAACAGTAAAATGATGGTCAACTTTGCTTCAGAATGCAAAAAGATAATCTTTTGTTGTTTTTGAAAGATTTAATAAAAAGAATATTTATATTTCTTACATCATGCTGAGGATATGGATAAATGAATAAAACGGAGAACTTATACTCAGAACAGCTGTTCCATATAAAAATCTAGTTTTACCTGGAAATAAATATTAAGTCAATAAGCTTTACTTTGGCTTTCATATACAATGCTTTGGCGTCAAAATATTCACATAATTTTTCTTCAAAATCTCTCAAAATTGAGAATTAATATTTTCAATGATGGTTTCCAATGATAGCTATAACTGGCACCGTAGTCAACCAATTCTACCAAATGGAATATCAAAATAAAAGTTTAATTTATTGTATTAATTAATTAATTATTAATTTGCATTTTTCAATACCTACTAAAATACTGTAAATAAAAACTTTCATTTCAATATTGAACGCAAATTAAAACAAAACAAATATTCAGACCAAAATTATTTCCCAAAATTTCAAAAATCGAGTTAATAGACGCGTTTAGACATGATCGCTTAAACGATACGTAAAGCAAAATTAAATAGAAATTAAAAAAATTATTATTATTTTATTAAGTACCTGCTCAGATTTTTATATGGAACAGCTGCTCTGAGTATAAGTTCTCCGTTTTAAAACTAAATTAAATTTTGCACAACTTCTCTCATGAAATGATTTTTAATTTTTCAATGATGAACTACCTTACCAATTCAATATAGCTTTTAACGGCCTTTAGTCCATACAAATTGGCGTTTCGTCCCGGCGTTCTCACTTGGACTCTTCAGTTGATAGTGAGGGCCTTGTCAAGTTTATTAAGTTCAGTCCAGCTTACATCAATTTTACAGCGAAAATCAATTTTGAACTATATCCAACCCAAATAGAATTTCTAATCAAGAATTGTTGGTAATTTTGTTACATATGAGTGTTTTTTTATAATAAAAATTCTATATACTACTGAAATACATAAGCCAAGTAGAAGACTTAGCATTCATTTTTTCGATGTAAAATTGATGTAAGCTGGACTGAACTGAATACAAATTGCGTCTTGACAAGGCCCTCACTGTCAACTGAAGAGTCCAAGTGAGAACGCCGGGACGAAACGCCAATTTTTATGGACTAAAGGCCGTTAAAAGCTATATTGAATCAATAATTCAACAAGTCCATTTAAATAATGCTAAGCCTTCTACTTGGCTGATGTATTTCAATGATCATTGAAAAAATTAAAAGTTACGTTACGGGGATGATATGGGTCAAAATTAATTTTTTTTGGAGGAGAAATAATTTTGAGGCCGTAAGCTATATTTCTGCATTAAAATCTTCAATGATTAAACTTTCGAAGGGTCTCAAAATCAACAGCTCAATGATGGTTTTCAATGAAAGCTATAACTGGCCCCTTAAAGAACTACAAAAAAGGACATTTACCACTAAATTCATATATCGCTTATTAAAAAGAACAACGTCATAACTCAAAAAAGATCAAACTTCAGAAATTTAAAGTTTGAATGGCTGTTTTTCATAATCATCTTCATTTGTATCTATTTTTTTCTTTTTTCTTGGTAAAGCTATAAATTAAAATTTTATCGGATAATATGACACTTTTAAAATATTTATTGGACTGTTTTCACTTCAAAGGTACCTGCGTAAATGAAAAAAAAAAATATTTAAAAGTGAAAGTGTATATAACGACAAATGATGCTCTATAGCCTTCAATTTTTCAGTTCTAGAAATGAGATTTTGCCAAAAAATAGTTGATAGAAAATGAGTTTGAACTATATCATTAGGTCAATTTTGATGTTTTTTGAGTTATGACGTTGTTCTTTTTAATGAGCAATATAATTCCAACACTTTGACCCAGTTTTCATTCGTTCCAAAAGTTTTCTAGGTCTTAAGTTTTATTTTTTGTTTTTCTATCATAAAGTTTAGAAATAAAGCATCCATTAATTAAAAATAAAAATACGTCATTTCCACGATTCAACGTCATTGTCAAAAAACAAGAATAACATGCTTTGATAACCAGAGATTCTATTATTTTAATAAAACAAATATTTATGTATGTACCTATATATAAAGAAGAGAACAGAATATACATTTATTTTTTAAAACAAATTTTCAATTTAAAATCAAATCAAATAATATGAAAACCAATTTGAATTGGCATTCGCAGAAAGAAATTTTCCCCCCTAGAGCGAAATAAGAACAAGCGTACTCTAATTGTTACCATGCCATGATGAAAAATCATATTACACATTTATTTAGAAAATGAAATGTGATATTTGAAATTGTGGAAGGCGTCCCCATCCACCCATAACAACAAAATACGGATTCACCTTCACATAGATACATATATCACAATGTGTAATTTCATGTAGATTTTATTCATATCATTCATTCATAATAAAAATAAAAAATAAAAAATATAAAGAATTGGAAATAAATACGGCGAATGAAACAGATTTAAATCTAAGTGATTTTTTTTGTGTGTCATTTTTCCTTTTATTCATTTTTTTTTTTTTTTTGAACATGATATAATAATTAGCCGCTAAAACCAATATGACTATTTTTTTATTTTCGGATCGGATTATATGGGGGTATGTGGGTGAGTATATGAATTCCATTGAGTCATAAAAGGACAAATTTTCATATGAACATAACAATCACATTCGTTAGTGCACAAAATATGTTTTCTTTTTGGTTAATTAAATGAATATATACGAGTATGTGTAGTATGTTTTGTATACATTTTAGAGCACGATGTGGTATTAATGTTTTCATGTGAAGCATAAATGAATTTAAGCTCATCCATCAGAACAATACTGGGGCATAGAAAATTAACATAATGTATGATTTAATTTAATGAATAATGTCCATGGTATTTTTTTTGTAATAATATTTGAAAAGATACATACTTTCAAAGGCAAATTAATTATGTAAATATCTAATGAATTTTATGAATAAAAAAAAAATTCAGAGGAAAAAACTGATGATTAAAATTTCAAACCAAACAAAAATTGAAAAATGGCCCATAATGGAAATGTCCCCAGTTTCAAAATTGAAAAATGGCCCCAAACTTATGAAAATTGACGCCAAACACAAAAAGAAAAATTGACCCAAAATTAATATATGAAGGAACAACAACAAAAAAATTACAATCGTACAAAAAATGTTTTGCGTCAGCTTGGGAGAGCCTCAAAAGTACCTTACCTGGCCCGCTTCGTGGGTTCATGGATTTTAACTCCTTTTTTTGGTCCACTGTCCCGCTCACGCGACTCCACTGTCCCGCTCACGCGACTCCGTAGCTCTGCTTAGGGTATGCTCAGTCGCTTGGTAGGTGCCTATGTTGTCAGTCGGTCTGCTATCAAAGTTTTTGTTGTAAATGTATTTTCGTTAAAGTAAAAATATTTAAAAACTTCAAAAATCGAAATAAAATATGATTTTTTTTTTAAACATGCATACCTACATACATTTTTAACTAAAAAATAGTTTGCAAAACAGCAAAAAACTTAAAGTTAAAGTTTCAAACAACAAGTTTTTAATTTCTAGTATAGGTAGGTAGGTAGAAATGGCGGCCACGGGCAGTCTAGCCTATAGTCCAATTAGCGCTGAAGTGCGCCGTTTTGATACCATAACTCGTTTGAACCTGTGGATGGAATTGAAGAGAGAAAATATGGTCATATCCTCAGGATATCGTCCCTTTTTATTTAGTTTTGAATAGGATTTTGTTGTAGCTTTTAGCACAATCATCAGAAAGTGGATCACTCACTCAACCAGATCAGCACCCGCACCCGCACCATCCACAGTTAGCCCACTAGGCAGTTCGTTGGCTGGCACTGGAGCGTCCACTGATCTGATTGGATGATCATCTGGCCGCTGTGCACCACAAACCCCCACCAGAAACCTAGTCCACTATCTTGTGATCATAGGGAATCGACGGAAGGTATAATGCAGAAGTAGCCGAAATTTGTCCTAGAGCCATTTCGTCGCGTTGAGAAAAGAAATCAAGTCTTTGATCTTCATTTTAGAAAGTTTGTTAATGTCGTCAAAGAATGCTCTTCCGAGTGACTGTTTTCTAGCTTTGGCCAGAGCAGTGCATTTGCAGAGGAAATGAACTACTGTTTCCTTTTCCTGCTGGTCCTCACAGCTCCGACAGTGAGTATTGTGAGGTATGCCCAGCTTCGCTGCATGCTCTCCTATAGGCCAGTGTCCGCTACAGGTTGCAACTACCCTGGCTATGTCTTGCCTGGGTTCGGTTCTTGTCATAGGTGGGCCAAATCTTCCTAGATATAATACCGTTTGATAAACTGCGCCACCTACGGTCTGCTTTAGTAAGATAAATTGAGAGAATGTTGCCCTTCATAACTCCAAGCGGAATGTTGACTCTTTCCGCAAGTGAGCCATGAAGGTCTGAACCTTGCCTGGCCAGCTCGTCAGCCCGTTCATTGCCCTCAATGCCACTGTGACCCGGGACCCAGATAAGAGTAACATTGAGGTCAGTGTTCAGACCCGCAAGCTCATTCGGGCATTGCTCGACTAGTTTGGCGTTAGCAGCCGCTTGACTGTCTGTAATAATAGCTGCATTACGGTTTTGGTTTGGATCTGCTTTTAGTAACTTGCAAGCTTCCCAGATTGCCAGCAATTCAGCTTTAAAGACGCTAGCAAGGTCAGGTAGCCGAAAGGACCTAGATACATTTAGAGACTCAGAGAGGATTCCTGCACCAACGCCATACTCCATATTTGAGCCATCAGTAAAGATAGTTGTGTCGAAATCTTTCGTCACGACGTTATCATTCCAATCCTTCCTGGATGGAAATTTAACTTTGAAATCCTTACTGATACTCATTGTAGGGGTGCAGTACTCAGTGGGAGTCGAAAACATTTCCATTGGAATCAAGTCTGTGATATTGCTGTGACCATAGGGCTTGGCAAACCAAGAGTTTGATTCTTTAAGTGTTAAAGCGCTGCAAGATACTAGATATTTAATATGTAAATCAAGTGGTAGAAGGTGCAGAAAAACACTTAAGGCATCAGTCGGGCAGGATCTTATAGCCCCTGTCGTGTGGATGCTAGCAGTTCTTTGAACCTTCCTTAGTCTATCGATGTTATATTTTTTGTTAAGTGCAGGCCACCATACAATCGAACCGTATGTGAGGATCGGTCGTACCACGGCTGTGTACGTCCACAGGATCATCTTCGACTGAAGCCCCCACTTTTTACCAAAAGATTTACTACAGGCATAGAATGCTTTACAGGCCTTCTTGACCCTTTCTTCGATGTTCAACTTCCAATTTAATTTGGGGTCGAGAATAACACCTAAATATTTAGCTTTAGAGGAGAGTGAGAGTGTTTGGCCGTTGAGTCGGGGTAGAGTGAAGGGGTGTATCTTAGTCTTGGTAGTAAATAGCATCAGTTCAGTTTTGCTTTGGTTAACTCCTAGTCCACAGCTCGTGGCTCAGTTGCTGACCTTCCTTAAAGCCATTTCCGTGATCTCACTTAACACAGGAGTAAACTTTCCTGACACTAATATCACCAAATCATCAGCATATGCCACCGCCTTTACTCCACATCTTTCCAACTTAACAAGAATTTTATTCATGACTAAAAGCCATAGAAGAGGGGACAGAACCCCACCCTGGGGATTACCTCTACTTTACCTAACCTTTATTACCTAACGTAGCTTGAATCCGTCTGTCTCTGAGCATGGATATTATCCATTCCCTTATGTAGTCTTCTTCACCAAAATCAACTAAAGACTCTAGAATGGATTCAGTAAGCACATTGTTGAAAGCCCCTTCAACATCTAAGAAAGTGGCAAGAGTATATTCTTTATAGTTTATAGTTTTCTCAATAGTGCGCACTACCTCATGCAGGGCCGTTTCAGTGGATTTGCCTTTAAGGTATGCGTGTTGAGAGTTTTCAAGTGGAAATCTATCCAGGATGTCTCTAATACGGATGTCGAGGATGATAAGAACAAGAGAGGTTAGACTAATTGGACGGAAATCCTTCGCAGATTCATGCCCCCCCTACCGACTTTCGGGATAAAAACCACTCTTACATGTCTCCAGGACTCGGGAACATAGTTAAGAGATAAACATCTTTTAAAAATTGTTTCCAGCCAGGGAACTGCTATCTCTTGCAGTTTCTGGAGCATAATTGGCAGTATGCCGTCCAGGCCTGGAGACTTATACGGTGAGAATGTATTAATTGCCCAGGCAATTTTTGATATTGATATGCTCTACTCGAGCTGAAGACATGTCCCAAGGTTTCAGCGTCGCTAACCTACTGTTCTTGCAGCCCGGGAAGTGCGTCGTCATTAATAGCTCCAAAGACTCAGCTGGAGAGACTGTCCAGGAACCATCAGGCTTTTTCAAGAATGATGAATTGCAATGTTCCTTAGATAGAATTTTACCGAGCCTTGCGGAATCTTTTATATTTTCAATTGACTGAAAGAATTCTCTCCAGCCTTTTTGCTTGGCTGATGAGAGAGCTCGCTTGTAAACCTTGAGACAGTCTTTATAGGGTTGATAAATCTTATGTTTGTGGCAGATATTAAAGATTGTTCTAGTCATTTTCCTTAGATTAGATAGGTATTCATTCCACCAAGGGGGTAGTGTTTTACGGCTTTATTTTATTGGACAGGAGACCTTAAAAGCAGTGCTCATTGATGCCTCAAAGGATTTCACCTTTGACTCAAGATCTATCACCGAGTCCGGACTTAGGTTCGGTATATTGCCCAGTTTAGATTTTAAAACTTGACTGAATTTCTTCCAGTCTATTCTTTTGGGATTTCTATAAGGGGATTTATTTTTGGTTTTGAAATTAATGCTGAAGAGTATCCATCTACGGTCCGAAAAAGATTTCAGAAGGGGTACCCTCCAGTTTTCTACTATTAGATTCATCCTACTAGATCGTAACATCCAGTACGTCCTCCCAGCCTTCATGATTATCCGAGCTCGAAAATGTGACTTGTGAAATGTTAAATGCAGGTATTTATTGTCAAGAAAAACGTTGACTGGCATAACAAGAAGAACTGAATATTTTAGAAAATTGTGCAACATCAAATAAAGTTTAATTATGTGTAACACAACTTTTTTAATACATTGAGAAAGTCTTATGTCCAGAAACAAAGGAGGAGAGCGCCCTTTTGTTTCAGTACTCATGTGGATAGATTATCTCGAGAATCATTGATCCTTCTCCAGCTTCCAAATTCGTGTTTGACTTCCATTATTCTTCTATCGGCTACAAACTATCATCTATTATATACAGACACTTTGCATTCTTAATCTGTATCTATCTACTTCTTTCAGCTTCCAAACAAAAAACCCAAGACCCAACAATTATCACCATTTTTTTGCCATTTTTTTAAATATTCTTTTGTCTATCCATCAGTCATTCCTTAAAAAGAAAACTCAGAAAAAAATTCAATCAATCAAATATTTTGACAATAGCCTAGACCCTAGACGTAAAATTGTACTGTCACCAGCATACCCACACAAATTAAAATGTTCAAAACGATCCTTTAATCACTTTTTCGCTTCTCTCACTTCATACCTAATAGTTCATAGTAGGTACCTATGTACGTCTCTTGGTCTCCATCTCGAGCAAATATGAAAAAATAAAGCCAACATAAAAGGTATATCTTTAACATGCATGTTCTTTTATATTATCTAAAGCTGGATGTAGGTATGTTTTTTTCTTTTTTTTTTTTGGTTCGGTCTGTTAACTTTGTAAACTGCTTTTTTCCTTTAGGCAGTTTTTCTTTCCTGTAAACATTATTTAACTCAGCAGTCAAAAGCACTGCTGTCCACCGGCTTTATTCAGTTTGAGTATTTAAAGCCATCACATGTCCATCTATAGGAAAACTCACATATATGAACAATGTACATCCTTACACGCCTAGAATTCAAATAAACGCTCGAAGCTCTACCATTTTCCATTTCCTGCCATGGATGACGCCCTGGCTCGTCTCCACCGCAACATCAACCCCAAATCACCCTAACATCCTAACGTCTAACGACATAGCAATGGAAACAAAAAAAAATATCACACATAAAAAAGTACCTACTAGAACTAGAGTAGGTACAAGAGAAGGAGATATAGGGACAACAAAAAAAACTACTCACAAATAACATGAAAGAACGTTGTTCAATGCAACAAAGCAGGGGATATAAAAAAAAAACAGAATTGATAAAAAAAAACAAGCTATAGCGACAGGACGAAGGATTTTCTTTTCAATAGATCTAATCTGGTTGATGCTCCGCAAGCTCCACAACTCCCAGCTCCAACTTTGACTCCAGCAGCAGATATGTGTATCTCTTCCCTTGTGTTCCATCTGCAATGCGTATTGTTACACCAACCAACCGATGCGATGGTGGTGGCGGTGGCGATGGCGAATTGCGGATGGGGGAAATGTGTCACTTTATTACAAAATATTTGCCATTTATGAGCCCACAGTACAATGTGTCATTAAAGGTCCCATTGTCGTTGTCCAGCAGATGGATTCTTTTAGATATACGCACGTAAACGTGAGGTTGTTCACAATTAGGCGAAATTGCTTCAATGACGGCGCGGTGGTGGCGTCGAAGGTTCGTAGCACCCTGTTGTTGCCGGTCGTTTTCACCATTATTCAATCTCAGTGTGAAGTGTACTCATATTTCTGTTTATGTTTTTTATAGCTGAATCTTGATACCTATCTTTTTTTGTAAATTTGTTGCTCTTTCAGGTTGCTAGGGTGTTTTTTTTTTTTATTTTTTTTTCTGAAAGCCTACCTGGCTATGTCAGGACCTTCCATATTTTTTTACGGAAACGAGGATAACCTTTAAAAAAAAAGCAACTAACACAATTATATTATAGTTTTCCTTTGGACCTAGATGACCACTGGAGCTGTTGGTACGTAGATATATGTTTGTATATTTATTCGTGTACCTATATCAAAAACGTTTTCGAACAGTGTTGCAATTGAGGTTCTCAGTTTCCCACAACGCTAATTGCCATTACATACTAACTATGTTTTGACTCCTCAGGGATAAATTGTTGGTTGTCAGTGGATTCGGTGTAGATTCTATCGTGCCAACCGCACTGGTTACATCAGATTTCCTATGTCAGATTCCCTATGTCGGTATAGTGGCAGAATGTTCACTCTGATTTTACAATTAACTACTTGTAATTTAATGAACCATATCAGCTCCAACCTCCAACGAACGGTTTATTTTAGCTTATTATTGGTTTTCATTCTAAGATAAACTCGTAGATTTGAATCTCATATAGACAGTCAGTTTTGTTCATATGTAGGGTTATTGATTATTTAGGTATATAATCATCTTGACTTGCAAAATCCTGTACATTTTCACAGCTGGTTCCTGATATGTAAAAAAAAATTAACTCAAAACTAAAATAAAGATGCATGAGACCACGAAAAGAAAGCACCTCGATCTACAAACTTCACTGCTCAGGTCAATTTCTGAAAAACCTTGATATGGGATTCATGGTTTAAATGATTTCTTAGAGGGAAATTTGATTTTGGATCACCAAAATCTCTTGGTTTCGGCGACTTGGAAAGAACAGTTTTTCTTGCGATACAAGCTATGCAGCTTAAAAGGTTTTGTTCCGATTATTTCCGACAGTTCCGATTATTTTTATAAAAAATCAAGTTTGTTTTCTTAGGGTCGTTTCACACATATTCCGGTTCATTCTGTTCGGTCTCTATTCGGTTTGTATTCGGTTGTGCCTGATATGTGTGAAACGATAAAACGACAAAAACAAAAACCGTATAGAAACCGTATAGCACCGAACAATCCCTCGACACGAATAGGTTTCATTCGGTTTCAGAACGGCACGTATTCGGGTCTAGGGCACACAAAGTAAACGTAGCGTTCACACATATTCGGTTCGTTTTCGGTTTTTCTGATTTTGTTTTAATACATTTTATTTAATTTTAATTATTAGTGAGTACAAACCGAATATGAACCGTCTGTGTGTAAAGAGGTCTTGACGGAAACCGAAATCAAACCGAATACAGACCGAACCGAATGAAACCGAATTTGTGTGAAACGAGCCTTACACAGGTGATATTTTTTCTTTATTTTGTATTTCCAAAAAGCAATGCCTACTATACAACTAGTTAACCGATTTTCATATTTAAAGACCTTTTTTTTAATCTTAAAAAATTAATTTAATTTTTGTCTTCGATTTCGTAAAAACAGCGTGCCTAGCGGTATTTGAACAATGTCCAATGTCCTGCAAAACTTAAAAATTGTTCTCGTTCCCAATGTCTCAAGATTAAAGGGCCAACATTTCTTTTAGCTTGATTGTATATTAAACACTTGATAATGTTTTTTAAGATCTTGCATTGGCGATTTTGTTACAACAATACAAACAATACCAGAGGCAGCAATGGAATTTCACCAGTGTGGGTCGCACCCATCCTCCTTTTTTTTTTTTTATTCGAATATTTTAAGAGTAATATTAGTATTTACATACAAAATAATAGTAGACAGTTTTTAAAGAGCTTATAAGGTCACTGTGGCGTATGTGGAATATTTTGTTTTTTTTAATTTGTTTGAATAGTTACTCAGATGTTTTAATTTTTACAAAATCAGACTCTCAGTGATTGAGAATTCAATTAGTAATATAGGTTATATAGGTTAGGTGGGATAATAGACATTCATAAAACTATGCAACTATAAATAAAAGTCATCTATTACACAGGCCTACAAAATAAAAAAAAAAGTTTGGTGCCGCCATAGCTGATATCAAATTTTGTTGTCCACTGTCAATGAATACGAATAACGGTATTTTTAAGTCAAAGCTACGTACAGTTTGGTTTTAACACTCGCTTACATTTTTTTCATAAATATGGTTAAGATTTCTTGTTATTAATTTAATTTCATCTAACCTGTTTTAATTAAAGTTTTTGATATGGCTTCTTCAAAAAGAAGATGCTTAAATGATCCAAACTCATTTTGTGTTATCTGTGGTGAATTCACAGTGAAAACTTTTTTTTTTTAATTTTAGCTGCCGTTGGTTTTCCAAATTATCTTCTAATATATATGCTTTTCGCTAAAACTTGTCATTGATTTCTATTTTAAGTATTATTGCATACATTCAAAAATATATTAAATCATCATGTTAATTACGCATTTTTTGGAGAAAAGTCAAAAAGACTGAGAAAAGATATCAAATTTATTTAAACGCAGTTACAAAGGCTGGTATTTCTTTTAAAATACCGTTAACATACGTCGGGGTACACCAAAGTTAGACTTTTCTTAAATCCCCGATAAATGTATCAAAATTGGAGATAGGCCTTTACTAACGATTTTTTTCTTAGAACATACCCAAGAATCATGCTCTAAAATACGAATTAGGGGAAAAAATTTACTGGTTTGAGTACAGAAATGCTTAAAGCTCGATTCACAATGCGACGTGAAAACGTGACAAGAGCGTGATGTGAATCGCTGCCATTTTTTTCTAGTTATAAAATCGTTCCCCAATTCACAATGCGACGAGTTTCTGAACGACGAGTTTTTTGATAGCGTTAAATTATTTATTATTTTTCTTCTTGCTGTGCAGTGTGCGTTCAGAATAATGAAAAAAAATCAAACTGAAATTACTTTAATTATTTAAATATTATAATTGTGTTTGTCTATTGGGCTGGTGAAATAATTTGCGGCTAAAAATGCAAGGAAATTAAAATAATACAACATTATAATATTGTCAACACAAATAGATCTATAAATATAATTTCATTGTCAACAAAATTTATATTTATTTTTGTTAATTTACACTTACCTGTTATTTTCTTTATTCTTTTCTCAATTTCACAAAATTTCCATCAGTCAAATATAAAGAAAACATAAAAAAACGTCGACGAGAGCGTTTTTTTTTTTCAATTTTCCCAACTTCGGCGTGACGTGACGACGAGAAACGTTTCATTGTGCATACCCTGGCGTTTCCTCGTATACTTGCATGATTTGAAATCGACTTGACAACTACGACGAGTTCTCGTCACGCTCACGTCGTCGCATTGTGAATCGAGCATAAGGCTGGTATATTTGATGGACCACAGATAAGACTTTTAATGAAAGATGATAATTTCGTGCATTCAATGAATGATTTAGAATCTACAGCCTGGTTATCTTTTGTAAACTTATAGTTAACAACTTCTTAGGAAACCATTAGTCGATAAATTACCAAGACTTAGTGCTGGACTTGCTGGAATGTTTTAAGAGGCTATATGAGTATTAAAGTTCACTACCTCCACAGTCATTTGGACAGATTGCCTGAAAATCTTGGCTCATATAGCGAGGAGCAAGGAAAACGGTCCAATCAGGACTTATAAGTCATGGAAGATAGGTATCAAGGTCAATGGGATGAACGCATGATGGCTGATTACTGCTGAAGCATCACGCGAGATTGTCTTAAGGACACTCATCCAAGAAAATCGCTAAAAAGAAGCTTTCTTCAGTAGAAAAAGGCAATAAACTGAAATATTTTCTTTATTTGTAATATTTTTCCATATATGCTGTATCTCAAAAACTACACGTAGAACCAAAAAAGTAAGTATACAGTTAGAACCTGGGTAACTAGTGAACAAAGAAACAGTTTTAATTTTGGCGGCACCAAAACCACTGTAAACCTGTGTTATAAATCTAAATCTCAAAAAAAAAAAAAATGATTGGTCTTAGAGTCAAATTTAATTGTTTATTATAAGGAATATTAGTACTTTCGGACTCCTCAAATATACTGTTAGGTAGAATTTTGAACTTAAAGTTACAATACCTCAAAAATATGATGGAATGTTAACTTATATCAGGCCGTGAGTGCAATAGTGGCTTAATTGCAATTTTATCGAAATTGAATTCATTACAAAAATTGAATCTGTACCTACTAACCCACATTTCTGCATTAAAATTTGTTAAATTTTCGGCGTCACGCCATAGTTACAGACCTTCTGTTCTTAGGCCAAGCACAAAAAAATTGAAAGCTTGTGTGCAAGAGTGGCTTATTTCCCACTTAGGCCACTTTTGCGCTCGCATATTTGATTTTATTGTTTGAAACTTTAAGTTAGGTCAATTATTTTACTATTTGAACACAGGGGACATCAATGCTATGTGTTAAACATAAGTGGGTACCCTGATAATCTCCCTCGATAAGCCATGAAGTTAAAGAGTTTCACCGCACTAAAGTTAATACTGATGGAGCTGTTGCTGCCATATCGAAGTGAGTGAATTACGGATATATAAAATCTTATCCGGACTATAAAGGTGATAAGATTAACCAAAAGTTACTTGTCAGCGGACATACATATTTACAGAGCGACTTCGATTTTGGGTTGCTTGAGAAAAATATTTTCCAAATATTGACATCCCCGATAATTGGATAGAAGTCATAAGCTCAGCGGGAAACAAAAAACATTCAACGTCATAAAAATGACCAAAGACAACTTATTTTACACTTCGAAACATTTCAAATAGACAAATCCCTACAGATGGACTTAAGGTGAACTGGCTCAAGGTTTTTGAGCTTAAATATTTAAAGACCGACCTCGTCTTAATATTTTTTAAATATTCTCTTGAAGAAATTTTTCAATTTCAAAGTATTTTATTTCGAAAACAATAAGTGTAAGCCTAGCAAGCCTAAACCTAAAAACTTTATACCCCGATGGAAGACCTATAATCATGGAGAAGGATAAGGATTTGCTGGACCTTCTGCAGTTCTAACCGTCAATGCATCCCAATTTTTACACAGATTTTATAGAAATAATAATCCTATGGTAAATACCGCAAAGGCTTTTATGAATCCTAACATTTCTGAAAGTGAAAACAAGTGTTAAATTTCGACTTAATTAACAAAAAACTTAATTAATAAATAAAATATAAATACAAAATACAAAATACATAAAAAAAACTTGTTTTATTTACAAATCTTTTGCATATCTCTTCAATTTTTTTAATTTTTATACATTTTTCCTCGTCGCAATAGTGGCCTCTATCTGACTTGAAAATCAGTTATAAAGGTATTTTGAAGGATTATGAATCCAAAATCAAAACCCTGTTATTTCAAAAATAAAATCAAAGTTAGGTGTCTTTGTTTTAAAACTACAAATGTTTAAAAATAACATGTTTCTTATTTTTGCTCTACTGAAAATAATGACAAATGCAGTTATGCCACTACTGCACTCACGGTCGCATATGTACTGTACATACCTATTTTTATTTGATATATAAAAATCAGTACTTAGTTATTGTTAAGTGAATAAATAGTTCTATGGCACTAGTATGAATTTTTAAAAGGCTTATTTTTAGTTCAAATATGAATTCTTCATGAGCTGCAGGTTTTTATGTTTATTTGTTAAAATTTTCTATCACATGCGCCGTTTGAAGTGTGCTAACTTTCATATTTTTAATAAATCAAAAAGCCACGTAAGTATAGGAAAAGGAAGTCTTTAATATAATGTACCTATATTGTATCATTCGAAAAATTCTGATTACATACATTATGATAGTCCAATTATGCTGTTTTTTAATTTGTTTCGGTTTTCCAAACCGATAATTTTTCTACCTATATCAATTGTTATCTTTACAAAATTTAACTTCTTAAGTCTTATGCAACATATCGCTCGAGCTTGTTGTTTTTTTTTTTAAGTTCTATAAAGCCCTCAGTTAAAATGTTTCTCGTATAATATGCCAACAAAAATTAAAGGATGTAAGTTATTTTACGCTAAGAAAATCATTGTATGGGTGGGGTATTCGATTTTCCCCCGTTTAGGCGAGAGGCAATTTTCTAAAAAAAATGTCTAAAAATTAAAAACAAATTATTAAAAACCAACAAATAAAATTCTACTAAGTTTTTTTTTTTTTTTAATTCAGAAATGTCACCTTTAATATTAATTTTAAATTAAACATATTTCAGTCAACAGATTTCGAAAAAAAATAAAACATTAAAATTAAAAAAAAAAAAATTAAAAAAAAAAATTTCAAAATTGTACGTACATACATACACAACTGTAGATATCTAACTAAATAATAATTTTAACTTTTTTTATGTTCATTCACGCAATAAGCTAAAATTTAAAAAAAAAAAAATTGTGATTATTTACTGCCTCTCCTGCATACGCCTGCGTTTTTGATATTTTATTCCTGATTTGAGATGAACTTCCAAAATACTTTCGACTTGATTAGCACGCTTTTATCCTTAAGATACAAAATTTAAATTTAATAAACATAGTAAGATAAGAACGTGTTACAAAATGAGGAGGTGGGTGACCTCTGCGTCAATTTTAGTTTTTTTTTCCAGTACATCCATGAACCAGCCTAATGTACATTATGTATGCATATTTTGAATGACGCACCCGCTATTTTGTTCTTAATAATTTAAAAAAATTCCTGTAATTTTTTTTTTTTTTTAAGTTTAATCCGTAGATAAGAGACCTCTTTAAAAAAAAAAATAATCAAAAATAACCAAAGTTTACTCTCACATCTCCTATCACTTCTGTGACGATGATTGTAAGAAGATAGTGCAGCTATTACAAGAATTATTAATTCGCAATGAAAATCAATGGAACAAATGATAAGTTACAATCAATTTTAATTGGAATGTTTGGTGAATAATTTCCCACATCGTGTCGAAAACCACAATTAGTCCAAACAAATTAGCAAAAATATCTACAAAAATTCGGGAAAAAAATTTTATTGTTTTATTTTAAAGAGTACTTCTTGGGGATTATAAAATCACATTTTTCCAATAAAAAAACGCTCTGCGTCGTCCGCCATTTTGAAAAAGGTGTTTAAAAGTGTTTACTCAATTTTCTCAACCGCTATTAGTCGTAAAGTAGTCATTTTCGTTTACTTTTGTAGGTTAACATGTTCTCTACAATTTTTGTGTAATTTTTTTTTTTTTTTATAGCTCCTTCCTATAAAAAGTTATTGTTGAAAAACCAGCAAATTTTCGATTTTAAAAATGGTTTTTCAAGTTTATCTCACCCAATGTTGATCCGAACCAAAAATCAGTTTTGATACTTTTTATAAAACATTAAATTTTCTACATATCTGTATATTTAGATTTCATGTACGTCAAAAAGCTTTGAAGACATACATAGCACGACAGAGCTTCTAGTAATATATAATAAAGTGTAGATTGATTTTATTAAATTGCCCCTACTTGTTTCCCGTTTGATTAACGGATATAAAATTACTAACATATTTGTAGAGAAAGGTAATATCTATAATTGTGTATAATTTGATTCTTGAAAATTTAAAATTTTTCATCATACTTTGAATTTAAAATAGTATATATTAAGTTGATTTTTCAAAAATGCAACTCCTATGTTTCTTAACCATTTAAAAATTCTTTTCAATAAAATCTTTATGAATGCCAACATACATTCATCGTTCAAAAAATCCATCATTTTCCCTGTACATAAAAAAGGATCGCTAGACTCTGCTGACAATTACAGAGGAATTGCATTCATGAATGTAATTGCAAAAATATTCTGCAGTATACTTGTTGCAAGGCTTGAAAAATGGATCGAACAGAATAATATTTTATCTGATCTACAGGCCGGTTTCAGAAAAAACTTTTCAACGACCGATCACATTTTTACACTATCATCTATAGTCAAAGCATTTCAAGCACGGAACAAAAAGGTCTTCGCATTTTTCGTTGACTTCAAAGCTGCTTTTGACCTAGTCAATAGGAATTCCCTTTTTTATAAGTTGACACAGCTTGGTATATCTACAAAGTTCCTAAAAGTAATTAGAGAAATGTACACTGACACGAAGGCGGCTGTCTGGGATGGAGTGAACTTCTCAGAACCAGCACAGGAGTTAAGCAAGGATGCCCACTAAGCGCTCTTCTCTTCTCGTTATTTATAAATGATGTTGCTGATGAACTTCCTGGGGGAGTAAGAATAGATAGCAGCACTGTGAATGTATTATTATACGCTGATGACCTCGTCATACTTTCAGAATCACCCGAAGGTTTACAATTGATGATCAATCGGTTATCTACATATTGTAACACATGGGGGCTGTCTATCAACACAACAAAGTCAAAAATAATGATATTTGCACGTACGCAAAGCGCTAACAATGGAAGAAGCTGGAAATATAATGATTCGCAACTAGAAGTAACAAAAGAGATCAAATATCTAGGTTTGAAACTGAATCCAACACTTAATTTCAAAAGTCATTTATCAGAGAAAGCCAAAAGCTCGCAAAGTTTGATAAATTTAACATGGAAAAATATATTCTCTAACAAACAAATTAATTTTTCTACAAAATACAAAATCTTTAATTCAGTAGTGAAATCAACTCTCTTGTATGCTGCTCAGGTTTGGGGATCAGAAGAATACGAAGAAATCGAAAAATTTTATAGGAGTCTCATAAAGAAACTTTTCAACCTACCCCTAAATACACCTAATTATGCCATATATTTGGAAACAGGACTTCCAAAACTTCTGACAAGCACCCTGAAGTCTCAAGCTGACTACATCATCAAAGTCTGCAGCAATCATCAGAACACAAGACTTTCGAAAAAACTGCTTTTATACGAGCAGAGAAACAAGGACTGGTGATTTGAATGATGGCAAACTGTTGGAAATGAGTGTGGAGTGAGATTGGATGACGATTTCAGCAATATAAACCATCTGAAAGAACAAATGTACAGCATCATAGAGAAAAAAGAGGATACAATTAGGCTTTTACTGATAGAAGAAGCACATAAGTCATCCAGTAGAATAATCTATAGTTAGCTAAACTATAATCTTGGTACACGAAACTATTTCCAGGAGTCACTGAGCTATGCAGATCTTTAAAGGAAGATGTGAAGTTCTCAACTTAAATGGAAATCCTTACAATAATAGTTTTAACCAATTCTTTACACTTTGCAACTTAAAGTCAAAAGAAGATTGTCTACACTTTATAAGTATATGTCCAATATTCAAAACTCAAAGACGACCCATTTTCGGGAAAAATACTCTTACTTTGCCAGAGACTATAAATATCCTAAACGAGCATGATTGGAAAACGTTAAGTAAATTTTTGAAAGATATTTACAAGTACAGAATGTTATTAATTTCAGAATTCGATTAAATTCAAAACATAAGTCTAAATATTCTTATTTATTTTCGCCAACCTGGCTGACGGCATAGCCATAGCATTTAAATTCATAATATTGTATTAAATTGTTGTAAATTTATATAAATAAATGAATTACTTACTTACTTATTAAGTTGACGGGACATTTACACACTCTTTTAGTATGAAAATGTTTGCCCCTCCCCAACAATTTTTATTTAAAAATTTAGCCACATTTATAAGCTAAGCTAGATCTTAATCTTTAAAATCTGACGGGTAGAAATTAAGTTAGGATGTTTTAAAAGGAAAACAGCCGATTAGAAAAAAATTTATTTTTAAAAATAAAATTAAAAAAAAAAAAAAAAAAAAAAAAAAAAATTGTTCTAAACGGCTTTTTTTCCTTTTAAAAAAATCATAGCTTCATTTCTACTCATCAGATTTTAAAGATTGAGATTTCAAAATTTAGCTTACAAATGTGGCTAAATTTCCTTATAAAAATAATTGGGGAGGGGCATAAATGTACATACTAAAAGGGTGTGTAAATGTCCCGTCAACTTTATATATACTATTTTAAATTCAAAGTATGATGACAAATTTTAAATTTTCAAGAAACAATTTATACACAATTACAGGTATAACTTTTCTCTACAAAAATGTTAGTAATTTTATATTCGTTAATCTAACGGGCAACAAGTAGGGGCAGTTTAACAAAATCAATCTACACTTTATTATATAATATTAGAAGCTTTGTTGTGCTATATCTTGAAAGCTTTTTGACTAACAGGAAATCTAAATATACAGAAATGTAGAAAATTTTATGTTTTATAAAAAGTATTAACACTGATTTTTGGTTCGGATCGACATTGGGTGAGATAAACTTGAAAAACCATTTTTAAAATCGAAAATTTGCTGGTTTTTCAACAATAACTTTTTAAAGGAAGGAGCTATCAAATAATATTTCAAGACAAATATTGTAGAGAACATGTTAACATACAAAAGTAAATAAAAATGACTACTCTACGACTAATAGCGGTTAGGAAAATTGAGTAAACACTTTTAAACACCTTTTTCAAAATGGCGTACGACGCAGAGGGTTTTTTTATTGGAAAAGTGTGGTTTTAGAATCCCCAATATGTACTCTTTAAAATAAAACATTAAAATTGTCCTCCCGAATTTTTGTAGATATTTTCGATTTTGTTGGATAATTTGATTGGACTAAATCCCCAATTTGGCAAGCATATCAAGTTTTAAAAATTTTAATTTTCAATTTAGTACCCCAAGTCCCAGTCAATCATCCGTTTTCTTTAAATATGAATATGCACCGAAATAACTCGTGTTTTGTGTTTGAATTAAAATAAAACAAAGCACAGCACAACAATCCCCAACAAATGACACCTGACAACAATATCCCTCTCTTCACAATCTACACATCGCATATTATTTTATATATGTACTATGTAGAAATATTTTAATTTATTTTCTACTAAAATTAGAACTATTCACGCCGAACGGAGAAGGAGGATCTGCATCAATTTACTATAAACACTAAACACAACAACAAGGCTGGCTAAACGCCTATCCTGTTGACACATTCATTAACTCGTAAGTAAATAAATTGGGGAATTTTCCGACCCGCCTAGCAAAGCAATAAATTAATTCCAGAGTGTAACAATTAATTGCACTCGACTGCGGACTAATTCATGAAATAAAGAAAACATATCTCAACTTTTATGAATTATTATGAAATAGAGCGTTATAGCACGGAGGGTTTTTGTTTAGCTCGTTTGTCGTCGTTATGCATTGCATATATAGGATAAGGCCTAAAGATTTTTCGACGTGATAAGCCCTCCCGATCGCCAGGCAGCCCAGCCGAGCCGGTTGAATTCATTCCCTTCGATATTATGGGAATTAGTGGAATTGGGAGGTTGTCACGATGGAGCTAAGCGATAAGCCCCCGCTCGGCGTGGCGCACAGTGTGTGTGGAACGATTAATTAATTTCATTGACAGTATTGTCCAAAATTATGGCAAGTGTCATGTGCGACATACGACGACGATTAAGAGCGCTCATAAAAACATTTTGTTGTTCCTGTCAGCTCTCGGCCATAATGGATGCGGATGGTGGATGGCGGGCGGATGAAATAGCAGAGGAGGGGCAATTCATTGCGAAGGAATGTAGAACTTCGTGCCTAGCGAGTGATTTAGCGCCGTTTCTGTTTTTTTTTTTGTTTTCTCATTTGCTGATAAAATGGAAGGAGGCAGCTGAAACTGTGAGAGGATTTCGTTGCCTTCGCATAGGCTGGCTCCATTCAACCTCCACAATCCACATCCTTTATTTCATTTTCATGTTTCCCCCTCCTGCACAGTCGAGTCGAGTCACTACTGTTGGTATAATTTCAATATTTAGATTGGCTCTGTGTTTGGTTTGCCTATTTGTTTTGTTGTTCTTTTGTGTGTTAATAATGGAATTCCAAAAGAATTGTCACAAAGTGACGATTGATGGCAATGTCGTTCGTTGGTATTCGACGAGCATTTAGGATTTTAAAAAAATGAAACAAAAAAATCAAATTTTTGTTTTGCTTTCAGATGCAGGCTTTCGAAATGTAATTGTTTAGATTTATTTTGTTTTATTTTGTTTTTTTCATTTTATTCAAATGGCGATACAAAAGAAATATCGAATGTGTACCTACACGTACATAGGTACCTTACGTTTTTGTACATTTTTATGTGAACGAGAACCCATTATGCAATGTGTTCGGCTATTTTAATTGAAAAAATACTGGATAGCGTGAGAAGCGAGCTTGATGGTTTTCCTGTCACAAGAATTATCTAAAAATTGTTGCCAATTTAGGGTGATGACTTGGCATAAAATAAAAAAAAATCTTTTTAATTTAAACATTTTTTCATGTAGAAAATGTGATCCGAATATAAATTCAAAAGCAGTAGGTCTAAATATAACCTAGGTACATAGCGTAGGTAAAGGATTGTATGTACACAAAGTTTTCAAAAGCTTTTTTGTGAATATTAAATGTTTAAACGGTTTTTTGCTTACTTACACATATACCTGTTCGTGTATTAATTCTTGTTTTTTTATGCATATTGTATTTAATTTGATTTATTTAAATATTTTAACAATAGTATCCATTCTCTAAATATCAAAGAGTTTTTAATAATTTATACATGATATACAAGCCATTGGGAAAATTCATCTGAATGATGTATTTTTTTTAGTTGGTTGGAAAGCTTAGGTTAGCTTATGTTTTCACAAAGGGTCAATATGGAGCAGAATTTGTGTATATACATTCTACATAAAAACATATCCATGCATACATATATGGATAAAATGTTTTTGGTCTATATTTGAAGAGTGGGAATAATATTTTTTTAATATGTTGGGTTGTGGTTATTTTTGTTTTTATTTCTCCAGAATTATTGAGGATTTTGTTTGACCTCCTTTTGTATCGTTACTTGCTTAGGATTCATGGACATGCTGAAATTGATAAGTGAGCTGCAGGTCAGAAAGAACGATGTTATATGTATTTTATGACATCTTCATGATGAGCAGAACCATGCTCAAAACGTCTCAAAAAAATATGTCTGTGTGAAGTGGGAACCCCGAAGTCAAAACTTTTGAGTGGGGTTTATCAGAATCCATCGTTCGTCCACGTTTGTCCAACCAAAATAATCGTTTGTCCACCCTCAGGAAAAAGTTATTAAGCTTTTCTTTTTTGGGGAGTTGCTATCTCCCCAAAATCAAAAAACGCATCTACTGCCCCCAATAGATGACTTAGCAAATGAAAATGAAATTTGAATTTTAGAACATTTTACAAAGTAATTTTAAAAAAAATCGTACTTATTTTAAAATAATACTTTATAAAGTTTTTAAAAAGTTTTTTGAAAAAATTAATTTCAGTTTTCAGAATAAGGATAAAGTAATATTAATATATACCATTTCTAAATTTTATTTTTTAATTGACGCTCAATTTTATAAGATAAATAACAAAGCAGATGAAGGGATTTAAATATAAAAACTATTTCTGTTTTTGTATGCAGTAGCTCCACCTAGGAGCTATTGCATACAATTCAATTAAAAGAATAATCGACCTCAACGATATCACTAAAAAAACGCACTTATTTCTGGACTAAATGTTGCTTCTACTTTTTAATAAAATAGATAACTTAGTAAAATTTTCAAAAACAAAATTCGATTTTTTGCAAATGTGTTTTTGAAAATTTTATAAATTTATTTTATAACTTATTTTCAAAAACTAATTTCGAAAAATTCAAATTTCATTTTGAACCTTGTTAAAAAACAAGTTTTAATTTACAAATCAAACAAGAATAGGTGGCTTCGTCCCATTGGTGTAGCATACTGTATGACCTGTATTAAAATATATTAAGTCTCAATGAGCGCAATTTTGTTTTGTATGGACATACATAAGTCTGTGCCTCTTACAGGGAAAGTATTACGTCCAGGACTGGACATAACACTGCAGGACTGTTGACCTGATACAACTCGTAAATAAAAAAGTGTTATATGATAAAACATTTTCATTTACGAGTTGCGTCCCATGTGTTGTTATAATTAATAATGATCTGTATCATATGAAAGTTCTTAACAAGTGCTATTTATGTCTCTTTAAACGTAAATCAAAGGGCACGGTAGTGCCCAGACAAGATCTGGCACTACACCCTTTTTACAGGATCAAACTCAGGCAATTTTCGACTCACAGCATTTGCTAAGCTCACCATATTTAGTCAACTCACCAAATTTCAATTCTTTAGCATCAGTTGTTCTCAATATATAAGACTGCAAAAACCGTAACTGACTGACTCACTGACAGATCATCAAAATTATGGAGCACTTCCCGACATCGTAGAATCTTGCAATTTCGCACTTCGGTAGGCCTTCTCGTGTATACAAAGGAAACAATCGAAAGTTCTAGATTTTCCATTCAGGGAGCGTGGTAACCGCCCATTTTCATAGAATTGATATAAATTACTTAGTGCACTTCTGATTGCCGTAGAATGATGAAATATGGTAGAGCGATGGAACTTGACAAACAAGCAAAGAGAAAATTAAAAAATTGAGATTTAACATTTAGTGGGCGTGGCAACCACTTATTTTCACAGAATTATTATTAAATATATTGAGAGCACTTCCGATTGGTGCAATTTCACCCACTTTCCCTGATAAAAAGAACCTTTGCCAAAAGTAGTGAAATCACAACAAAAACATTAATGTTAAAAAAGTAGCCCAGTTCTTCTATATAAAAAAAAACTTTGCGTAACAAGTCAGAGATCTAAAATTACGCCAAGTTCTAAGTTTATCAATGTTAAATATCAAATAAGTAATCAAAAATTCTTACAAGGCTTCTCTACAAAAGACTCTACAACTGGGTCCAAGTAAGCAATCTTCTAGGTGAGTCTCAAGCTGGGTTCCGTAAGAATTACTCAACAATAGATGAAATCTACTCACTCACAACCATTGCGGACATTTTCATTAAAGATAAAAAGAAGTTGAATGCCTTCTTCATAGATTTTAAAGCGGCCTTAAATACCATCGACAGAAAAGCTCTGATGCTTAAACTATACAACAAGGGTGTTACAACGAAATTTGGATGCATTTTGGAAAAATTGTATGAATCTACAACATCTGCAATCTCATTCAACAACTATGTATCGGAATCATACGAAGTGGAAATAGGAGTAAGACAAGGTTGCATCTTATGCCCTCTTTTGTTTGCACTCTTCATAGACGACAATGAGGACGTTCTACAGGGTGGAGCAAAAGTTGCGGCAAATCTTCTAGTGGAATTCTTAAAATTCGCCGATGATATTGTGATATTTGCTGAAACGCCTGAAAGTCTCCAGTTGATTATAAACAGAATAGCTACATACTGCTACAAATGGAGGCTTCAGGTAAACCTCAGTAAGTCGAAGGTTATGATCTTTCGTAACGGTGGAGGCCCAAACTGTCGCAATGAAAAGTGGAGATTCGATAGTAAGGAAATTGAAGAATTTGGTGACTATAACTACCTAGGAGTAAAAATATCAAGAAATCTGAATCTGAGAAACCACATTGTGGAGAAAATGGCCAAATCAAAAAAATGCACTTAATGCAACGTGGAGGTCCATTATGCATAATAAGGACGTTAATTTCAGTTCAAAGTTTCGCATTTTTGAAACAACGGCAAAGGCAGTTATGTGCTACGCAGCACAAGTATGGGGTCACAAAGAATTCAATGAGGTGAAACAACTTTTGAGATACTTTCTAAAGAGAACGTTGAGGCTTCCAAGTAATACTCCAAATCCATTCTCATGCTCGAGACGGGTCTTCCTCCTCTATTCATTTCGACACTTAAAATGCAAGTAGACTACATATTGAAGACGTTAAACATGAACGAGAACAGGCTGCCCAACAAACTAACTATGGTAATTTTAGGAAGGAAATCATCTTGGTTCGAGAGTTGTAGTAACTTAGCTACATTTTGTGATCGTCAACTTACTTTAAACGAAAATAGGCCAGAACAATGGAAAGCTGAACTTTATGATCTCATCAGTGCAGTAGATGTGAAAAAAAGAGAGGAATTCGTTACAAGAGCGAGAGAATCAACAAGCAGATGTATTTACGCAATGCTCGACTACAATCTTTCAACTAAAAGTTATTTCAAGGAAGAGTACTCAACCGACCTCATGTCACTGGTTTTAAAAACAAGAGGAGAGTTGCTGCCACTCAACTTTATACCGCACAGAGATGAACGACCGGAAATCTGCAATTTGTGTAATCAAGGAGAAAGGGAAAATAACTACCACTTCCTTGGCAGATGCCCGATCTTAATGGAATCTCGGAAGAGTGTTTTCGGGAAGAGTTTACTCAGCTAAGATGAAATGATAAGCATTCTCAATGGAGCTGATTGGAAAATTTTGTTTCAATTTGTCAAGCTTGCTTTATCTTACAGAAAAAAAATTATAGATGAACTTTTTTATTCTAAAAAAAAAAAAAAAAAAAATTTACTTAAAACTTACCTTAAAGTTAATATTGTCAACTGACGGACGGCCTAGGCTATGCCAAAAAAATGTTAGTTTATTATTATATATACATATAATTTGTGTAAGACCTAAAGAAAAATAAAGCATTTATTAATCTAATCTAATCTAATCTAATAAGTAATAAGGAAGAACCTCAAAGTTATCAGAGAAATCTGTTATTTAATGATTACTGACTTAAATTGAGTTCGTTTACTTGGCATGTTTTCTTTTTTCTACCTAATTACTCAATTTTGATATGAAAACCTGCCAAGAAAACGAACTCAATTTAAGTCAGTAATCATTAAATAACAGATTTCTCTGATAACTTTTAGGTTCTTCCTTATTACTCTACTTAAAATATTTGATATTTAACATTGATAAACTAAGAACTTGGTGTAATTTTAGATCTCATTACTTTTTACAGCGGACCTGTTACGCAAAGTTTTTGTATATAGAAGAACTTGGCTACTTTTTGGAGTGAAACTTCTTTGCGCGCGTTGAGAGTGAAATTTCAATGTTGAATTTTTGTGAAACGAAGAAATGTAACGTCACATGTGCAACGCTGAGATAATTGTTTGGAGGTAGAGTACAAGTAAAAATTTCTATTGATAGTGTTACGAAATGTCATATTTTGGTACAAGAAAGATAAAATGGCGGCAGAAAATTGGGAGATAAGAAGACCTATGACGAATTTGGTCATAAGAAAACCGATAGATCGATGACGAATTTAAAGACAAGGAGACGATGGCGAATTGGGTTGACGTTGTGATCGACTGTGGAGATTTAGAGTTAGATGACATAAATAGGAGTGCGTTCGATATCAAAGCGGATCTTTTCTTTCGTCAACCGAGCCATAAGGTGGAACCATAAGGGTTTTTGAAATTAAAAAATAAATAAAACCTCTCGGGAACCAGGGCTCTCAGCAGCAATAAATTAATTTTCATAATAATCTGCCTTTTATTTTCACTTTTCCCGATTTCTTTCTTCTCTCCAGTGGCTCAGCAGCGGGTTTTCGTTACAATAGGCTAATATATTTAATTGTGCAATAAGTTTGCATTTTTTTATAATCTATATTATTGTAGCAGATAAAAGGGAAAATGTCCTTTAATGTCTTTTTTCTAATTTCGTTAATTAGAATGCTAGAGTTTTGAAATTTTTTTGGTGAACAGACAATGAAATTCTAAGAATCTTACTAGTTTAAGATTTTTATCTATCTCCTACTGGTATGGAGATATAAATTATTTTAAACATTTTATCTCAAAATAGGCTAATTTCAAAAAATTTAATTAAATCAGGAGATGTAAATAAAATAAAAATTAAATTTATAACAAAAACAAGGTTAAATTGTATTTTATTTTATTTTTGATTTTATTTTTAAAAAGTATTTTAAACAACTTTAATTTATATTGGTAATTGCTACGCGTTTCGGAATGTACAGTGGTGTCAAAAACATTCCGGATTTTTTTGGTCAACTGCATTGAGTGTTGGTTTGTGAGATAAAAATGAACAAATCAAATATTTGTAATTTTTCGCCATTTTTATTAAACAATTGTATCATTTTAAACAAAAACCATGGTAAATTATCCATTAAAACAAAAAATAATAGTCAAAAATTAAAGTTGATTCAGAATTTTAATGTGACAAACTAACCGGATTTTATCTTGTACAATAAATAATTATTTTGTATTTAATATTTTGTCCAGTAACCCCTATTTTTTATCACAGCTCGACATCGACGAGGCATTGACTGAATTAAATTTTCGAAAAAAGAAGCAGGAATATTCTCCCATTCATTTTTCAAGGCTGCAAAAAGAAAAGTTGTTGACGTGTGCTTTTTTTTCCCAATCGCCTTTTTAAAATGGCCAAGTTTTCAATTGGGTTTAGATCGGGTGATTGAGACGGCCATTCTAAAACACGAATATTTTTAATCGCAAACCACTCTTTTAGCAGCTTTGAAGAATGTTTGTGGTCATTATCCTGCTGAAAAACCCAACGCAAAGGCATTTCTTCCTCTGCATATGGAAGCATTACTGACTCCAAAATGTCTTTATATTGAAAACGGTCCATAATTCCTGTGATTTGGTGTATTGGACTGCAGCCTGCGCCTGAAAAACAGCCATCACCGAGGCTCCACCGTGCTTAACTGTAAGGAGAACATTTGCCAGCTTTAATCGCGTACCTTTTGAGCGCCTTACTGTCCTTGCACCATCGGAGTAAAACAAGTTAAATTTGCTTTCATCACTGAAAAGCACGCTCCTCCATTTGCTTAAAGACCAGTTAAGATGATTTTTTGCAAATTCAACCCTGAGTTAAATATTTTGATTAGGAATTTAAAGTTTTTTCCAAACACCTTTCATGGCTTACCTTTTTCTACGATGTTTAACAGTGAGAAGAGGTTTCTCCGCTGGTCGAAATGCAAAAAGACCGAAATCTCTTAAACGCTTCCTTACCGTACTTGGCCCTATAGGTAGATTTAGTTCATCACAAATTATCTTAAGTTGCAAAAGGGTCTTTAAGCACTAAATTCTTTATGCGCCTATCAGTTTGAACAGTTGTGTTGCGAGGGCGTCCACCAAAATGATCTGCTTCTACTGATTTCCCGCTTCTAAATTTTGTAATGATGTCACAAACCGTTGACGTTGGAATTTGCAATATTTCAGATATTAAATTTTGTTTTGTACCGGCTTGGAACTTTTCTATTACCATGTATCAAATCGCGTTGCTATAACGTGTTTAAGCCATTTTCTGCACTATATAATTTCAACTAACACAGCTTTCAACTTGTAAAGTCTGTTTAATCTACGGCGTGAGTCAAAAGACTCGAAAAAACCGCTACTTTAACATCAAGAATCGCAATCTCCCTGCAATCCGGTAAGTTTTGCACAGGCATGTTATTGAATAACTTTATAAAATATTATTTTTTATTGTTCTTGTCATCGTTGCATTATATTTTTAAGGTTGGTATTAAATTGTCTCATACCCTTTACAAATTATGGAAAACCTATGGAAAGTTATCCGGAAAAATCCGGAATGTTTTTGGCAGCACTGTATCTACTCCATCATCAGGCGAATGACATTCGCCTGAATGTTAACACTTCATCTCCCTTTGGATGTTTACTTAAATTGATCCGTACCTGGTACCTCTGTTCCATATCGATACTATAAGCTCAGCCTTTACAATCCACTTCATTTAATAAAATTGTAAAAAGTGTATTTGATTCAAATTGAAGTACATACGCACATTTACATTGAAGTATCTTAAGATGACACACCAAAAACACACTCAACTCTTAATCCACCTCCGCTACACACCACTCCACTTCGTTCGGTTTCAATAGGAAAAGTCAACATTCGATTCAACACCTTTATCATTCAATTTAACACCATCATTCTGATGATACAAAAGTATACATAAATATTTCAATGCTCCCTATAACTTAGCTACGAGTTATGTCTTTTTCTTCTTTTTCTTATTTTTCCCTTATGATGATGATGACACCTTTGCACAAAACACCGCCGTGTTCTTCTTATATTCACTGATTTTATTTTCCATTCAAATTTTCTGAGGACCTAATCCTGTTTAGAAACGACAACGACGGCGACGTGATAGAAAAATATCACAGTATAATGTATTGTATATGTATGTATGTCGTATATCCCTACGTAAATGAAGCATCCGCCTTAATTCTTATTCTCACTTTATGAAAGCACCATCTTTTTGATACCTTTTTATGGGAGTACCTACTCGTCGCTCTGTATACGACAAAGGCTTATAAAAAAAATAATATTCATTCTTGCTTGCCCCGACTCGAAAAAATGAATCTTTTTTAAAAATTCTAAGCCGCTTTGTGACAACTTAAACCTGGGGTTATTTTAAATATTTTTATTTTTTATTTTTATGTAGTGTCATCTCTTGACACAGGAACGTTGTACTAGATACTGTGTACTTAACAATCCTTTCAGTAAAATATTTTATACACATACATAAAAGCAAAAATATTTCCCAATAGCTCTCATATAACAAACAACGTCAAAAAAATGGGTATAATAAAAAATATTTTATTATTATTTTTTTCAGGACCACCCGGTCCACCAGGGCCTCCAGGAAAACGAGGGAAACGTGGTAAGAAAGGCGATCCTGGAGAACTCGGACCAGTGGTAAGTAATACGAACCAAAATCACCTACACCACTTTGTTAGTTAGGTGGACAGACGAAGGAGGTTTTGTAATTAAAAGAATTAAAAAAACATATAAATATTTCGATCCGATATGTTTTTTAGGGACCTGCCGGTGTTAATGGTGAAAAGGGTGAACCGGTAAGTGAAATTTATTCAACCTTGTTATGTATGGTACTTGCAACAGTGCAGTTCACTTGATTAGACGTACGCAGTAAATTTATAGATTTATGTATTAGTAATGCATAAGTTGTGTTTTTCTGAGTGTATATAGCCAGCTGAGCAAAGTTTTAACATCCGAGCTTTAACTACCAAAAAATATAATAACTGTACTTTATTAGATTGAATCTGGCGACAGTTAAAAATATTGTGCAGCAAATTGTAACATCTTTAGAACAAAAATAATAACAACATTTTTGTTATAAGTTTTCTTGTTTTTTTTTCATCTTATCCGGAAATATGCTAAAATTTATTATCCGCTCCAAATCTGATACAGAATTAAAATGTTTTTGGATATCTGGATAAATGGTTATTTGGATAATTAGTGTTTCGAAAATTGGTTACTCGGATAATTGGTTTTCCGGATAATTCTTTTGGATAATTAGTTATCCGGATACTTGTTTTTTTTCTAGATATAAAACTGGGTATCCGTACTAAGTTATCCAAATATACTATTATCCGGGTATTGTTCGGATAATCGGCATGGATATGGTTACACGGGCTATCTGGTTTATGGACTGTCTGTATGAGAAACTTTTCATATTTTTGGCTTCTGATCTTTTCAGAAATCCGAATGGTTGAATGTGATAGAAGTTTTAGCACGTAATATTTACTTTATGATCAAATCAATACAGAATTTTGTTGGTCGCCTTACACCTAAATTGTGGTTAAAAGTCAATTTGCTGAGATTTAACTTCACCCCAGACATTAATTGTCCAGGTATTCAAGTATGTTTATCCAGATTATCCCGGAATTTATTTAAATTTGTATTCGATTTGATAACCTGGTGCTGATTTAGGATATTTTTGGATATCCAGATAGTTGTTTTTCTGTATAATTGTTTATCTGAATAGTTGTTTATCCGAGTAATTGTCACTACGGATAATTGTTTATCCGGATACTTGGTTCTCAATAATCTTTGTTTTTAAAATATTTAATTATCCGGATATTTTTCGGAAAAGCTTTATGTATATGAACTGTCCGTATATAATAAAGCCTTTCGTACCTTCAATAGACTTTTGCACCTTCAACATCAACAGAGTTTTGTTGCTTGACCATACCCCAAAATAAATGGTGGTAATCTCAAATTGTTGAGATTTTTCCTATTTCCTTTTTTTTGAATACGTCTAATCAAGTGAACCGAATTGTATTTGAGAAAATAAACACGATAAACAAAATAATAAAAACAAGTTAATTAATGCGAATTTTACGTTTTTAACATACCTCCTATACGCATGCAAACACACAAAAATAACAACAACAACAGGGACGACCAGGGGACAAAGGATCACGAGGAGAGGTGGGTCATCCCGGCATTGATGTTTTCCAAACAGTAAAGGTAATTAGCGTCGTTGTTATTTCAGGATACGAATATGTTATTCCAAAGAACAAGGGTGAAGTCCACACATTAAATCTCTCTCTCTCTGAAGTACATAATTGGAATCTACGACTTTGCTTGATACTCTTTGCAGGGACTTAAACGGTCAGTGACAACGTTACACGGTGGTACGCTAGGTTACGCGGAAATTGTTGCCGTTAAGGTATTTCATTTAACAACAAAAAAAATACAAAATCAAAAAAAAAAACTTTATTCCTAGAGTAGTCTTTTTTCTCCGCATCAACGGATGGAATAATGCAAAAATAATATTTCTTTTTGGTTGTACGATATACCTTTAGCTTTTTTTTTGTTGTTTTTTTATTGATTAATTGATTCTCGGTGTTGTATCTTATTTTTTTGTTTTTTTTCAATTTATAGATTGATGGTTTGATGGTATATTTTGTAGTTGTATGTATTTACTATATAATAGAATAGATGTTGTTAATTTATCTTGTAACAACTGATTTTTTGTTGTTGTTGGTTTATTTTAATAAGGTTATATTTTTTCATATTTCAATTTCAATACGAGTCAGTCTATAAATATTTTGGTGAGGAGATTATATTTCAAATTGAAAAGGTTCCTTTTTAGTTAAAAAAAAACTAGCCTTGGGTGTATTTGCGTCTTTGAATTATTGAAATCAGTAACTAACGTAAGCACCGTTATATAATACTTTAGTGAGAATTATTAATATCAACATTAAATAAAATATATCATGCTTTGACAGTGTTTTAGGTAGGTATACAATTCCTGCTATTTAAGTTTAAAACTCTGAAAAAAAAATATTCAAGAATATTAATTTTATTCTGTGTCAGTGGCAGAAATGAAATCAAGCCAAAAAAAATAAAAAAATGGGCACGACTGGATCGCACAAATCTTGCCCTCGTAGCTAACAACTTTAACGTAGCTTGAAATAGGCAATGTACATATTTATTGGTTCCATAACATTATGATATCATTAAAAAAAAACTTTTAAAAACAATTTAAAATACAAATGATTACTATGAATTATTATAAATTAGTTATTTTAATAGCTAAAATAGATAGAACTCAAAAAAGTATGCCATCTGTTTGCTTAATAAATATGAATTTATGAAAAAAAAAATCAAAAATCTTTAGAGCGGTTTTTTTATAAATTAATTTTTTTATATATAAAAAATCTTGAACTTTTTTAAAATAAAATACAAAAAAAAAATACAATTTTTCACAAAATTAAAAAAAAATTCATTAGCCCGTTTTCAAGATATTGAATTTTCAAAAAAAATTCAATATTTTTTTAAAAATCAAAAAATTATTTTTTTCAAAATTTTTTATATGCAAAATTGTTTAAATTTTAAGTGATCTTTTGTATAAAAATTTTGGATGAAATCAGTGTAGTAGTTAACGAGAAATTTGAAAACTGAAAAAGTTGTATGAGAGATACCGATAATAACCGTTAAAATTTTTTTTTTTTTTAACCAAAAATATTTATTTTAGTTATTTTAGTAACTCGTAATTTTTATTTTTGAAAATCGTCAGAGCCGTTTTTGAAATAAATCAATTTGTGTGTATTGGTTGTATGACAGGTACCGTTATTTTTTGAGCTAAAAAAAAAATTTCAATTTCCCTCTAGGTAATCACATGAAAACCTTAAGTCCAAAGTTTGAAGAAAATCGCTTCAGCCGTTTAGGCTGCAGGTCGAGGCAAAGACAGACAGAATTGCGAGACCCACTTTTTCGCGTTCTCAATCATCGTAATGTTAGGGAAAATTATTATTTCGATTTTTTTTTTTACGAATCCTAAACTTGCCCTATACTACGTATATCGCAAGTAAAAATCTCAAAACCCCATAAACAACAAATATAAAAAGTCAAACAAATCTATATTAATGATTTTTTTTTTTTAATTAATTTTTTTTAAACCAATTTTGGAACTTGAATTTTGCACTTGATTTTAACACCAAAAACATTTTCTATTATTCTTATTATCAGCTTATTAGGCTTGACCATTCTTTATTCCGTCAATTTCATTGAATTTTTGAACAACAACAACAACTTAAAGGCGCTACCACCATTTATTTGGCTGGAGATAGAGCAATTTTGTGCTTTACCACTTTTGCACTCATCAGTCTTCTTTTTGTGGTGCTGAGCTTTAATTCAATTTTATTTGAAAAACTTTTTATGCACACCATAGTATTCGAACCCAGGCATATCAGATTTGCTCAGTCTTAGCAGTCGTGTGCACTACGCACTCCACCGCTTTAGACCACAGGTCGAGATGTGTTATTTGTTTATCAACTGCATTTGGAGCATCAGCATTTTTATAAGCGCCTTTAAAGCTATAAAGTTCAATAGTTTTTAAGTATTCGAAACGGACTGTTGAACCTTTCCGCGATCTGATCTGATCAATTCGTCTACCTAAACAAATTTTATAAATCAGTATACAACGTAAAGTAGATTAACGTAGAGCTGTAACCTAGATTAATGTAGAGCTGTCAAATTTACAGTATAGAATCCCGTAGCGTAATGGTTAGTAAGTTGGACTGTCACGCTAGAGGTGTAGATTCAATTCTTACCCCCATCCACCGAAACCCTAAAAAGTTTTTTCCAGGGCTACTACTATTATTGCGAGGAATTGACAAATATAACTTCGTAATAAAATTGTAGATCCCCTCCATTCCTGTTAAACAGTACTTCGCGAATCCAAGTATGTACTTGACCAGTACTAGTACTTTCAAGCATTTGACCTCTTGACCAGTTCTTCCAATAATCGATTGATCAGTTCGTCGATTCAAGCTGAGACAAGCACTACTCAATGGGCTGGAAAGTAGCTAAAAGTATTGGACAAGTACTTGAAATCTGCTCAAGTATTTAAGTACCTGATACCTTATACTTATACCCAAATACTTGAAAAATACTGATTCTTGCCTTTTTTTAAGTACAATTTCCGGAGTACTGAAATGCATGTACCAGTACCTACTACTTTTATTTGAGAGGACTGAAGTCTTGATTTACGAAACTGCTTTACAAGTTTCGATAAAAGGTGATCATAAGAGCTCATTTCGATATAAAGTTGGACCAAAAGAGAAGAAGTGGTGACCAGAATAGTAGTTTTGGGGTTTTGCATTTATCATTTCCATCAATCATTTAAACTGCCTGATATATTTACTTTCTGATAGTTAGGTAGCATGTTTAACCTAGATATAAGGGTACCAATTAAAATATCAATATCACTCTGAAAAACCGGAACAAACCATTCAAGTGGTACTACAATTATAGAAGCTTCTTCTTCTTCATTTTATTGGCGATTGTCATGATCTCGAGGGGGACCACACCTCTCCCACTCACCTGCTTCGCATAAGGTTCCACTTGTGGGGTTCGCCGGGTTGACCTCAGAAAACGTCGACAGACCTACCGGGTTTGGATTGTTCCATGTCTGAGGCCAACTAAATGCAGGTGTCGTTGCATTTGTTTCATCCAGGAGTTTTTGCGCCTGCCTTTCTTTCGCGGTAGTGTTGGACCGTCTAGTGCTATTGCCTTTGAACTAGGTTCTCACGGCATGTTCTTTGTACATGACAGTACCAGCTAAGTTGATCATGCTGTATTTTGTCCAAGATGGTATTTTTGACGTGCAGGCTTCCTCGGATTCTCTTGCTTCGAATTCGATCACGCTTTGTCAATCCTGCTTTCATGCAAAGAATCTTCATTTCAGCTGCCGTCAATTTACTCTCATACTTCTTGTACATTGTCTAACACTGTGAACTGTATGTAAGCGCTTGACGAACAACTGCCGTGTCTAGCTTTCCTTTCAGCTTAGGGGGCATTTTTACTATCACAGAAGATGGCAGAGTTACCCCGCCACTTCATCCACCCTGTTTGATGTTTGATGTCGTCATCACAAGATCCTTCGCTATTGATCATTGATCCAAGATATTTAAACTTTTCGCACTTGAGAAGCACTGTTCCATTCAAATAGATGTCCGGAATAGGCCTGTGGGGATCCGAAAATGGACAGCAAAGGTATTCGGTCTTTTCCGCGATATTTCGGTATCCATTTCCCTCCAGAACATCCACCCATACATCAAGTGCTCGTTGCAAGGACACAGGATCTTCACTTATGATGTCTCCATCGTCAGCAAAGATTAACTGATTCACTTTGGGGTCCGTCACCTTATTCTCAAGCCGAAAGTCAAGGACAGTAATAAAGAGCAAAGGACTCAAGACGCTTCCCAGGTGCACACCTACTCTAACTGGGCACTCTTCGGTGATTCCTGCGGGGCATCTTACCTTTGTTTTAACTTGCTCACACATGTGCATGACCATCCACACGTAGACTTCCGGAACTCCTTGTTGCCTTAGTGCAACCCATATCAGATCTCGTGGTTGTCTGTCGAATGCTTTTTCAAAATCAACCAATACAATATGCAAATCTCTCGAGGAATCCCTATATTTTCCATTCTGATTCTTATACTCTGAATAGCATCTGTGGTTGATTTACCCGAAACAAAACCACACTGGTCGTCAGATAGCCGTATTACTTTTTGTAGGCGGCCATCCAATATCCGCTTAACGATCTTCATGATGTGTGATATCAGCTTGATCGAACGATAGCTGTCGCAATTTCGTGTATCACCCTTCCCCTTGTAGATTGGAAGAAGGAAACTTTCCCTCCACTGATTACGCATTCGGTCGTCGCAGATTAGTTTGGAGATGAGAATCATGAGCTATCTAGACCAGATGTCTCCCATCTTTTTCCAGAAATCAGAGGGTTTCTCGTCTGGCCCAATCGCTTTTCCCTTTTTGGAGTTTTTTACCGCATCACCAACTTCTTCAACTGTGATGTCGACGGCTTCTTTATTGTTAGGTGCAGCTGTTGGAAAGTTTATCCTCGGAAACTGTTCAAGTCCTTCACAAAACTCTTGTAGTAGCCCGTAGCGTAATGGTTAGTGCGTTCGACTGTCACGCTGGAGGTCTGGGATCGCTTCCCAGCCTCGTCCACCTAAAAAAGATTTTTTCAGGGCTACTGCCTCTTGCGAGGAATTGACAAATCCTCCAAGAGTATCACTTGTCACGAATAAGTGCTTCTCGTCTAGCCGTTCGGATTCGGCATAAAATTGTAGGTCCCTTCCATTCCTGTCGAAAGGCGCACACAGGAATGGTTGCGAGTTGTTAGTCACTAGGCCCTGGTTCTTCATGAGCCGTTGTGCCACCCGATTTATTTATATTTATTTTATTCACAATACTCTTGCCATCTGTGAAGAATTTTGTCGTCATCCACAAGGAGTTGGCCTTGAGCGTTGTTAATAAATTTTGGTAAACGAAGCTCCTGAGCATTTTTCCTTCTCTGTGCGGTGATTTTGAAAATAGTTGCGCCCAGTTCCTGAAGAGCTTGGTTTGCATCAGCAGCCGGTGCAGATATTTGCTCCAGCTCCCGAATCATGTTCTTCGTATTTCCTGCTTGAAGTTTGAAGTTGGGCACACTCTTTCTTTGGTTCTTTCTTGCAACGTCTGTAAACCACTCCAAGGCGTGCTTTTTCATCTATGTTATGATAGGGGCAAGCTGACCAAGCTTTGAAAGCCGTTTTTTTTCTCTAGTCATTACTGCTTTGGCTTCATCATTCCACCACTATGTTTCTTTGTCGTGTTGGTAGTGTCCTCTGACAATTTCTAGCAGTGATTTCGCTTCCCGCAGGCAGGTTTTTTGCAGCGAAGTCCCACATTTTTTGTACTCCACACTCTCTATTTGCATGTATGTCGATGTTTTTATACAGATAATCTTTCATAAAAAGACGAACGATTCGCCTTTTACTTTATCCAGATTGTACTACTTGATTGAAAATTTATGATCATAGTAAATCTTGTTTTGATATAGAAAGGTATTGAAAACTATCTCACAAAATTATAACAGTTTCAACTAATTATTTTTTTTTTTTTTTTTAACTATAAACTTCATAAATTCTTTGGTGAGAGAGTACGTTCAGAAGCTATAAGGTATTTCATATACATATGTAGTCAACTACATCAATTGAACGCAAATTTGACTCAAGATAGCTAAGTTTTTTTTTGACATCGTTATCAAACTCAAACTTAGAACTTACTTCAATACTTCACTTCAAGTAGCCGTTGAAAAAGTACCTTACCATTCAATACACGCTCGAAGATTTCTTGAAAATCCTCGACATCATATAAAATTCCATCGTAATGTACGGAAAATTTCATTTCCAATTTACTTCAACGTGACCGCACAAAGAATTTATAAAAACTGATTTTATGTTTCAGATCTCACAATTTTGACAAGAACACACTTGGTTTGGAATTAAGGTAAATATTTTTTGGCTAACTTTCCAGTCACTTTCAAATAAAATCTGCCTTCATTTGAAGGCAATTTTTCGATAGCTGGCCAATCACACACTAGAAACTTGCCTTACTTGCAAGTCCCCATAGTCATCTGAACATATTCATTCATAGCTATAGCCAAATTCAAATTGATTTTTAAATTCGAAAACTTAAATGCAATGAAAGTTTTTAAGCCAAATTAAAAATCTGTAATCGCAATTCGCAATCCATAGTGTTTTTCAAATTTGTTTCCGTAATTTACCCAACGTTCCCATTTCATCCGGAATTACGTAGACCAACGAGAATTATTCACGAAAAGTCTTTTAAAGCTTTAATTATTAAAACCTATCGGGTATCAACTCAGATTCTATATCTGTAAACTGTTTGTTCTTGGTGGCTCATTAGATTCTTCGATTGTGTTTTCTAAGTATGTTGTGGAAATTATTTTTATTTGATTGATTATGTGGGAAATTTATCCTCTGAAAGCCTCCACTCCTACGCCACTGGAACCTTAAAAAATTAATCGATGTCTTAAGGTTTGTTAAGTGTGGACTGAAAGAGCATCAAATATTGTTCGGACAACAGCCTTCCATGAATTTATCTTCAACATTGTTTTCCAACAATCCTAAGGGGCCTTTCATCTATCTTCTTATTTTTCTAAAACATAACAATTATTTTAGAAATATATCGCTTCTCATGCAAACTATGTGTAGTGTAGGCACACTACATACATACATATTTGTATGCAAACATATTTCTTCAAATGCAAAACGTAAATGAAATAGTGAATTCTGTACCGTATAAATGTTGAAAAATAACATCCTTTCTCAGACGGATGATGATAATTCGTGGTGTAGGAAGTTATACGCGACAAATTCATATTTCATTGGTGATGAATGCGCGACGCGGCGCCTTCACGCGAATATGGTTCACATTTAGATGAAAGTTTGCAGCTAACTTATATGATTATATATAATTAACATCGGCAAATTATCACTCCAATTTGCCTGTGAAGTTCCAAAGTTATTAAAGAAAACAGCAATACGTTTGAGTTGCCTTCCGTGAATTCATTGATATATTTTGATGTATGTTTTCACATTATATTTAATTTCTTGCAGGATAACTCAACGATTTTGTTTAAGTTTTATTTAATTTAAACAGACACATATTATGATGTTGGAACTGATTTAACTCTGTATTAATCTTATAATTAATGCAAAGAGTCTGATGGTGATAAAAACTTTAAACACTTCAACTGCTTACTTAACACAGTTTTTACCATCTCGTGCGTTGCTCTGGACTGCCAATTGAGGTGGTCATCGACTTTTAGACTTCGTATTGCATGATTGAAAGTGCAGTTAAACCGTATTATACTATAGGTACCTTTAAGTCTTTTTTAAGAATTAATTCCAACTTTAAACAAAAAGCAAGTGGAGAAAAGCTGTCGGAAAACATCACTAAGCTTTTAAATTGTTTAGGTACATTTTAAGGAATGCTCAAATATTATCTTCTTCATGAATAAAGATAAGGATTTTGATTAAATTAACCCGGTTACCCGAAAATCAGGAATTTATATTTTTCTTTGAAATTGATTAAAACAACAACTAAAACATCCATCTCAATTAGGTACATTAATTATACACAAGTTGAAATCTTTAAAGCCCTCCGGACTTGAAAAGTTACAAATTTCTCAAGAAAAAAAATAACTGTACATAAATCTTACATAACTCAAAAACTCATTTCATATCAAATTCTATCCACTATGTATGTTTCTAGGACAAAATATTAAAGTAGATAACCTCTCAAAGAAGCAGCAAGTAAATCATTCCTCTTCGTCCTCTGGAATTCCATTTCACAGAATTTAGTAGCATTCCCTAAACCTCTTTTAAGGTTTTAAATTTTCTCTTGCAAAGGACAACCATCCCCAATCCACCTACCTACAAGAAAATCTAGGATTATACGCATATTTGGGAGTTCATATTGTTTTGTTAGTAATGAACATTTCTCTGTTATACTCGACTCATATACATAAATTATTTCTTTCGAAAAAGGTATAATAAGCCTAAATGTTCATAAAGGCAAATAACATTTCCTCAAACAGCATACACCAGTTACATCATCAGAACCAGAACCAGAATATCTCTTTCTCTCTGCCTTACCTAGTTTAGTTTTGTAAGAATTCCTCACATTCACTTTGTATTGCAAAATTCCTTGCATACATTTTCATACCTTATTTTCACTCACAACCATTTCTCCATCACCGTAATATTATTACGTATAGATATTCCAGAACAAAATTTTGGTAGGTAATGCGGTACAAGTTATGATTTTCTAGTAATTTCCCCTAAAGGATCCAACTGAACCACATCCACATGAGAGAATTCTTTACATATTCTATAGAAACTAGAACATAAATAATAATGAGGAAACACCATAATATATAGTAACGTTAATGTGTCATCTTCTCCCACAATCTCTAATTACCAGGATACATTTTATTTATTAAAAAAATGTATAATAACTTATCTTGCCACAAATAGTTGGCAAATGAGTATAGCTGCTTCCCTTAAGATTGAAGATGCTGATTACTCTGCATTTACACTCCGAGTCAATTGATTGAGATTGCAATTTAAAGATCAAGAAAATTCTTCTTTGCAACATAGTACAATATTTGCTTATGAGCCCCTGCGAGTTTAAAATAACAAATGTCGCACGCAAGCACTGATTCATGACTTACTAGTATTGTCTCGCCTTTATTATGCGTTTATGAATAGGGCTGATAATTATTATTTATTAAGCTGGGTGAACGTAACTGAGGTTTCTTTTATTTTTTAAAAACTATTAAAATGTGCACGACTGGATCGCACAAACTTGCTCTCGTAGCAAACAACTTTAACGTAGCTTGAAGTTGACAACGTGCATATGTATTGGTTTCATAACATTATGATATCATTAGTAAAAGTTGTAAAAAAAAACAAGTTAAAAAATATAAATTATTACTATAAATAACTATAAATTAAATAGCGCTAAAAAAAAGTATGCCATTTGAATTGTTTGATTAATATGAATTTACGGAAAAAAAAATCAAAAATCGTTAGAGCGGTTTTCTTAAAAATTAATTATTTATACATATATAAAAATTCTTGAACATTTTTAAAAATAAAATTTGTAATGCCAACTTTTGGTATTTAATAAAATACAATTTTTCATAAAATAAAAAAAAAATTCATAAACCCGTTTTCAAGATATAGAATTTTCCAAAAAAGAAATTTAAATATTTTTTCAAAAATCCAAACATTATTTTACCAAAATATTGCATATCAAAAATTGTTAAAATTGTAAAGGACCTCTTATATAAAAAATTTGGTTGAAATCGGTATACCCGTTAACGAGAAATATAAAAACCATAAAACCGGTTGTATGATAGTACCGTAAATAGCCTTTATAAATATTTTTTTTTCTTCTACCAAAATATTTATTATAGTAATAATAAAAAAAAAAAAAAAAAATCGGGTGGCACAACGGCTCATGAAGAACCAGGGCCTAGTGACTAACAACTCGCAACCATTCCTGTGTGCGCCTTTTGACAGGAATGGAAGGGACCTACAATTTTATGCCGAATCCGAACGGCTAGACGAGAAGCACTTATTCGTGACAAGTGATACTCTTGGAGGATTTTTTAATTTCAAATAACTAATAAATAATAAAAAAAAAGTCTAATGCTTTTTATTGATTAAAGCTATAGTTAAGATTTAACTCATATCGTCGCAATTATTTGTGTTTATTTATTTCTGTATTTCTTTCAATGATAAACTCTAACCTCAAAAAAATGTACCACCTCGAAGTCAGCCCGCGCAATTTCGTTTTTCGGCAAATAAAAATGCCAGTCGATTTATCTCTTATTTAGCTTTTATTTAGCAAAAAAAAAATGTATGTACCCCCTCGGTTTTTTTTTTAAATAAAAAAACAGCGCCCAAATCACTTTTACTATATCGAATCTTACTATGTACTATGGGCTATGTACATCCACTTTGAAACAATTTATGTAACTACCACATTTTATTTTAGACCTCCCCCCAATCAATAAATCGATAATGAAAGTTTGCACGCGAAATTCATTACTGTGAAAATATTTATATTACCAAACTGCCCCATAATATTTTATATTAACAAATATTGGAACTTTAATATTAACCGCAGTACATACAATTTTTGTTTGCTAAATCAAGGGTCTAGTAAGAGATACATCGACTGGCATTTTTATTTTTCCGAAAATCAAAAGTGCGCTGGCTGACTTTGAGGTCGTAAAAAATGTTCAATAATTGGTCTAGCCGACCTGCTAGTAGCGGATCTAGGATTTGGCTGTGGGGGGGGGGGCTTGGAGTTTGGAGATTCAGTTTGATACCTTAAGTAATAAAACTTGCTTGTGCTAAGATCAATTTTATAATTTATAACAAATAATAGAGATCAGTTTAGGTTTAATGCAAGACCGTACTCAACTTGAGACGAACTACACTTCACGACAACGCGGCAAAACATTATTTTTTATGAAATTTTAGGAGCTATATCGCACTAAGCGGCAACTGAACTTCATAAAAATTCATACGAAGTCGTCTAAGTGTAGGTCCGATGAAGTGCAGTTCCGGCGAGTGAGGCCTAACCTTTAAGGATCAAGTATTTTTTGGGGAAAAGATATATGGAGATTCATGTGTCGTTATATAAAAGACATCGAATTTTGACATTCCCACTTTTCCTTTAATGATATCAGTTTTTTGTGTGCCTTTATATCCGCTCCTGTCGCGCTTTAAAATGTTTTCAATACAAAGTACAATGACAAGTATTCATAATTGCTGTAGCGGAGACAGAAACAAATTCAAAGGCCACCAAAAGATGATAGTATCTGGTATAACTAGTTATTGTATTAATAAAATTAAGTAATTTTTAGCCATATATGCTTGAACTACGCGTACAAATTCGTTTATTTATATTATTTACAAATTGATTAGGTACCTACATGATGTAGTTATATTTTTAAATTAGCTGTGGGTATGTTTTAAACTTCCCATTTTTGACAAGATTTGAAAACTGTTTATAATTGGCTAGTTCAGAAAAATTATATTTAAGTGTTCGTACTGGCAAAAGCTCATATACACATGTGCTTTGACACGGTATCAGTCCTCTGAGATCTCATTTTTCCTGAATTAGCCAAATCAACGAGAAACTATTTTGTTCAAACTGCCACTTTAGGACATAAGACAAAGCTGCTCTAAGAAAAAAGCCGCGGCCCAATTCTGCCAGCGTGAATGAATTTTCGTGTATACGCTGCATATACTTTATATTCATGCTATAAAAATATGTCGACAAATTCGCACGTCACTCGAAAGCCTAGAGGGATTGCAAATATTCATTTGCTTTTGCATGATTTTCTGAGCGCGCACAGAGAAAACTCACGCTTTTGAAATTTGGCTCCTTGACTAGAGAATTTGTGTACAATTTCCTAGTACAAAAATGTTTTGTATGTACAATTGCCTTCGACCTTTCAAATTTTTAAAAACGTAAACCGAAAAATCTATAAGCCCAGCCAAAGCCGTTAGAAAGAATTCCTCTTGTATTAAACATTTACACTTAACTTGACATTCCGTTGTTCTCCAATGGTTTTAGCCTCAACTGCGTTTCTTTCGGTAAATTAGCTTTGTTTTTAGTGTAAACAGTTGGGTCATTTGACACGTTAATGTTAAGCCACGACCATTTTTCATCTCTTTTTACTTATCTCTTCAAGCTTTATCACCAACTTCGGACTTTGACAGTCCCTAGACTTGAGCCCCCAAAACTCTTTGGAATTAGGTTAGTTTTTAGGGAGTAAGTTGCTTAACCGTGGCTAGGTTTTTTGTCCAAAATTCTCAGACCTTATTGTTCCAAAGCTGGTTTTTTCGTCCCAATTTTCTAGGTTTTATTTTTAGGGAAAAATTGTCGTGGTATGAAACATGTCCATATTCATAGCCCCCAATTTGGTTTTTGTCCAATTCGCTTCAGGCTCTAGCCCCAATCTTTAGGCTTTGAAAAAAAAATTACATAGCTTGACCTATGTAAATAGTTTAGCCCCAACCACGTTATTTTGTCCATCAAATTTCATAACTTAACTACATTTTAGACGGAATATAAAATTTTACACGTTGTAATGTATTGCTTTCTATATTTCAAATAATTTTTTGATTCGGCTGTGGGGGGGCTTAAGCCCCAATAGCCCCCCCCCCTGGATCCGCTACTGCCAGCAGCGTAGCCGATTTCGCACGATATTTCTTTTTTGGCACGGGATTTTTTTTCGTGATACGGTTGCAAGAAAAAGTTCACTATTGCACACTTTTATAATTTGGATTTTTGTACGTAAACTTCAAATAATAATGTTCATTAAGTGCAAATCTTGAAAGGAGCACCAACCGGTTAGAAAAATGCCAAGATTCTGTCTAGTTCGGGCAAGGTCCTAGTAAGTTTTCAGTAGGGAAAATCTATACGAGGAAAACCTGTCAGATACTTGGCAAGCCCTTCCTGCATGTCAGTAGGTACCAACAATTTAGACGAGGTAAACTTTTCAAACACTCACAAGCAGAAGATTGTGGGATCAAGTCCCACATAAGCCAACTTTTTGTTTTTGTTTTGCCTGACGAGGCAAGAGAGTTCATAATCGTCAAGGACCTTGTTATAGCCTTTGCAAACCCTTACTTGCTCCTTGCTAGAATCTATGTAAAACTATCTAGTGCCTTGTCGAAAACTAGATTGTTTTCCTGCGTGGGCCACATCGTTGACCATTCGTAATTATTATCAAGCAACATATCAATAAGCAATTAAGCAATAAAATTTCAATTGTTAATTTCGTTAAATTTAAATCGATATTAGAAAATTGCTAATTGGAATAATTTGTAGTTGTTTTGTTCAAACATTGACAACCCTACATTTGTTCTGTATTTTCACTTATTTGTCTCAAATTTAAATGTTAATACTTATCGGAATTGATGCACTTTTCACTCTACTTGACCTTTTATTACTAGTATCAATCAAGTAATGCAGTGTGTAAAATATCCTTTAAGATCTTAAACCATATCGTATAGTATTTTAATAAAAAGGACATTGTGAAACAAGAGAGGACTCTTTAAGTGATTAATTTTATACTATATTCGATGAATATCTTATGAATGTCTACAATTACAAGCAATAATATGGATATACATAATGTGTACATTCATAGATTAAGGATGAAGGACAAAGGTTCTACTTCTGTTTATATAAATAATATTATAAAGGAATGCTTATACTCGTTGAGTGAGGACTTGGCGCATATATGTGATTTTAAAGAGAATAAGATGTGATGGAATGATATGGAAGGGATTAAATTTTCAGTAAAAGGATATTAATGGGAAGCCAAGTAGCATAAAATACGAGTACCTACATATATAACCTTTTTTGATAATCACAACAACTATACCTACTCTTAATAAACAATTTTCAAGTTGTAACCTTTTAAATCTTTCACAAAAGGACAAACATCAAGAGGGTGGATTATTGTTTTTACTTTTTGTTGTTGTTCTTCTTCTATATTGAAACACAAGGATTTTTGGTATAAGGTAAATGAGTTGGATACCAAACAAAAAGGACTTAACAAACAAAACTGTGAAAGACACAATTTTAATTGAAAGTATCAAATGTTACCGAGGTAAAAACATACATAAATATATGTATGTATCCCAACATATGAACATTCATACAAACACGCTCTCTGACTTAAGATGCTTCCTCAACTGTGAATCAGTTTATTGGAGAGTGATTAAATTGCTTAAACTGTGGAAGAATGCTTGTAACATATATCTATCTAAAGAGGGAGATGGAAATACTCGTATTATGATATTATATAGATATTAGATATCCAGAAGCGTATAAAACATTTCAAATTAAAGGGAGATTCGGTTAGCTACAAGCATTTAGGCCAAATAAATTAATTTCAAATTCCATTTGCATTGCGTTGAGGTTATCTTTATGGAAATCAGTAAGTTTACGGTACCTACATGCATATTTACTACCCACCAACCACATTTAAATCAGGTCAAAGATAATGCGATACGAATCAATGTTATTGTTAAATGAAAAGTTCTTGCAATGTATAACAAAATATATACCTATCTCAGATCTATGTCTGAAATTACAAATTTTAAATTAAAATAAACGAGTGAATTGCATTATACCAAACAAAACCTTTTTGGGATACCTATACCTCTTAGTTTTAATGAAAAAGATTTTCAAGTGAAAATTAAAAACAAAATTTCGCAAAAGTTTTTAAAACAATTTCAATTTAGCAGCTTATAGAAATTTTTAATAAGCTCTACGGAGCGTTTTTTAGGCACTTGGTGGAACAATGACATTTTAGAATATATAAAGATATCAATGAAAACACTGGTATATTTTTTCCACAATGATTGCAAGCTTTAATTTTAGTTAAAAATTATAATTAAGCCGACGCGTTTCGTCTGGTTAGGACATCCTCAGGGCACTAATTATACATTATAAATTTTGAATGTGCAAAGCTCAAGCTAAATATAAAGGTAAATTACAAAAAGAAACCAAGAAGTTTAACAGTTGGATATTAAGTAACATGTTACATTACAAAAGAATGACAAATAAAATAAATTATACATGAAAACATTAGCAAAGAAAACATTACTTTAAAAGTGGACTATTATTACAAAGATCTATTTGGCAATTTAAAATATTTTGTGTTTTGAGTCTATTTATTTGAAGAATCTCGTACTTATCAAGTACGCGTCTGGAAGGTAAACAATGTAGGAGTTCTATATCGTCTATAGAACAAAAATGTCCAGAATTTTTGAGATGTTGCGAAAGGCTTGAAGATGGATCCGAGAGCATAGATGATCGTTGGTGTTCAATAAATCGCGTCTGTAAGGTCCTGGATGTTTTTTGCCAATATATACACCGTCGCATCCCTGGCATTTAATTTTGTATACGCCACTTTTTTTCAAATTATCAGTTTAACGTTTAATTTTATTATTACATAACGATCTTTGTAGGGTGTTATCGCTGAAAAAGGCTGGTTTGATTTTGGCTGCTGAGAGAAAGGGTATTAACTTTTCAGATACCTCGGGAATATAAGGAATTTTTCTCCAATTTGTATCAAATATCTCCTTAGATATAGGGAATGCAGACTTTATGGCGTAACGATGGGATTTTTGACGTAGAATGTTATAAACTACTTGCTTTTAGTATCCGTTTGTTGTTGCAAAATGAAGGATAGTGCAAAGTTCCTTGTGATACTTATCTCTGTTAAGAGGTATTTTAAGAAGTCTGTCAACCATAGAATGAAACGTTGCAACTTTGGTGCTCCATGTATGTGCCGAGGAAAAGGGGATAATCATATCAGTGCTTGTACGTTTCCTAAAAATGTCGAAATCCAATTTACACCCTTCAATTGAAATCGTTAAATCCAAGAAATTTAGATTATTTGGCCCATATTCAGTTGTAAACTGAATATTATTTTCAATTTTATTTAAGACATCATTTTGGAATTGAATAAGATTACGATGAGTTCCTGTCCATATCCAAAAAATATCATCTACATAACGAATCCATAAGAATATGTGTCTTAAGAAAGGATTTTTTAAAGCAAACAATCTTCGTTCGAAGCCATCCATGTAAAACTCAGCTCCAAAAGGTGAGAAGGACGATTGAGTGTAATTTTTTTTTTCCATTAAATTTGAAATAATTTTGATCTATGCATAATTCAACAAGTCTTTCAATTTGTTTGCATTTAACTGTGTCGTTTATATTTGAAGAGATAGCTTCTTTAAAGTTTAACTTTAATTTGTCGGTTGGAATAGATGAAAATAAGTTTTTTACTTCAAAAGAAACAAGTATAGCATTAGGAGGCAAGACTAAATCTTTCACTCTATCAATGAGACCCAGTGTGTTTTTAATGGAGTATTTTGGTTTTAAATCCAAGATCTCAGGTAAAATAGCAGAGAGTTTTTTGCCTAACCTCTGAGAAGGGGCATTTAAGGATGATGAAATCGGACGTACAGGAACGTTGTCCTTATGTAATTTGGGAAGACCATACAATATAGGAATGCATGGGCTAGGGTTCTTAAGCGCAATCTTATCTTTCTGATCAAGCACCAAATTAGAAGAGTTTATCAATTCATACACCAGTCTGTTATACTTTGTTGTTGGATCAAGTTTTAATTCTATGAGATGCATCTCATTCAAGCAACTCTCCATTTTATCTAAATACTCATCTTTTGGTAAAATTGATATTGAATTACATTTATCTGCTTTCGATAATATTAAGTTATTCTCATAGAAATTATATAGAAATTATTATATACTTAATGTACCTATACATAGAAATCAATTTTGGTCACAGTCACAGTTTGTTGGAAAATCAGATCCACGACTGGTGGTAGGAGGGAACAGTGATTTAATAAAATTATTTTACCTGTTAACTACGATGAAATTAGATATTCAAACCGATTAACACATTTCCAAATTTCCAAATTCACAAAAAAAGGTGTTTTTATCATCTAAGGTTTGCTCATTTCTGTTGACATATTTTCTAACTTCTCCGAACTTGTTTTGACAACTTATTGTTTAATTTCAATTTTTACTTGCGATATACGGAGCAGGGAATGTTTTAAGAAAAAAACAGAACTACCAAATCATTATTTAATAAAATTATACAGAAAATGATCGTTTCGATTTAAGTATTTTTTTTAGACGTAGCTCGTTTATGAGATGGCTATTTGATCGACAGTTTCTTAATTTTGTTGTAGTCCGTTTATGAGATAGCTATTTTATGGACATTTTCTTAATTTTGTTGTTCTTACGGAGGGTAATTTTACCGGGCTATATCTGAAATGATTTCCAATAAAACGCGTTAAATATGAATTCAAAAATAATTAATTTTTGGAAAATCGATTCAATATGAGTTTATTCTCACAGCAATCATTATATTGTAGCTAAAAGTTATGCCAAAAGGGTGGATTGTTTAATAAAAACTACCAGAAACGTGATTTAGGGCTACCAATTTCAAATAGCAACTACCAGTAAACATAACAACTACCACTTAAAACAGTCCCTGATACGTAGTATAGGGCAAGTTTAAGATTCGTGCAAAAAATCGAACTCGAGATAATAATTTTCCCTAACATAACGATGATAGAGAACGCGAAAAAAGTGGGTCTCGCAATTCTGTCTGTCTGTTTGTCTGTACCTCGAACTGCAGCCTAAGCAACTGAAGCGATTTTCTTCAAACTTTCTTCTAAGCTGATTCCCTGGAGGGGAAATTGAAAGTTTTTTGAGCTCAAAAATAACGGTACCTGTCATACAACCAATATAAAAAATTTGATTTATTTCAAAGAGAGCTAAAAAAAATAAATAAAAATAAATCGGGTGGCACAACGGCTCATGAAGAACCAGGGCCTAGTGACTAACAACTCGCAACCATTCCTGTGTGCGCCTTTCGACAGGAATGGAAGGGACCTACAATTTTATGCCGAACCCGAACGGCTAGACGAGAAGCACTTATTCGTGACAAGTGATACTCTTGGAGGATTTGTCAATTCCTCGCAAGAGGCAGTAGCCTTGAAAGTAGGTGGACGCGGCTGGTAAGCCAAAATGGGCTGCAACGACGAAAAAAATTACGAGCTACTATAATCAGGTACTACAATTAATATTTTGGTATAGAACAAAAAAATTATAACGGTTATTAACGGTACCTGTCATAGAACCGATTTTTTGGTTTTCAAATTTCTCGTTAACGGCTACACCGATTTCAACCAAATTTTTTATGTAAGAGTTCCTTTACAATTTTAACAATTTTCCATATAATTTTTTTCGAAAAAATAATTTTGGGATTTAAAAAAAGAATATTGACATGTTTTCTTTTTTGAAAATTCAATATCTTGAAAATTGGTCAATGAATATTTTTTTAATTTTGTGTAAAATTGTATTTTATTTAATTCTTAAAGTTGTATGCCAACTTTTTATTTTTTATTAATTTTATTTTTACAAATGTTCAAGAATTTTTATATATAAAAAATTAATTTTTAAGAAAACCGCTGTAACGATTTTTGAATTTTTTTTCATAAATTCATATTTATCAATCAAATCAGATGGCGTACTTTGTAGCTCTATTTGTTTTAGCTATTAACATAACAAATTTATAGTAATTAATAATAATTTTTAGAAATAATTTACATTTTAGATTGTTCTTACAACTTTTTTTAATGATATCATAATATTATTTATATGCACATTATAAACTTTAATCTACGTTAAAGTTTTAAGCTACGAGAGCAAGTTTGTGTGATCCAGTCGTGTCGATTTTTACTTGCGATATACGTAGTATAGGGCCAGTTTATTTTGTTAAGAATTCCGCAAAAATACGTCAAAATTGTACAATAAATTGTAATTTTAAAATAATGTTTTACCAGAAATTATTTAAATAAAAAAATAGCCCATAAAAGTTTAGGAAAAATTCTTTCCGCAACAAATTCACATTTCAAAAGCTAAAATCCCTGGCAAAAGAAAAGAAATTGAGAATCTCGTTTTTTTAGATTTTGTTTATCAGCTTCAGCAGTATTAAAACTTGAAACTGAAATAAAAAAATATCCCTTAAAGATAAAAAGATATAATTTTTGCAAAAAAAAAATAGCATTTAAAAAACTACAATTTTGGGCATCGGACGAATTATTCAGACTTATTTTAGCCGGAATTTGAATAGGTATTAAAAAACTATTTTCTGAAGAGTATTTAAAAAGCTAAAAATTTGGTTGCGTCCGATAACTTTAGTCTTCAGCTAAAAATAATTAAATTAGCTACACGTTCAAATTTTAAATTTATTTGATTCCGCCGCAAAATGTCCGCCAAAACAAACGACGTGAAACGGGTTCAAAATCATGAGAAGCGAAATACAAAACGAAGCGGAAATACAAAAATTACGATCTTATTCGCAAGAAAGAAAAAGATACGCAATTTTTGCAAAGGCGTAGTGCAAACAATAAGCAGAAATACATATGTATCTACCTTACCTTCCAACATTTATAAATAGGACGTATGTATGTAGGTATAACTAACTTATAATAATTGTATTTCCAAAAGGGCCGCTGATGGATTATACGCATTATTATTTTTATTTTAACATAATGTCACGATTATTAATCAAAGCATTCGCAAAATAACATTTATGTTTTTGATGATGACCAACTGGTAGGTAACTTTAATTTAGCCCAGGGGTCTTACCTATAAATTAAATGTTGTAATTTGAGCAATGTCTTTAATTTTGTTAGTATCATATTAAGACCCAAATCAATCAAACACCCAAACTAAAATTAAATTAGAAATAGAGACTCACAAAATGTTATTTTGAGTAAACAAATCTCTTCAAATATGTATGTATGCATCATAGTAAAAACAATGTGGGTTAAATCTTATTAAAATAATAAAAATATGAAAGCATTATTTTCATAAGAAAAAGCATATTCCAAGTGTGTGTTTTCTCGTCTTTAAATTTAACTCGTAATTGTACACAAAGAAAATGTATTTGTATACCAACTGTCAATTCCACATCTGATAGAATTCTTTGTAAAATAAAAATCAATGTGACTTAAGAGTAGAAACAAACAATGACCTTGATGGTATACTTGTCAGTTATAAAGTGCCAGATGAGAATAAGTACAAAAGACTATAATGGCACGTCAAAAATTGTATGATTCCCATTCCGTATTGTTTCATTTGTTGTTGTCAGACTTATATGGGTCCATTTATTATAAACTTTATTCTATAATACATTTAAGAGCACTTTATTCCTTTGAAAGAAAATAACTTGAGATTTGTATAATATACATGGGCCTGTTTTGGGCTGCATTTCTTAGATTTTTGTCTACAGTTTGAAAATTGAGAATATTTTCACAAATATTCAAGTTTCCAAAAATAATTGAACATGTATGTATGTACACTACATACCTACAACCTGAATAAATCCCTGAAAAAAGTGCTCATCGATACTAACGCCTAAAAATATTTTTTCATCTTTACTTGATAGCGAAGAAAATAATTTTATATTTTGTTCTGCTGAAAAATATAAAACCAAAGAAAAGGAAAATTACAAATTTTTATAAATATTTAAATACTCATCGATGTAAAATTTAGTAATTTTTTCACCGATTTTAAGAATATCAACTGTTAAAAAAAAAGAGACAGGTATGCACATAAGTCCTTTTTACAGATATAAATTGGTTTGATGAAAAATTTAATTTATAAATTATCGATATTTGGAAACAACTGGCTATATTTGTTTGATCTGTTTATTTATAATGCTGTTAAAACTCATTATAATAAACTTTTTCCATCAAATTGAAAAATGGAGAAGTTATGAATTTGCGAAATTTCCTAATATCGATTTTTACTTTCTTCAATAATATGTTTCCAATTAAGCTAAGAAAATTAGCGAATTATCGGGAATAATTTGACCTGGCACATAGTCAGGGGGGACAAACGAGGTCACGTCACACGTGTCAGACGTAGCTCAATATGGCGCATATTGAGACGCGTTCGGCGCGAGCAACAAAACACAGCACACCACTAATTTTTGTAAACAATATAAATCAAAACAACAACATACATATATTGATAGAGCAGCACGACATGACCTGACGCGTGTTTTCCGAAAATCGCGTGACACAGTGATCGAAACACAGTTTTTGTTGCGAGACCGGCCGGCGCGTGTTTGTTTTTTTTCAGTCAAAAAATTAAATAATAAACTGTTTGTTTTTTTTTTTTAAGTTTATTTCATTTGTCAATATATCAGACGATTTTAGATTCAATTAATTTGTATTTTGACTCGAGACACGCGAATCAACACGTGGAAAATGACATGGCACGTTTCTATAATCGTGTCGTGCGACGCTCGTCAGTTCACGCCACACGCTTCGGACGCGGCTCAATACGCGCCTTGCCTTGCACGCGCTCTTTTTTAAGTTGGAAATTTTTTTTTTCAAAAAATATGAAATCATTTATGTTCAATTCAATCCATATTTGTACCAAATTTTGAAACAAATCTATCAACTCGTTAAGGCTATATCTGGTTTTAAGTGGACGTCAAAAAGGAATTTTTGTATGGAGTTATCATGAGTTATATGAAACACCACAGATGTATAATTTAATTAAAAAGGAGTTCATAATTTAAACAAATCCCCCTTGAATAATAAAATTCGCAGTATCTTCTTCTTCATGCTTTGATTTGTATAAGAGTCTGTAAATATCGACCGAAATTTGCGTCTTAGAAGGGTTTGACAGCATCTAATCGATATGAGTCTACCGTGAAACTAAGGCAAAACGCATCGAACGAAAATCTGGATTTATCTCTTAGCCGTTCGAATTCGGCATAAAATTGTAGGTCCCTTCCATTACTGTCGACACTCGCACACAGGAATGGTTGCGAGTTGTTAGTCACTTAGGCCCTGGTTCTTCACGAGCCGTTGCGCCACCCAATTTATTTATTTATTTATTGATAAATTACATAGTCTCTTTCAGTGAGAGAAATCGGACAGAAAGTCATGTCAGAGTAGAATTTGTATTTACACTATAAGTTGTGATTTTTCGGTGGGTCCCATCATCTACAGTTTTTGTTTATATCCAAAATTCCTACAGTAAAAATTTTAATAACAATTAATGTTCCATTTGCAGGTCTCATATTTTAAAGCCATCCTTTTTATCCTGTTCAAACTATTCTGTAAAGTCTTATTATAAATATTTGCAAATATTTATTGATTTTAAATCAAGGGTTATTAATGTAGGAATTTGCGCATTCAGCATGAATTCGAGATTTGATAAGGAAATTTCACCTGCATACCTTAATTTATTATATTTAAAGAGGATTATACGACACCTCATTTATAAGACCTTAATATTTCTGACTCTGAAAGGCTATCAAGTGGGTCAAAACATTCTTATTTATAGGTTCAATATCCGTGTTAAATATAAAACACATTATTTATGGTAAGAAAAATATAAAATAAAAAATAAACGAAAAGAATAAAAAAACTCCGTACCAACATTATTCTCTAAACAAACCCATCTGCTGAAACTAAAAAACCAACACTGAAGCACTTAAAAAAAAAATATCTACTCCAACTACTATTCTTGCTCTAGAGACTGACCGTTTAAATTATTATCATCTCGACAACACACTAGGATACACAAACTTCATCCACTACCTCAAGACCCGCAAGTAATCGTCTAGAATTCCGTCGAGCTTTTCCATTATATCATAAAGATATCTCCCATAAGGTTATCATTTTAGCTGCCGTCGTTGGCCCGAAACCATTCATCCTTTATACGAAATAACTTTTTTCGCACAACCCAGCTTACACTCAACAATCTTCCTTTTATCAAAATAAAAAAGAAACAAGGATACACAACACATATAACTACTTCATCTCCTAATATGCTCAAGTTGTAGCAGGAAATTCAATAAGTCATTCAACCTGCCAAAAGGGCCTTCAGTCTCGCACACGCACAAGCTCGCCTCTATACTTGTCTGATGATTGTATCTCTATAATTCTTCCGTTTCCGTTGGGATCAGGATCAAAAGAAGTATAGTCGTAGTCCTTTTTGGTGTGGCGGAAAACTCTTCTTCGCCCCGTTTATTTTGCTATGGCCCGCCACTAAAAGGCTTTCCCCCCGAAAGACGAAAGGGTTGAAACCAATCTAAATATTATTTTCCTATAAGAACTCATAAAATTCATATTTTGCACCCCAAGAAATCAAATATGCCCAACAACAACAAACAAAAAGTACCTAACCACCTTTTCGTCGACGTTGGCGTCGTCGGTCGTCCCGAACGCAACCCAAAAAGGATTTCCTTTCGAAGGTCCTTCATATAAAGAGGATAGATAGACAATTATTATTTATGTTCACTTATTTATTTGATGCAGAGCTTTTCTATTTAATTTTTAAAGGGAATGTTATCCTCGACGAAACCTCCACCCCCTTCACGTCAAGGTCCTTTTTTCCTGGTAAGGAGCTATCCGAAATTAAGTTGTTTTTTTTTTTTTGTTTTTTACCATTGCTTACTTAATTCAACTCGTGTAACTGTTGCTACCAAAAAAAAAAAAAAATCGAATAGAAAAATGAGGAAAATAATAAAATTCCTAATCACATTTGCCATGACACTTAACCTTTTTACGTATCTATAGCTTCGAAGACTTCTGAGCTTCTGGAGTTCTGACTGACAATAATATTGTATTGTGTATCTGTCGGATATAATATTTATAAATGTTTTGTTCGCACATTCATAGAACATCACTATATAGAGCCGTCGTAGTCATGTATCTAATATCCAATTACAGTTTCAAGAATGGAAAACGTAATCACGTATAAGCAATTAAAACAACAATGACTTTATCGCACTAAAATTTAACATTTCAAATAAGGAAACCTGCAAAATGTTCAAGGAGCAATGATGGCGGTGTGGTAGAAAGTGGAACGGATGGAGTGTTGTTTAGAGTAGGTTGAATGATTTTCTGATTGAGCTTAGTCTATAAACTCATTAAAACTTAAGGCACGGAAATGACAAATCAGCAATAATCTCCAAAGTTGAGGAGAAAATTGTTCTTTAAATGAGCGCGCGGTTAAACAATTGTTCCGGCAACCATACTTACTTATAACCATTTTTCTCAAAAAACTATTGATTTTTTTTTGAAATGTTTTGAATTTAAGCGGAATAAGGCAAATATATATAAGGTAAGGTGTCATTAAAGGAACTAGGTCACATAGTTTTTGTGTGTATTTGTTTTTTGTTTGCATTTTATCTTTGGTATGGTTTTTGTTTACTTCTTTAACGGATATTGCACAGGCAAACAAATATGAAAAAGAAATTAGCATATCCAGAGCAGACGGTTTTAAGGGTTTATATTGCTTATAATGTTTTTTTTTGTTTGTTTAAAGAATAAATTTGAATAAGACATTCAAAATACTAATGATATTTATTCTCATTTTCGAATGTACTTATATAGCTACAGGTAAAAACTATGAAAGATGATTTCCAATCCAATTATGTATTAGCGGTTTATTACGTAAGCCCCCGTAAACCCAACGTTGGATCCTGCATCTGGAGCAGATATTTCAATAACCCAGATATGAGTTTTCACTGTATGGAGAGTAAACTGTTGTAGTACCTGTGTATAAGGACAAATAAACTACAACTCACAAAACAAGCGATCAAAATGAAAAGAAAAATTGTTTTGCTGTTGCTACGACACGGCACTTTACAGCAAATGAATGAACGAAACAGTAATACTTATATTCATCTAGCCCAGTCGCTTTTTAGAAAAAAATATCCTTCTTCTTCTTCTTCTTCTTCTTCTTCTTCTTCTTCTTCTTCTTCTTCATTTAACCGGCGCGTGATTGTCATAATCTCAAGGGGGACCACACCTCTCCCACTCAACTGCTTCACCTATGGTTTCACTTGTGGGGTTCACCGGGTTGACCTCAGATAACGTCGACAGGCCTCCCGGTTTAGGATTGTTCCATGTCTGAGGCCAACTAAATGCAGGTGTCGTTGCATTTGTTTCATCTAGGATTTTTTGCGCCTGCCTTTCTTCCGCGATAGTGTTGGAACGTCTTGTGCTATTGCCTTTTGAACTGTCTTCTTGTGGCATCTTCTTTGTACATAACACCAGCTAATTTGGGCATGCTGTATTTTGTCCAAGATGGTATTTTTGAGGTGTAGGCTCCCTCAGATTCTCTTGCTTCTTATTCGATCACGCTTTGTCACTCCTGCTGTCATGCGAAGCATCTTCATTTCAGGTGCCGTCAATTTACTCTCATACTTCTTGTACATTGTCCAACACTGTGAACCGTATGGAAGAGCTTTCCTTTCAGCTTAGGGGGCATTCTTACTATCACAGAAGATGGCAGAGTTTTCCTGCCACTTCATCCACCCTACGCTTCCGCTATGTTTGATGTCGTCATCACAAGATCCTTCACTATTGATCATTGATCCAAGATATTTAAACTTTTTACACTTGGGAAGCACTGTTCTATTCAAATAGATGTCCGGAATAGGCCTGTGTGGATCAGAAAATGGTCAGCTATCCACCCATACATCAAGTGCTCGTTGCAAGGACACAGGATCTTCACATATGATGGCTCCATCGTCAGCAAAGAATAACTGATTCACTTTGGGGTCCGTCACCTGATCCTCAAGCAGAAAGGAAAGGACAGTAATAAAGAGAAAACAATATCCTGACAGGGAACAAATAGAACTGCATACTTTTCTTTACGAATTCGTTAGAGGGGACATCTTAGGCATCTTTGTGTTGTTTTTTGAGGAAATTGACCTGCCAAAGCTGCCATCTTAGATTTACTGTAGTACTAGTTTTTTTGCATTTGGCAAAAAAAAAAACTTTGAATATGAAAAAGTGAAAAACAATGGCAACACTTACAGTACGATGCTATATCATTTTATAGGGCCAAGTGTTCATTCTTAAATTTGGCATTTAATAAAAGTTGTTTTCGTGAATAGTTTTTGAAAAATAAATTTTCAGACTCAGAATTAAAAAAAAATCATAATTTAAAAAAAAAAATATTTTTTTTTGATTAAGTAATATTTTTGATTTTAAAATGCAATGCTCTAAAATTTTTTTAACCAAATTCTGAAAACCGGGTGGACATAAGTAATTTAACTCTTTAGAAAATTGAAACTTACGAAAACTACTTATTTCTTAAATAAAAATTGAAATTGAATTTTTTTTTCACTTAAGCGGTGTTCATTCAAGTTAAAACCCGCTAAGGTTAAAGAAAGGCTGTGACATTTTGCCGTTTCTCTTAAGCGGGTTTTACTGTATTATGAAAAATACCTATTGACTCTACCGAATACCTATATTCAAAAATGAAAATTCCCAGATAAAACTAAGAGCCAGTCTGATAATTTCTCTTTTCAATATTATTGGGAATTTTCACCAAAAGAAATATTTAATTTCCCATTCGTAATTTTGCTCAAAATTAAGTAAAAGCCCAACAATATTTTTCCATACCAACAATTGATACCTTATATTCGAAGTTAATGATTCTAGAAGTCAAGCTCGACAATTGTCTCGCTTAATTTAAATACTAGCATTTGGCTTTGTTCTCCTTAAAAAAAAAAAACACCCGCTACGTACAAATTTTCAGAACACATTTTAATTCACTCGAAATCGAAATTGCTGTTTCGTGAATTTGCTTTTGATCTTAGAATTTACATTGAAACCCGCTTTTTAGTAAAAGTTCTCTCGCAGTTATTCATATCTTTAGTTAATTAATGGAAATTTGTTGTTTTATAGGATTTCATTTTGCTAAATAATTAATGCACTTGAAATGCATTAACATTTACCTACAATATGGAAAGGCAAAATAATTCAGATAAATGTTAAATAAAACTTTTAATGCTAAAAATACCTTTTTTAAAAAAAATGCATTTAACTGCTTTGCCAATTCTTTTGTTTGGCAAGTTTTTATTTCGCATATTTCTCTTTGTATTATTTTTCTTCGCTAATTTTAACTTCATTATTAGGTACTCACTCTTGAGCAAAAGAAACCACCTATCTTAAAGGTCAAATAAGCCCCTTAGGTTAGTAATATGATAAAGTAACCATGTCAGGATATATTTTTCGTACATGCAGCCTTTTTAATAAAAAATATCATATGACACATCCCTGTTACAGATGAGGGTATATTTATCTTCGCAGGTATCTTTTACAATGAAATACAACAAATTAATCAAAACCTTACACACAAATTGCTAGATAAAAACTCAAAAAAAAAACATATTCTGATAAAAAATATGGTAACACGCAATAAATAGCGAACCACATATGCCACAGCATAACTCATATATAAGGCTTACATTGGATACACTTCTTTAAAATAGATACCTTTGTTTTTGTTTGGCTGCGTTTCCTTATAATCTCAATTCAATAAGATAAATATCTAGGAATTTTCCTTATTATTGTTAACTAAACAAATTCAATTTGTTTGCTTTAATTGGCATAATACATAAACGTGACTAAATAAGTGAAGAAACATTCATACCAATGAACCTTCCTTTTAATTTTATTATTTGTTTTTAGATTGATTGTAGGATTCGCATGATGAATCAGTAAGTTTAAAAAAATTTCGAAATGGAATGTGGATCCTTTAAATTGAAACGAATAGAATAATTGGTATCTTTTTCAAGGCATTATTTTTTATTTGGAAATAGATGCTACATTTATTTAGGTCCAGTCAGAATTGTTGGAAATATTCTTGAATGGTTACAAAATTAGGGTGGTTTGCAGATGATAGGTTTTTTGGGTGGTAAAGTGTTGAAAAATTCAATTGTTTTGTAAACAAAAAGGAATTAGTTTACATTATATGAAACTAAATAATTTTTGTACTAATTTGAATTGTGTACTTTTTCAGGCCAATTAGAAATATGCATCTCAATCTTTAATACTTTAAAATATTCACGCTCATCTTTGACTCACTGACTGAATGACTGTTTAATGCAGCAATACGATTTTACAAACAAAATTAACTTAAAAAAAAATAAAAAAAAATAAAAAATAATTTTTTTACAAAAAAAACTTAACTTTTTTACAAAAAAAAAAATAACTTTTTTAAAAACAAAAATTATCTTTTTTACAAAAAAAAAATAATTTGTTTAGAAAAAAAAAACATATTATTTTCCAAAACTTTCATTAACTTTTAGTAGTCTACGTTGGATTGTATCAAGTAACTTGAAATTAGCATGAGAAAAAACAATTGCAACACCAACTTCTAACAGGATATTATCGACGTTGTTTTGCAATTTTTGAACTGTACAACATTGGGTATGTGACTGAAAGTCGTCCTGAAACCTCCGTTGAATAAATATTTGTACAGAAAGCAGATCTCCAGTGATAAGACTAAAATAGTTAAAAATGGCACCAAATAAATTTTGGCAAATACATTTGGGTGGTGGGTTAATAAATCGTCAGTTTCGTGAATTATAGGTTGATATCGCAAAACAAAAGAAGTGGCTGCTCTGCATCTCGGGGGTTGGCCACGTAAAACAAGATCTCTCGAACGGATGATTACCTTTTTCTAGGTTGTGTATCGTCTTAATTTTGCTGTGTATAATGTTTTAGCGCTCAAAAATACGGTAAAATAATGTTCCTATCAAATTTCTTTAGGGTACATCGACTACACAAAAATAAAATTTTGGGCTAAAAACTCATATTTTCCTTCCACCTCAAAAATCACCCATGGGAGCTTATATATTTTCATGGATCCACTTGATTTTTAGCTAAAAACTGGATATCTTAAGACTGAGACAAGGTGTCAAATTTATTTGAACGCAGTTAGAAAGGCTGGTATTCCTTCTAAAAATAAAGGCCTAAACGAAGTTTCTTTCATAAGCACTTACGGCGAAATTACCGGTAACTTGGATCAGGGTACCCCAAAATAAGACTTTTCTGAAATTCCCGATAAATGATATCAAAATTGGAGGTAGGCCCTAACTGTTAAACAATTTTTTTCTTAGAATATACCCCAGAATCATACCCTAAAATACTCTTGACGAATTAAGGACACCCTGTATAGTTACTGTTCTATATACACTACTACTGTAGTAGTAGCCCGTAGCGTAATGGTTAGTGCGTTCGGCTGTCACGGTGGAGGTCTGGGTTCGCTTCCCAACCTCGTCCACCTAAAAACTAAAAAGTTTTTTTCAGGGCTACTGCCTCTTGCGAGGAATTGACAAATCCTCCAAGAGTATCACTTGTCACGAATAAGTGCTTCTCATCTAGCCGTTCGGATTCGGCATAAAATTGTAGGTCCCTTCCATTCCTGTCGACAGGCGCACACAGAAATGGTTGCGAGTTGTTAGTCACTAGGCCCTGGTTCTTCATGAGCCGTTGTGCCACCCGAGTTAGTTATAAGGCAAGTAGGTATCTACCAAGATACAAATATTACAGGTAATATCATTAGCATGTTCATTTTTGTTCAGTTCTGCGCATGATGTCAAAGTCAATAGTAAAAAAATTGAATTTGAAACAATCACAAAAATTGTATTTTTGTTTACTGTGTACCTACACAAAGTGCTGCCATCTTGAAATTTGGAAAGCTGCGCCTGATAATACCTTAGATATGTGTACTGTGGGTATCTACAACATATTGGTTTCTTGTCAAAACAAAAATTTTTTCGAAATTTTAATCAAAACTAACATTACGACGATGGAAAAGTCCAAAAATGTGATTTTCGTCAAGACGTCCATCGCGTCGCTTGGACGCATTTGCTTCAAACTTGGTGTGAAGAGTTTCTATGTGATTCGTTATAGGAGAAATTAGAATTTTTTTTGTCACCTCATCTAGAACCGGATTTCGGTATTATCAAGTTTTCCGGTAAACGGCTGTAAAGATTTTGATTAAACTTTCTACATGTTATTTCTAGACTGATTCTAATAATACTGCTCCAAAAATTGAATAATGGAAAAAAAGTTATGTTTTTTTTTTTTTTTTTTAATTTCTGTTTTTATACTTATTACTTATATTATTTTTGTATTAATTGGGTACTTCTAAGTTAGCCAACAAATATTGCATTTAAAATATGTATGTAGTTTGTGTTTACAAACAAATAAATCAAAGAAAATTTTTGTTTTTAATTTTTTTCAATTATGTTTGTATTAAATCAAAAAAAAATTAAAATAACAACATATTTTAAAATGTTTTTACTATTTTTTCGTATAACAATATAAAACGAAAGAAAATTTCATGCGTTCCAGTCGTGCATGTTTTTTTTTTAAGTCCTAAAAATGAACTGTCGAAAGGAATATTGACAGTGCCACAATATCTCGCAGATATGAGATAATACAGTGCGCTAGAAGTTCCCGTAAAAATAGCAATTAGATATTTGCACCGACTTCAAACTTTGTTTCACTTTGTTTTAGGGAGTATCTTCACCAAACCAAATTAAATGACAGAAGTTCCAAATGAAAGCAAGAGTATCTAGCATTTAATTTTTACAAACACTTTTCTCAATGTAACATTCTTTTAAAATCATTTGTTTAACTTTGCAATATATAATTTGAAAAAAAAACAAGGTTACAGTAAAGCCTGTCAAAGTATGTATATACAAAGGTAGGTCTAGATTTATCCCCATAAAAATACTGGATTTATAAGAGTAAACAAACAAAAAGAAACCTCGCTCCATCAAGCCTGTTATTTTTTATTTTCGCTTCTCGAAAAGACTACTTATTGCTTTCGTTAAGTTTTATCTAACAACCAAAGCGCACGTAAAGCAGGATTCTCAAATATTTACACAATCTTACTTCTTAATTAAAACTAAATTACCAAACATCAGCCATATTCGCGTATAAAACGTAAATATACTGCCACCACCCACGCCCTGCTAAGAATAACCATCCGCATCCTTTTTTACTTTTTGTTTTGTTTTTTTAATTATTATCCTTTTTTATGTTGATTTTTCTGATTTGTATTTTTGTTTTTTTTTTTTCTTCTGTTTTGTTTGTCTTTTAAAAGGGATTACAAGAAGCGGGCGTAAACGTATCCGCCTCGACAGTAATTCAATTGAAGGTGAGTTGGCAACCATCGGGGCCAGCACAGAATATTCAAAAAAAAAATTTCTAACAAAATTATAAAAACAAGGCTCTCTCTTCTCACTAACTACCTACTCTATATTTAAACTGCTTCAATGGAATCCAATCCAATGGGTCTACTTTCTGGATGTGAAATAGAAAACACTGAGTTCTTTGCATGCAACAACTTCTTCTTGTTTCTGTTTACATACTAACTGTATCAATCAATCGCATGTGTGATGCAACCTCTCTTTATAGTTTTCTTAAGCCACTTTTAGTTTGAAAACGCATGTAATGTATATCTGCATCCGTGATTTACCTATTTGGGTATGGATTAAATAGACATATTTTTCCTATAACTATCGCAGGGCGAACCTGGTGAACCAGGCCCACCAGGACCTCCAGGACCACCAGGAGCAACAGGCACACCAGGACATGACGGAGAAAGAGGACCTCCAGGTGAAACGGGCCCGCTAGGACCAGCAGGTCCTCATGGCGAACCAGGACCAATAGGACCGCCCGGTGCGACCGGACCACCTGGATTAAGGGTAAGTGTTAGTTTGGTGCGTGTTTGTTGTGACACCATCAATTCTATAGAGTGAGATTGAGTTGTTCATTTTGTCAATGATGATTGTTTGTTTGTTTTGTGTTTCTTTTGTAATAAAAGGGCGACAAAGGTGATCGAGGGGACCGAGGCTTAACCACAACGATAAAGGGCGACGAATTTCCCACAGGCATCATCGAGGGACCACCAGGTCCACCTGGACCGCCAGGTAACTAAAATACACACAACAAAAAAAATCCCTTCTCGCCCTTTTTATTTTTGTATTTTATCACCGCTGTGTCATAGGATAAGAAGTCTGTATCTGTGTACACACAAAAAAATCCTCAGTCGTAATAGGATATTAATCATGAGATCGACTTGATTAATTTATAAAAGGTTATATAGAGGTAGAGAGGTACACACTGGGGAAAAAAAATATAAAAGTTTATCATCATCATCAGACCTGTATAATATATTTTCAAAGTTTGCCCAGTATGTCGTCGTTAGGAAAATAATAATAATAATCCAAAAAAATGAAGAAAAAAAAGGGGGAAATCGAAAATAGCTGCTGGAAAATCCTTGAATCTCTCTTTTCTTTTTCTCGACATAAAAACAAATATTGAATGATATCATCCCATCACCAGCAGTATTATAGTACCTTTGTATAGTTAAAGCAGCTACTACTGCTGAGCTGAAGCAGCATAGTGAAGGAGTGCTTCAGCGCCAGCATCATCCAAAAAGCTCTTTGGCTCTGGTTTTGGTTCAACATTTCTAGTTCCATTTGAGTGTGTGAATGTGGTTGACAGAGTGAATGTGTACACGAGAGGGTGTTTTATTTATACAGAAACTCCATCACCATCCCACAGTGGGGCCAAATGATTTTTTTTTTCGTTACTTAAATCATACCTTTTGAATCGTTATTAATATTTTTAAAATATTTCTCAGCACAAAAAAAAATTAATTTGAAAATGAAACAACCAAACGAAGTAGAGTATTGAATTCATGTACAAAAAATCGCAATTTTTAATCAATCTTCAGCGATTATGAAAACATCAGGAAAGGGAGTAGGTGTTGGCATACGTAACATATGTATGTCAGATTGTTTAATATCCGTCGATCTATATGTACCTTGAACAGATTACCTTCAAATTGGGTGTACAAGTTTTTATATTTATATACTTATACATACACAAAGTAAAAGTGCAATTATTTATATCGAAATTGAGTAGACAGGGTGTTCCCAAGTTAAATTCCATTACTTTGGAAAATAATTCATGGGAGAACAAATAAATAAAAGAGACGATTATAATTTTGCCGCGTTCTAACGGTAGTGTAAATTTTCTATATTTTGCGCCAAAATGTGCGACTATCAAGCCATACCATATTTATAACAGCCGAAATTCAAAATTTCGAGCCTCAATTTTGCTCAACTTTCCAGTCGTAGTGCATTTCGGGCTTGGGTCTGATTCATTAAGTCATCTCCTAACTATTAATTAACTATAACGAGAGCGACCCTTTATCGTAACTGTCTGTGCTATTGCTGGACTTCGACGTTCCACTCCAGTAAAAGTACGATTTTGGAAGCCATCACGATGAATCAATCATCACACCGGTGGTGACATACAGATCATGGTCCTGGTCTTGACACAAACTTAAAAAGTTTCCCTGAACCTTCTGCAGATCTTTGATATACAAGAATGGCTGAATGGCTTAGATTGAGGTTTCGTGAACAAAATTTTCCAATATCTCGTCAAAGGCTTTTGGCTACTTTCGTCACAATTTTGCATTTCTGTACTTAGCTTGCAAAAAATTTTGCATTTGAAATTTGAACAGGTAATTTTTTTTCTAGCTTATTTAATCAAAGAAAAAACTTTTTTAAATTTTCTTGTTTTTACAATAGGTACTATATGGCAAGTTATGGATTCGTAAACAAAAACGATCTCGAGATATTAAACGGCTGAATGGATATTCTTCAAACTTGGTACTTACTGTTTTTTGAGTAATATGCCGACACTTTTTTTTTTGATTTTCTTAGGACCAAAAATAACGGTAACTGCCAAAAGGGAAAATGTTATTTTTCTCAAAATTACAATTTTTGTTTCAAAAAATGTTTATTTTTGGTACCTCTTGTAGAAACATATTTGTTTGGATTTTGATTTTCACAAAAACTGTAAAGTTGATAGCAAGCCTTTGAAATATTTTAAACATTATTTTAAGCCAACATTTTTAAAAAACTTGTTTTTGAAATATTTATTTAAGAAAAGTTCCAAATTTTTTTTTTTGAAAACTTTTTTGAAAACATATTTTGAAAATAAAAAAGTTAGTCAATTTATCAAAACTTGAGTCAAAGTTGTTTCTATTATTTTTTTAGAATACTTGAAAAATACGGTGATTTTTCAAAAACAGGTGCGTGAAAGTTTTTGAAATTTAATTTGTATCTATGGGTGTATAAATAATGACTATGAATACGTGTTGCAAATTTTGTTTTTAAAAATTTTTTCAAAACTTTATATATAAAAAGACCACTTTTTAAAAAAACCGCTCCACTGATCTTAATTTTTTTTTCCATAAACTCACAATAGTTCTAGAAATCCATAAGCATCTATTATGTTTGGCTTTTAAAAAAAATCATGTTTTTGAACATATTTTTAATATTCCACCCTCCGGGCCAATAATTTTTGAAAAAATCTACCCCATTTTCATTTTCGAAAAATTGAGCATTAGATTTTGTTGGATTGAACAAAAAGCTCTGAATACAAATTTGAATACAAAATCGATTCAGCAACTAAGCCTGTAGCCGACACGACTGACAGATGGATTGAATTGAGCAATTCAATCTGACACAACTTGAACTGCTGCGTCGATTTTTTAAACTTAATTTTTGGATAATATCCCACCACGTTTTTGATTTTGTAGTTCAATAATAACAATTTAACGCTTAAAGGAAAATATTGTTTTCCTCAAAAAATCTCTAAAGATTGTTTTAATTCAGTGAATTACAATGTGTCAAGCGGGGTGGCAGGTTTTTAAAACATTTTCCAAAATGGAAATATTTTCCCTTAATTTGAACATGAAATCGCATCAAATTTTTGTACCTTGTACTGAGTATTCAGATTTTTTAATTTTGCAGCTTCTAATTGGCCAGTTGTCATTAAAAGTTGTATGACTTTTTGTGTCGTATGACAGCTGGCCAATCAGATGCTCAAAATATTAAAAAAAAAATTAAGAGTCAGTACTGTAAAAACGTATATAAAATCTATAGCACTGTAATGGACCAAATCGACACGGTGGTGACGCCTTACTAGCTTTGCTAGCTAAAACAAAAAAAGCGCCGTGCCGCACTAGTCCTAATGTATCCACATGGCGTTATGAAAATCTGTCTCATGATATTAATGAATTCTGGAAGATAAGAACTTTATACTTCAATTTTTTAAATAATTTGTTTCTCTTGTTTTAAGGACGTCCCTTTTTTCTGTCTTTATTTTCGAAAAATGTCTGCTTTTCACTCAATCTAGGTACAATGACTCAAGAGGTCACTTATAAATATCCGAAACTGTAATGGTACTCCTGGTAGAATTTTTTTTTTATTTTCTCAGCAACGCAACAACTCAGTTTCAAAGCTCTGTTTATTTTAATTTTCTGTATATGACTTTAACAGGACTTTGGACTAAAACCAAAACAGAAGATCACTGGAAGCAGAGTAATGGTGGATTTACATGTATCTTCGTCTGACTTCTGCAAAAAAAAAAAATGGGCACGACTGGATCGCACCAACTTGCTCTCGTAGCTAACAACTTGAACGTAACTTAAAATTGTCAATGTGTGTATGTGGTTCTATAACATTATGAAAATCATTATACAAAGTATTAATAACAATTTAAAATATAAATTATTACTATAATTTACTATAAATTTGTTTTTTTTTTAAATACCTTAAACAGATAGAGCTCAAATAAAAGTGTGCCATCTGATTTTTTTGATAAAAGTGAATATACGAAAAAAAAAATTTCAGAAATCGTTAGAGCGGATTTCTTAAAAATTAATTTTGTATATATTAAAATTCTTGAACATTTTCAAAAATAACATTTGGTATGCCAACTTTTAGAATTAAATAATTTACAATTTAAACAAAATCTAAAAAATATTCATTAACTCGTTTTCGTCGGCTTTTTTTGGTCACTGTAGTTTTTGCAATGAAACAATTAAGTTACATTAGCTTTCCCGACGTTTCGGTAGGGGTTGCTGCCTTCTTCAGGGGAACTTTATTTGGACAACAAGAAAAAATATATTGTTTACATTATAATAACAATAATTGAAACAATACAAAATACACTCACTTTAATAAAACTGTGTTTAAATTTAAACTGACATTTAAAATTATTGTATCTAATAATTGTGATATTATTTACAAAAGTAAAGAAATAAACACTTCAAACGAAGTTTAGTCTATGGAATTTGAACAAGGAGTAAAGAAACTGAAAGAATACTGTGTTATGATGAGACAAGAGAACAATAGATGGCAGAGATGTTTTGGGTGTCTTGTTTTTTGTTCATGTTGTTGTTGTTGTTGATGATGTGTAATGTTTCTAGGGTGTATCGTTTCGAAACATGTTTCTCTGTCTGTAGGACTTTGACACCTTCAAAATCTGGAGAGTGGCCGTTTTCGATACTGATATCCGATTTATGATTAGAAATTCGCTGTTTAAGAAATTGTTTTGTAGTTCCGATGTAACACTGGTTGCATGGTTCATTAGGTTTACCCTTACAATTTATTTTGTAAATGACATCAGTAACTTTATCCTTATCCGCTTTCGTTTTAAGTTTAGTGAAAAGGTGACTCAGAGTTTTATTTGATTTGAAGGCCAGGCGAACATCTGTTAGTTTTTGGTTTATCACTTCTTTAAAATTCTCAGTCAGTCTTGGGATGTAAACCATACTTTTGTAGTAACCATTATTCGGGTCTTTAGTGTCTTCGCTTGGAATTTTGCAATTGTGTTTCTGAAGTAGACCACGAATTATAGAATTTGGAAAACCATTGTCACTCAGGATTTTTTTGATTTTTTTCTCATTGGCAGAGTGAAATTGTTCGTCGCTGAGTGCGAAAACTTTACTGACGAGATTGGATGCAGTGTTCATAACTATGTGCCTCGCTTGGTTAGACCGAAAGTTGACTAATCTTCCCGATGCAGTATGTTTTTGGTACCAGGCAAACAATAGACGGTTGTTTTCACGATGGATTTTTACGTCCAAAAATGCTATTGACCTGTTATGTTCCATTTCCACAGTGAACTGGATTTTCGTGTGGAATCCGTTAATCGTTTTCAAGATATTGAATTTTCAAAAAAAAAATTTCAATATTTTTTTTAAAAATCCAAAAATTTCTTTTTAAAAAATTTTATATGCAAAATTGTTAAAATTGTAAAGGACCATTTACATACAAAATTTGGTTGAAATCGGTGAAGCCGTTAACGTGAAATTTGAAAACCAAAAAATCGGTTCTATAACAGGTACCGTTAATAACCTTTACAAAAGTATTTTTTTTCTACCAAAATATTTATTTTAGTAATTATAGTAGTTCGTAATTTTGTTTTCAAAATCGTTAGAGCAGTTTTTGAAATAAATCAATTTTTGTATATTGGTTGTATGATAGGTACCGTTATTTTTTGAGATAAAAAAATTCAATTTACCCTCTAGGGAATCCCATAAGAACCTTAAGTCCAAAGTTTGAAGAAAATCGCTTCAGCTGTTTAGACTGCAGGTCGAGGTACATTCAGCCAGACGGACAAACAGACAGACAGACAGAATTGCGAGACCCACTTTTTTCGCTTTCTCTATCATCGCAATGTTAGGGAAAATTATTATCTCGAAATTTGTTTTTTTGCACGAATCCTAGACTTGACCTATAATACGTATATCGCAAGTAAAAAGGGATGCAAAATAAAACTTACATTTGTTGGATAGAGAGAGAGAATACCAAAATGCAGAAGATCTTCGAACATGCAGATTATAGAAAGGGCCATATTGCAAAGTCCCGATCTACATTGCGCGATATTTCCACGAAGATTTTTCTAGAAATCGTGTGAAATGTACACACAGAACGATTTTTTCCATGAGAGTTTTTCTTTGTCTTCTTCATTTTTTTATTTCTGTGCTCTTCATTTTGCATTGATATTCACTCACACCATCAACCCAATGGCACACTGACACCGAACACACACAAAAAACTGGAAAGAGGGCGAAAGAGAACATAAACAGACTGGGAAAATCGTTCGAGTTTTGTGGTACAAACGATTTGATCCCTACCCCTCACTTGTCACTCCCTTCACCTACGAACAAAAGATCGGCACTGGAAAAATCGTTCAATGTAGACCGGGACAAATATGAAACATGTTCATCTTCTTTATGGTTCTCTTTCACACGCTCAGATTTTTGGCATACATCTGGCCCGCTCTACTTTTCCTGTTTCCTCATATTATGTATTTACAAACGAAGATACATGTAAATCCAGTTTAAAGGTACAGATTTTACATTTCTAGAACGATTTTTTTTTTTCAACTTAGTAAATATACTTATCGATTGAAATAATTTTTATCTTGGAAAATTTGTTTTGTTTTGCCTGGACTTCACTATTTGGCGCCACTGTGCCACATCGTCGTCATCATCATTTCCATCGTCAACCCCATTCTCCTACTCCATCATATCATCCAACTCTATATCGAACCCACAAGACATATATACAAAACGAATATGCTGGTTCTGGTTGATGTCAGGATGAGGGTGGTTTATGGATTTCAGAAAACGCAACGACCGACGAAAAACAGATACGATGAAGATGACGATGGCTAGGCTAGGCGATGCGATGTTATGGTTTCAATTTCCCAAAGACTAAACAGATCCTTCTGACAGCGGCACAAGACGATAGACACACGAAAGAGTATAGGAGTCAAGGTATTAGGAAAATCTATTTGCAACTATACGCAACAATCGTTCTCTGCCACTGCCACTACCCGGCAACAGACGACTGCTTTTACCAAACAGAAGGAAATAGATTATGTCTAGTTGTTTATTCAAGAAGCTGAGCATCGTTTTCTTTGCTAGGGCATGAATTTATGTGTGATATTATATCGAAGGAATGTGATGCGGTTTGGTCACGCTATTGCCATCAGAGTTTCTCTAAGTTTTCTTGACCCAATTGCTTTGAAGCCGAAATTTAAGTACATGGTATTAAGTTGGGAAAAACTGTCATCATATTTATACCTAAAGAAAACTATTTCAACCGAGTTTATATCACAACGAGCTAACTTTTTTTTTAACTTGTTTTTGTAGGTTATCTTGACTTCCAGCTGGTTTGCAACTAAATTCAAAATATTTTCAAAACTTGCAATGAAATAAGAGAAATAAAGTCCTCCATATACCTACCTACATATTTTTGTTGGGTAACTTTCTTGTATTTTGCATTTTTTTGGAAGCAAAGTAAATTTTTTTTTTTAGTTACTTTTGCATTATAGATACTAGTTGTGCTGTATTTCTATATATGTACTGTGTACCTATATCTATTGTATTTATAGAATACAGTAATGCAGTTTTACTTACTTGGGGGGTTAGTATGTTCTGCATGGTATGAATGTGACTTTCAGAGAATGGATGTCAAATTTTATTTTAATAATTTGCAAATCCTCGTAAGCTTTCGACAACATACTGGATTATGTGTATTTTTTTTATATTTTCATAACTATGTGGAAGTAGATCTAGGTCAAAGATTTTGAATGTCTTTAATGTATGAATGAAAAATGCTTTTAAGATAGAAACCATTATGATATTTTTGTACTGTCTGAAGTTGTAAGTATGTATGTATAGATACCTAAATGTCCTGAATCATAATTTATGAAGGGTATTTTTAAATAAGAGTTTAGTTTTTAAATTGTTTTATCACAGTAACAGTTTCTAGTGACATTAAATTTGACAGATAATTTATGCTCAGTAACTTTTGACATTCCAAGAATTGAAAACGTGCATGTCGGACGTTTGGTCTGGGTCGAAAAATATTTCGTTCAGTACACACCAAACAACGTGCTTGATTTATAACGCAAATTTGACTTTTCTGATTATGATTATTTTTGGTTGAACAGTTTGAAAAATTGAGTTTAAAAAGATGTATAAGTGCATCGCATTGAAAACGACAATATTTAAAACCAGGGCCGTAGCAACTATTTAGGCATATGAGGCAATGACCCAGGGCCCCCCACACTAAGTGACAACTTAGGCGCCTGCCTGGCGACTGACCATACCCTAAGCGGAGCGACGGAGTGGAGGGAGCGGGACAGAGGACCCGAAATGGGAGTTAAAATCCTTGAACCCGCGCAGCTGGCCACCCAAGGTACTGTTTATTACAAATAAACTGAAAGCACACCAACTGACCACATAGGCGCCTGCCTGGTGACTGACCATACCATCAGAGGTATTCAGAGTTTTTTTTGGGCGATATTTCCTTGTATTTGGGCGTAACTTCATTGTTTTGTAATTGTTTTTGGCAATATTTTCATTTTTTGGGCCTTATATCCAGTTTGTCTATTTGAAAATAAAATTTTGGGCGTTGTTTCATCTAGATAAATATAGCAATAAAAACGGAAAATAACACCCAAAACTGGAAACAAAAATACAACAACAATTTCTTCAGAATTTTTTTGGGCGATAATTCCAAATTGACTTGGGCGCTTTTGCCTTGCCTAACGGCGCCTGTAAGACCTCAGGTCATTTAAATGCAATGCACGGGACTAGTTAGAAGGAATAGAAGGATAGGAAAGATTTTTGTTGGCACAGTGGATTGAGAATTATATGAATTATCTCATGAAATTCCATGGGTGGCATCCAGTGGAAACTGGGGAATATAGAAAAGAAAAAAATGCTACAGTTAAGTTAACATTTATTGAACAAAATAATATTTACAATTTGACTTATAACTAGTTAGGTACGATGATATTATACATTTATTGGCACATAGGGGGCCTAATTTTATACTTTGTCTTAATTTTAAAGGATTATAAAAATAAAATACATGTCAAAAAATTAATTCTAAAAGTCGGTTGAATTTATCGTCCTCGGGGTGTTCCGTCCCGGTTGTCAAGTTGTGGTTTAGGTGGGGGGATTGGTTGGCATTTAGCCAAAAAATGCTACATAGACTAGGGCTCGAACCCACACATCCAGGTTAGCTGTCAAACACATTATCCACTGCCACCACTATGGTTAGCGAAAACTCATACTATAGCCAGATGGTGGAACTGGTGCCTACGATGCGTTTAGATTTCATTATGTAGTGCTCTGGGAAAATAGGCCGAGACGAAGTTTGACTTCGGTATTCGGAAGAGTATCAATATACCAGCCAAGAACCACATTTTGCACAATTACACCTATGCCGTTATCTTGGTTTTAGCGATTAATTCTACTTTCAAATATAACTCATTTAGTTTTTATCGCAGACAAACAAATTATACGGCAAACTTGTAGCAAGTTAAAATGCCTACAAATTTTGCTTTGAAACTTTTTACGATCATTGCTATGGCTTAAAAGTTAGAGTGCATTTTGTTAAAAGAAAAAAGTATGGCTTGATTTTTTTTTTTTTGTATTATCTGATTTTCTGCTCAATTGCTTTCTGTCAGGTCAACATATCTGGATGACGAAAGTTCAATGAAAAATGCACCCCTATAACTTTATTGGTAAGAAAGTCAGAGACTTATAGACCGAGAGCCGGGAGCAGATTATAATAATAGTATACGTAGTCCTGGTGAAGGTTATAACGAATACGTTCGTCTGCCAGCATATAGTGGCCCCACGTAAAAGTGCATCAAAAGTACAACTTTTCTGAAAATTGAAATCGGGTGGGAAACCATTTCAAATGTAATACAACTTGACGCCATGAACTCCCGTTTAAGTGGCTCCAAAACCCAGACAGACGTCCCCGAAAACACGTTTTTTTCGCGTTTTTAGGCTTTTGGGAAACCACCTGAAATTGATCACAACTTTTAGCCATTGACTCCCTGAGTGTGAATATGTACGTGACAGACGTCTAAGTGGCCCCGAAACCACCGACAGAAGTCCCTGAAAACGCGTTTTTTGTCAAAAAGGAAACCACTTGAAATGTATCACAAACGAAAGATCTTGACCTCGTGAGTGCGAATATGTACCTGACAGACGTCTAAGTGGCTCCAAAACCGCCGACAGGCACGATTAAAGTCGCGGATTTTTTATGAAATTTTTAGATAATTGATGTATGCTACCAAAATGTATCGCAATCGGGAGGTCTTGACTACCAGAGTATTAATGTATCAAAAAAAGGAGTTTATAGTGTAACCAGCTGGAAAATCGCGAAATAAATCGCGGATTTTTTCTTTTATTTTTTTAGTAAGAGGATTTTGAGGGAAACCACTTGGAATGTATCCCAATCAAAAGATCTTGACCCAAAAAAAAATAAAATGTAAGTGACAGACGTTTGGCCCCACACAACTGACAGCCGCGATATAATTCTCGGATGTTATTACTTTTTTTTAAATTGTATATTAGTGGTAGCTTCTTCAAATGTTAACCAATTAAAAAGTTTTGACTCAAGAAACTGAAAATATAAGTTACAGGCGTTTGAGTTACGCCAAACTGCTGAAAAGCGCGATAAAAGTCGCGGATGTAATTACTAGTTTATCAAAAAGATTGAAGATACAAATATCTTGAAATGTATCTCAATTTAAATGGCTTGACTCCCTGAGTTGCAAAATGTAACTGACAGACGATTTGAGTTACGCCATACTGCTGCAAAGTGCGACTAAGGTCGCGGGTGTAATTACTAGCTTATCAATTAGATTATCAATACAAATCTCTTGAAATGTATCTCAATTTATAGGGCTTGCCTCCCTGAGTCGGAAAATTTAACTGACAGACGTTTTGAGTCACGCCAAACTATTAAAATCCACGATATAACTCGCCTTCAAATATTATTATTGTTTTTCTTTCAATTTACCTAATTAAAAGGTTTTGACTATCTGAAAAAGAAATTTTGAAGGAAACACGTTTTAAACACACCAAACCATTTAAATAAGCGATATAAGTGGCTTATACATTATTCTTTTCTTTATGAAATGTGAAATTGCACTCACACTCAGTTCACGTTTTCATAATTGTAGTAAGCTCGGTACGACATAGCTTTCTATATCGCTGAACGATGAAATTTGGTAGAGCGATAGGGCTTGAAATGCAAGCAAAGGAAAAAATAAAAAAAATTAAGATTGTAAATTAAGTGGGCGTGGCAGTCACCCACTACTTGACAATTATTATCAAACAAACGGAAAAATTAATTTTCCTTGTGGGGCTTTCAGTAGCAGTTTTTCAAACAAAACAAGCCATACATAAAAAGTAGTGAGATCTAAAGCGTTCAATACACGATACAACCCTTTGTACCGATTTGAGTTGTTGGGATATCGCTAGCGATATTGCAAGTGAGCTCACACACCATCCCCCATATTAATAAACGAAGTAGCTATCTTTAACTCGTGGATTAGGAGTAAGATTTCTGCCACTTACGAGCTAGCTAAACCACCAAGGAAGGTATATTTATTTGTCCTAGTTAATCCTTCGCTAAACTACCTTCCTTGGTGGTTTAGCTAGCTCGTAAGTGTCAGAAATCTTACTCCTAATCCGCGAGTTAAAGATAACTCGCCGCTGGCTTCGTTTATTAATATGGGGGCATATGATTAACTCGCGATTTCATCAACTGTCCCAACAAGTTCCTCATTTTCATCTTCCATTCTTTCAAACGGTACGATCCCCATCACAGCCACCGCACGCTTCCTCTTGTTTTCGCTCGATAGCATTCGACCTTGTGGTTTCAGTACAGCGGATACTTACGTTTACACACAGGATACAATCGTCGCATGTGATTCAACTTTTGTACGATAAAATCGGTACAATAATTGTATCGTGTATTAAGCGTTTAAAAGTACGACAAGTTCTTAATTTATGACTGTAAAATATCAAATGTTTTAGGTGGAGTTATATCGAAAAAGCCCAAAATTAAAAGTGAAATTTTTGATGTGTAAACATCTTAGCTCTCGGTTTGGGTAAAATTGAAAGTTGAATATACACGGATACAGCATTACGTATCCGTTTCGCACCATTTTGTTCATCGAACATGGAAGTCAATGGCTCGTGCATTGAATAGAGTAAATTGAGGTAATGTGGTACAGGTCAGTAATGTGGTAAAGGCAGTTTTTTTCGAAAACCAAGCAACCAACTGGAAGTTTGGTATGTCTTGTTTACACATCCCCCCTTGAGTCGCAGCACTCACACATTTTTTTTTTTATATAATGATTACTGGCTAAAGTTTTCTTTTTATTTCTCAATTCCTCAAGATTTTAATGGAAGAAACTTGACTATATAGTGAACCTAACAAATTAATACCCTGTATCCCCAATTGATTTTGAGCAAAATAGCACCCACAACACGTTTTAGTTACATTGAATGAAATCATTCAAAAATTGGCCCATTACTCAACTCAACTTTCCAAAAACTCAGGTGAACAAGACCGTAGACGGACAATTATTTCGGGGGAGCGGGGTTATGTCTTATGTCGTTTTTAGTTAAGTTTTTTATCTTTTGTGTTTTTCCGTTTTCCTTCAGGGTAGAGCTCTGAATGGAGCTGAAATATATCGAGTATGCTTCAACGCCCATAGAGTCATTAATTTTTTTCAATGTTATTATACCTGGAATTGTTGATGAATCGCGTTTAAGCACCGTATATGCATAGGAGGTTTCGTAAAAATTTAATCGCGTATAAGGGAAACCACGTATGCTGAGACCGCGTATATGGAGGGTTCATTGTACTCTGTACCAGTCCCCGGTAATAAAACAGAGTAGACATAAATATTTATCACAATGATTTGGGGCCAATTTTAGTTTGCCAATCTGAGTTCCCGCAGATTTTCAAAATACCCAGACAGTAGGTATCTATGTTACTAAATATGTTGTTCGCTGCTTTTTGTCTGCACAAACTCTATTTATTCACTATTACAATTTGCCTACAGAATACATACATATAATAGATTTAAGACTTTTTTATGATAAACCACCACGCCATCATAATATACATATGTAGGTTGATTGTTGGGTTAACACGACATAAACCAACTTAACGAGCATAAACAAAATTATTTGTTAAAAATTCAATAAAATAAAAAAGATCCGTATACGCCCGAGTGTACAATTTCTTTATCGTCGTTTTTCGAGGCAATACAAAAAAATAAAAATACGGCGTGTTTGTTTACTGCACAATTTTGTGGTTTGTTCAATCCTCCGTTCATTGTTTTACTTTCTTGACGCTATAAACCAACATTTATTTTGAGTATGAATCATTTTCCTCCATGAATACATATATAATTTATACTCAACCAGCCCTATGGTCTAATTGGATCTAATTTAATTTTTACAAACCTAATTCGGTCTATCGCGAACATTTGGAAGAACAAATAAGCCAATTTCTTTTAGACATTAAGAAGTGATGTTCTCCACTGGTGATCTGATGGTATTTCTCACCAAACAGTCGTACAAATCCTTACATCGTTTTGTAGAAAGTAAGAGTATTGCGCTTGATATTTCCAAAGTGTTTAATAGAGTTTGGAATCAACCTCTCTTATTGAAAATACGGGCATTTGATATCGATGAATCCTTTCTTCGTTGAATTAAAAATTAACTTTCGGGTGGCTCAATACAAGTTGTATTGGACGGTTTTAAATCTTAAATCTACAAAATAAGTGATGGTATGCCCTGGGCTCCGTTTTGTCTACGACCCTCATCATATGCTGTCTGAAACTTCTAATCCATAAAACTGTTTTGATAACGACAACACCCTCAGCTTTTCATATTCGTTTCTAGATTTAATGTCCTTCGGATGTGAAACTAGAACGGCAGCGTATGATAAGCTCATTAAATTCGGATCTGGAAAGCTACTGTCGATAAAATAAAACCCACCCCCAGGCCGCTACCGATGAGTGGTACTTGCATTGAGGAAACCGAAAACCTTTCAGTCATCGGTTGGGCTGGCCACGAGACGAGAAAAATCTCGCTCTCGGTCTCGCCTGACGAGACCGAGACAAGACGAGACCTGACTGCCTTTTAAGCATCCGAGACGAGACCGAGACGAGACCGAGACGAGACCGAGACGACACTTCATATTTGGTCCGAAATTTACAGAGAGTCTAATAAATTAAAAATCCAATTTCAAGTAAACGTTTATTTTCTTCTGCACATATTCAAACTATGTATAATCGAAAATATTTCGTTCCAATAATGAACAGGTTGTACAGAAATCGTTTTTTTCGGAGACGAGACCGGGACGAGACTTAATAATACGAGACAGACACGAGACCGAGACGAGACTGAAAATTTTCGATTTGAACGAGACCGATACGAGACTTAAAAAAATCTCGCCAAGTCTCGTCTCGTGGCCAGCACAGGTCCTCGGTATGTGTATGACAGACCACCTTCTTTAGAACGTTCACATATTTGACATCGCCAAAAAAGCTAGGTTTTCTTCGGCGATGCAAGAAATTTATCTCCCCTTCTGATATGGCTGTTATCAATAAAGCCTATATGCGTGACGCAGGGACATAAGTCCCAAATTTTTTTTCGGGACTTGTGTCCCAGTAAAATGGGACGTAAGTCCCGAATTCGATTCGGGACTTATGACCCAGTAAAGTGGGACATAAGTACCGAAAAAAAATTCGGCCTTCTAAGACCGAAGAAACAGCGGTTGGCAAGAGTAATTCTTCGCTTGATCTCTGCACTGATGTCATTCTGCGATGTAATAGTGGAGCCTAGGTAGACAAAGTCCTTGACAACTTCGAAGTTATATCTGTCCATCGTGATATTTTGCCCGAGTTGACGATGTTGAGATTCCTCTCTCGATGACAGCATATACTTCGTCTTGTCCTCATTAACCGCCAATCCCATTCTAGCCGCCTCCGATTCAATGCTCGCAAATGCGCCTGCCACAGCTCGCTTCGTTCTGCCGACAACGTCTATGTCATCCGCATATGCAAGCAATTGAACGGACTTTTTATAGATTGTACCGCTGGTGTTGACATGTGCGTTGCGTACAATGGCTTCAAGAACGATGTTGAATAGGTTGCTTGATAACGCGTCGCCTTGCCTCAATCCTTTCTCAACATCAAAGGAATCGGTGGTGTTCTTACCAATTTTGACGGAGCAGCGAGATTTCTCCATCGTCATCCTGCACAGGCGGACGAGTTTGGCAGAGATGCCGAGACTCGACATGGCTCTGTATAATTCGTCCCTATTCACGCTATCATACGCGACTTTAAAATCAATAAAAAGGTGGTGTGTATGGATCTGGAATTCCCGGGATTTTTCTAAAATCTGTCGGAGTGTGAACATTTGATCGACGGTTGACTTGCCTGGCCTAAAACCGCACTGATAGGGGCCGATCAGATCGTTGACAAAAGGTTTTAAGCGGTCACAGAGGATGGCCGACGAGATTTTATAAGCGACGCTTAGGAGACTAATTCCTCTGTAGTTGGTACATTTCAGAACATCTCCCTTTTTATGGATGGGGCACGCTATACCGAGGTTCCATTCATCGGGCATACTTTCATCCGACCAAATTTCTGAGATGAGCTGGTATATGCTCCTAGCCAATCCATCTCCCGCTGATTTAAATAGTTCGGCTTGTAAGCCATCCGCACCAGCATCCTTTTACGACTTAAGTTTGGATATCGCCGCACTTCGGTTAGGTCGGGTGGATGGAACTCTTGGCCATCATCGGAGCGTTCTGCCTATTAGCGGCATCTTGGCTGTCTTCGCCATTAAGAAGTCTAGAGAAGTGTTCTTTCCAGATCCTCAGCACTGACTGTGTGTCTACTACCATATTCCCACTCTCATCTCGGCAGGCTTCCGTTCTAGCCTTGTATCCTTGGGTGGATCGCTTCACCCTCTGATAAAATTTTCGAACATCTCCCCTACCGGTACAACCCTCAATAGACTCTACCGCCCGCTTCTCGTGCTCTCTCTTTCCTCCTGAGAAGTCGGCGTTCCTCTTTTCGTTTCAGCCCGTAGAGCTCCCGTGCTACTCTTTCAGCAGCTCTTATTCGAGTCTGCAGCATTCCCTGGTAGGCCTCGTCCTTAGCTGCATTCGCTAGCCGGCACTCTTCATCGAACCAGGGGTTTCGTTGTATTCGCCTAGTGAAACCCAGCACATCAGAGGCTGCACTTCCGATGGCTTGTTGACAGTGTTTCCACTGGTCCTCTGCACTTGATGCTGGTGGCGGACCTCCTGAGAGATTAAGAGTAACGTGGTCTGCAAAAGTTCTGGCGGTCTCTTGCGATTAAAGCTTCTTGACATCGAGTCTTTTCACAGCATCTGCTCTGCGTTGTCGCGTCATGGATATCCGCATACGTACTCTAGCTACCACCAGGTAGTGATCCGAGTCAATGTTGGCCCCTCGGAACGTTCGAACATCCAAGATACTGGAGGCATGTCTCGCGTCTATCGCAACGTGGTCGATTTGGTTGACGGTTAGTTGATCACGCGACCGCCAAGTCCCCTTGTGTATATTGAGGTGTGGGAAGTAGGTGCTTGAGATGATGACATTTCGCCCCGCCGCAAAGTATGCCAGTCTGTGTCCGTTGCCGGAAGTTTCGTCGTGTAGGATGCGTCCTCCGACTATCGAACCAAAGATGCCCTCCTTTCCGAATATTGCGTTGAAGTCACCAAGAATGATCTTCACGTCGTATTTCGGGCACATATCATACGTTGTCTCCAGGAGATCGTAGAACGCTTCTTTGGTTGAGTCCTCTCTCCTTTCATGGGGGGCGTGAACACAGATCAGCGTAATGTTCTTAAATTTGCCTTTGATGCGGATTGTGACCAGGCGCTCGCTTACACTTTGGAAGCCCAAAACTTCTTGCCTAAGTCTTTCCCTTATCACAAAACCAAAACCAAAGAGCCGCTGACCCTGTTCCTTCAAGCACCCGTCTTAGTAGATGTCACACGATTTCAGTCTCCGTATGCCCTCTCCATCTCATCGCACTTCCTGGATGGCTGTTACGTCAGCATTTAGCCTGTCCAGGTTCTCCACTTATTGTTCGGCTGTAAGTGTTCTGTATAAGGACAGGACGTTCCACGTGCAGATCCGAAATTCATTGTCCTTGTTTCGTTTGCTGGGGTCGTCAACTTTAAAATCATCCATATCCGAGGCTTGTTGTTGTTTCAGAACAACCTTTTTTTACGTGGTAGGGAAGTTACCCCGACGCACAACCCCCGACCCGTAGGACCAGACCCTTCGTATAACTCCAAGGGTAGGGAGCCGGATAAACCGCTCCTTATAGGCCTGAGCTACAAATATGTCGTAGTAGCCCATATAAGGTGTTCACCTGTTCACTAAGTAGTTCAACCTAACTGGAACTGTAGACGCCACCGTTGATTCCATCTGGAGAATTCGTCCGCTGCCGCCTCGATGAAAGGAGAAGTGCCTTAGTGGGAACTCTACCCCCCCCCCTCCTCTCGTTGGCTGTCCAGCTGAGGTACTAGCCACCCGATATTCACCACTAGGAGGTGAGAGTAGGAGTTGGTAGACAGAGGTGGGTTTTGAGAAAAACCTGTGGACGCTTGTGTCCTCTTGAATGCACATAACTACCCTTTTGAACATCAAATGTATCTCAAATTCCAAAAAAAAACATTAATTTTAAGTTTTTAAAATTCTAGAAGGTATCTCTTTTTTTTTGAGATATTAAGAAAGGCTAAAAAGGTTTGCGAATTTTATCAAATAAACATAAAAAAATTGTATATACAATCAAAATATGTATATAAAATGGTGCAGGGAACTTAGTCCCCGGGAATTAGATCCACTGAGGGACTAAGTTCTCACTTAATGGGAACGAAATCTACTTTACTAAAGTGGTCTTCGTTCCCATACAAGGTGGGAAATTAGTTACAAAAAAACTGTGGGATTTTAGTTCCCTTTGAATGTGAAATAAATTCCAATGTTAAAACAAAAAAAAGAATAATTCTTCAAGTATTTTTAAGTTTTGTTATTTTAAAAAATACATTTCTGTACAAAAAACTTTCTATCCAACCAAATTTAAATAACAAATTTTCTAAAATTTTGAATTGAACTGATGCTTTTTGATTCAGTTTTCGAGTTTACGAAAATAATCGAATAAAAATCACGCGAATTTTTTTTTGATTACTTTCGAAAACTCGAAATCTGAATCAAAAAGCATCAGTTTATTTCGAAATTCAGATTTCGAGTTTTCTTAAATCGAGTTTTCTTAAATAATCAAAAAAAAATTTAGAAAACTCGAAAACTGAATTTCAAAACAACCTGATACTTTTTGATTCAGCTTTCGAGTTTTCAAAAATAATCAAATAAAATTTAAAAAAAAAGTCCCGAAAAAAATTCGTAGGTATGTCCCAGGGACTTATATCCCTGCGCCTATATTCGTCCAAAACTCTAGTACGATTCTCACATTTGGACAGGTGCTGCAATAATCCACTTTAGTCCATTGCTTAGAATTCAAAGAAGACCTATAAAAATGATAGGCGATAGAAATATCACGGGGCATTTGCATCTCTTAAACACCGCCACAATGTCTCTTGTTTTGCATTATTTTGTCGTTATTTTTATTAACAATGTTTTGTGATATAGCCAATTGCATTCTCCCCTCTTCGCTGGAATGCACACGAGTTTACCCTCGAACCCCTTCACACGTACTTTCAAGTATAGAGATTCGCCGCACTACCCGAATGTGGAATATCTTGCCAGGCTCTATTTTTACTTTCTATTAGATATTCAGAGGTTCAAATCCAATGTGCATCGGAATCTCCTCTAAAATCTTTCCCTTTTTTCCTACCGCCTGCCTGATATGTTGAAAAAATATAAGTGTAGTCAAAGTCCCCTTAGTGCACGCTCAATTAGAACAAAAAAAAACGTCCAATGGGAAGTTAATAAATATAATAAAAAAAACTTATAGAACCCCTTCAAACACCACTGTCATTTTCCATTTATAATCTTTATATTGAAATAATTTGTATTGAACAAAGGTTAAACAAAAATGTTTCCATTTCTGAATTCGAAAATAACTTTCGGTTTCTAACTATTGACTTAAAATGGCGATTGTCTTTTGCTTCGTTTTAAGCTTAATATTCACAACATCTTTCGACTTAAGGCATCAAGACTTGTATAGAAGACTTTTCGTTAGTGACTCAAGTTTGTCTGAAATTATTTAGTCACCAGCAAGCCAAAGTCTAGGGCTAGCCACGAGACGAGAAAAGTCTCAGTCTTGGGACGAACCGAGACGAGACGAGACTACCTTTGAAACATCCGAGACTAGATCAAGACGAGACTGTATATTTGGACCGAAATTTAACGTCGGTCTCGGTTGCCTCGGCAGAAGAAAAAGCATTTGAAAAATGCTAATAAATTGAAAATTCAATTTCATTTAAATATTTATTTTCTTATGTTTTGACATATTGAGAATATTTCGTTCCAAAAGTCAGCTGACCGGGACGTGAAAAAGGGGAGACTGAGACCGAGACGAGATTTAACTATACGAGACCGTGACGATACTGAAAATGTACGATTTTAACGAGACCCAGACGAGATTTATAAAAGTCTCGCAGAGTCTCGTCTCTATCTTGAAATGACCTTATTAAATCTTTAGTTGTTTATTTAACATCTGGATATACCAGGCGCGTACGCAGGGGGGGTTGGGCTTTCAAACACCACCTCCCCCCCCCCAAATGTATGAATTTAACTTCCTCGCCATACAATTTCACTCTTAATTTTGAGTTTTCAGTTTAATCAACCCCCACCACCCCAAATTTGTTCAACCCCCCCCCCCCCCCCGAAATTTTTTCCTGGGTTCGCCCCTGGGATATACCTTTTTTTTTGGCGCAATAGGCGCAAATTTCGTTTTTTCAGCAGCTTAACTCGAGAATGGTTCGTTTGATTTTCACGATTATAGGTTTGATTGATTTCTTCGCATTTAATAGAGAATTGGGTCGATAAATGGATTTAGAACGAGGCGCATTGAGTCCTTATGTTCTATGAATGGATGCAAGTAGTCGAAAACGGAAATGGTGGCATTTCCTTCCTTGATACGTGCAATGGAATTGGAAAAAAGACATTCCTGTTTTCACTGTCTTAATGGCTACGATTCGTACGAGTTCTGAAATCGCCTTGGTTTCGGTCTCTTAGGGGATTGAATACGTTGTTATAAGGGGGTCGAACCATCCTGCATTGAAATTGACATTGAATATGTAAGTGGATGAAGAATCTATATGCCACACATTTCAGAGAAGTCTGAAATGGCGAAAGTATTGCAGAAATGAAACATTATCACCAAGGAAAAGAGCACAATGGCTCTCAAACACGTATTGGAATTGGAAACCTTGAATCGCACGTTGAAAGATATACTAAATGATGAACGTTTACGTAATGCAATTATTATGCTGTCAGGCTATGATCTTCATACGCTGCCTGTCAGTGCAAGATCAACTCCGGCAAATGAATTGAACACTTGCCTAAAAGCGTCGGAGATGTGTGAAAAAATTCCAGTTGAAAACGAACAGGCGAGTTTCTTTACGAAATTATCAGTCTGCTGCAGATTTCTCCAGGCAATTGTTGGTGGTGGGCAATGGCGTAATTTCAGTCGACTTAGTCACCGGCGTTATTGAATTTCCACCGAATTTTTGCCGAAATCACGATTTATTTACAGTATATGTTTTAGAATTATGCTGACCATAATTGGCTGAGCGCACGATTTTGGCTGCTAAAAACAAGAATGTCAATCATTTGAATTCGGTATTCAAAATCAAATCGACGAAGAGTTACATTCATTCTAATCAATAGACTCCTTGATGGATGAAAAATGTACAAATGTAAAAATTCACTTAAGAAAAAGTTTTTTTTCTTAAACATTTTTCCATTTGTTTTTGCAGTTTTGTAAAGTATCGGGTTTCTACTATACACGCAAATATGCTAGTTAGGTTCCTGGGCAATTTTTTTCATATTAAACATTTGTTTTTAAAAATACATGTTTATGAATCAAATATGATACATGGACGTAGGCGACACAACACAAAAAAAAATATTATGTATCAAATATGATACATGGGACGTATAGTCAATATTTTTTTTTTTCTCAGAAAAAATAATGAACGTATTGATGTTTTAAAATCAGTTTGTATTGGGACAGTGAAGCCGAATTCCAAAATGTATCAAATATGATACATGAACGTGGGAGAGACGGGAAAAACAAAATTGTATGTATCAAATATGATACATGGGATTATGATTATGTTCCTTATTTTAAGGGATAATCTTTGTTCAGCTCTCAATCTTGTAACTATTCAATTTCTATAATAACCTTTTAAATAGTTAACGAAAAACATTCACCTTTCAAAATAAATTTGCATGCAACAGACCCGTTTACCTTTAAACAAAAAAAAACGATAAGACCTAGCATAATTTTAACAATAAAACAATTTCCAAAGGCCATGCTCTTAAAATCATAAACTTTCCCTAACGAGCCTTAAGCCCTAAAAACTATACTTGTAGTCCCTTCCTAAAACTTGTACCTGCCAGCTTATACAAGTATATACACACTTTAAACATAGCTGCACACATAACAATGTGATGATGATGATGTGTACTGGTATAGTTCCAAAATCAGTGTTGCTTGACGAACACATGCTCTTATATGTATGTATTTAACATTGATATCTACCCCTGAAAGCATATTATAATTAATAACGAAATAAAACCAAGTATAAGAGGGTTGGCGTTGGGCGCCTCTTTCTTATGTTATGCATCAGCAACAGTAGGTTTTATACCTAGCTAAGGTATAAGTTGAAATCTGCACATTTGTGTGCAGTGCAGTGCTATGGCCATACCTCAATTACATTTTGCCACAAGTAGAGAGTCCTCCTCAATTGCGCAATATTAACTACTGTGGTGGCAAATGGCAATGGCAAGCCCCTATGCTCTGATATGATGATGATGTGGAAGTATGGAGTGGAAGTCGAGGGAAAGTGCTCGAATGAAATAACAAAACGAAAGGGTGCCATTGCCATTAACTATCCATAAGGGTTTTTCTTTTCCTGTACAACATTAATTTATGAGAACACGAGGATAATAATTGTAATTATTATTATGAATAAAAATGTATTTATGTAGCTTTTGTACACTTCGCAATATCATAAATGTACATATGTATAACTTCCATATACAGATGTATAGGGGAAGATGGGGATTAATGTGTAACTTTGAACTAAAACTTGTAGCTTATCCATCGGAGAAAAATAAGCCTCCTATACCCGACAGCTTCTAGTAGGAGCTGTAAATAAGTATCATGAAATTTTTTCTCAGAAAAACTACATAATTTTTGACCCCACTGTTCTTCTCCCCTCACACAATTGAAATGACACTTTAAAGAAGATAAAGTAATTTATTTACAGTCTTAATTACTAAAAGATATTTTCATAGATGATGGAAGATGAATTCACCCTTCTTACTGTATTCAACCCCATTATCCCCTCATTCAAAAATAATTAATGCATTAACAATAAATTCAACCAACAATAAAATGATGGTTGAACATTGTTTCACTTTTGATGTTTTGTTGATTTATTTATTATTATTTTTTTTTTTTGTATTTACAGGACCCCAAGGTATTCCGGGTGAAAGAGGCGAAATTGGTCCACCAGGACCGGCTGGACCAACAGGCGAAAAAGGACCTCGTGGTAAACGTGGTAAACGAGTAAGATCCTTTAAACAATTTCATTTCTTTTAAGTATATTACGATTTATAATGTGTACATAAATAATTTAACATTTGTACATTTTGTAAATATTTTTTGTATATAATGATGAATGTAATGTATGTTATACCGTAGAAAGTGTGTGTAAATAGCACGCTTGATTGCACGTAGAATTATTGTAAATAGGTGTAAATAAGTTAAGTGCTAGTCGATTTATAAGTCTCAATTCTCATTTTTGTATAGAAAAAAAAACGAAATAGATTTCATAAAGCTGACTGAAAATAAAACAAATGAGATTTGATAAAACTGACTGAGCTTTTCGCATTCCAGCCAATTAGTTTTAATTAAAAAATGTTTCACGCGCTAAACGGTAGGTGGTATACATTGTCAAAAAAACAATGTTGATAATAACGCGTCAAATCATTACTCGAGTAAAAAAAAGTTTGAAAAATTCGCGCTTCAAATACTTTAAATGAACAATATACACATATTATGAACGCATATAAAATGATAAACATATTGGTACATATTCAACACAAATTAAGAAAACGACTTTGATTTTTAAGTAAACATTTATTTAAATTTTGCATTATGAACCTATGAGTATGAGGGTTGATTTGTTTAGCATAATTATAATTTTTGTTATAATTGGCGCACAAACAAGGGGTTTCGACTTCCCTTCAATTGCTATGAAGAAGTTAATAAAGTGCAAACTTTAAGGAAGCAGAAGGAGGATTCAGTAACATCTATCGAGTTTTGTCTGAAAATTAAATTTTAAGGAAAATTAGGTATTAATTGTTGCCAAATCTAGCATACCAACGCTATGTATAACGATTCAGAAACTATTCATTTAAATCGATGAAAGTACGAATAGCGTTTGGTGGGTTTGGTGGTAAAAAGCAATCGCGTACCGAAGATGGACAAATTTAATTTTTTGTAGAGTACTGTTTTCATACATTTTTTTTTTTGTTCAGTGAACCAAATGTATTGGGTAGAGCACCGGTTCCCAAACTTTGTTCCGGGGAACCCTGGTGTTCCGCCGAAGAGTTTTCAGGGTTCCGCAACTTCACAAACAGTAAAAACACAAAAATATTTTGTTTTCCCGTGAAACCGGTTGACTTTGGCACATTTAAAAAAAAGAATAACTTTTTTTGCACAAGTTTGGTTAATTAAAGTCAAATCAGTTAGCTAGTTTAATTGTTGAAAATAAAAAATTGCGTGGCCAAAGTCATTCTGCAGTTTCGGGTGGCTTTGGCCGCAGAAAACGTATTCCTTATTATCTCATGGCTAATCAATCAATGATGCCTAACTCGTTGATTACAGGGACATTTTCTTACACTGAGGATTTTTAAAGTTTCATTAATCTTTTTTTTATGTTTAAATACATGGTTTGTTAATTTCATTGGAGATATATTAAAGGAACCAATCTTTCTCTGCTCTTTTGCAGCCTTAATAGGATATTGTACTTATAAGCTTCGTACGTCTTTTTATGACAAGTTTTCTTATACATAATTTTAATGCATTTTTTTTTTCATAATTTTTCGTGGCCAAAGTCACTCAAAATGCAGGCCAATGCCATCCCATCATATGTCATTTTTTATAAAAAAGCAATTATCGATCGTTTTTTGTTTTATTGTTACATTAATAAAGTAAAGTACATTCGATTTTTATTATTTTCTTATCTTAACTAAACCTACACGCCCTAGCCTTTTGTTACACTTTTAATTTAAGACTATTTTTTTATAAAAGTAATAGTTTGGGAGTTATTCGATAACTAAGCCCGTAAGGCCTAATTTTGTACTCGTTTTTCATTAATAACTTTTGAATTATCTACACCAGAAAATTAATTTATATACAGATTTGTAGGAAATTTAAATTAAAACAGAAAAGTATATAATATTTTTTTCATAAAAGAGAACAGGAAGTGAGAAAAACGGGCCGTGTCGGGTGTCGTTTTTCAAGATGGTGGACGCCCCACAAAACTAAAAATCCCGCAAATCTAAATTTATGCTAAAAAGCAACCCCTCTTCAAATCTGCATTCAAACTTTTCACCCCTCAAAACTTTTTTCAGATTTGTCCCCATTGCCTGAACTAATCAACGAGTTGAAGAAATAATGTGCAACAGATTATCTCGAAAATGGTGCTCAACGCGTTGATCGAACATCTTTAACGAGCAACACAAGCTCGTACACTAGCCGTATACTTGTTGAACAATTCGTTCAGCAACAGCAACGATTAACAACCGGATCAAAAGGAATTGAGGATACCGTACATTAGAGTTGCATGTGTTGAACTTGAAACTTATGAGTTGATCTCCTAGTGGACGACCGACATTAACAGCACTTGAATTTCAGTGGCTCCACAGTAGCTAGTGGCTAATTGTTTAAGTAACTATCCGTCTCTCTTTTCCTTCTAATCACGACGTTGCCAATATGTTTTTTTGTTTACAAAAACTTAATTTTAAACTCGTTTTACAGCTCATTTTGTACACACTTACGACAACGGAAACACACTGACACGACAAAGTTAGTAATACTAGCAACTTTACCGCTTAGTTTTTTCATAGTTTAGTATGTGACTTTCACATGCTCTAATTAACTAACGCTAATCAACCTGATAAGCGATATCAATGATAAGAACTCATGGATTTTTTGAAAAAAAAATTGATTAACAAACACTTTCCATGATTTCCCAGTTCCAAAGAAGTGTTGTGTTCACTTGGGGCGATATAGCTGATACGATTTCACACAAATTTCACTTAAGATTACAAATATGCTGGAATTGTCCTTCGCTCGTTTTTTTAGGTACCACATAAATAAACAAGACTTATGAAGTTCTCAAACAAGTCTTACTTTCTTAACCAATCCATCCAAATGTTTTCTGAAATCTTGGCAATTTTCCTGGGCATATTTCTCTAGACGTTCTTTACATTGAAAAGATTCCTCCGACTTTTTTTGACTTCCTTAGTTCAGACACAAACTAATGTGAAAGCAATTTACCCACTCTGATGTTAAACTAAACGTTTAACCAAAATACAACTCTGTGCTGGTTATGAATAACAAATCGAACGTTCAATTGAAAGCGAATGACACTTTTTATGATTAGTAGAAAATTAAATTCGATATTTTTTAATAAAATATTCGTTAAATGTTTAAAATCATTCAAATAAAAAGCGAAAGCTTTTAGTCGAATCTTCGGTTCGCTATTCATAGTGAAGGCCTAAATATTATATTTTTAAACAGGTATTTTAAATTTTATTAATTAAATTTATTTCCAAATCAAAAAATTGGATTCAGTTATATTTTGACAAAGACAAATTACAGACAGAAAAATAATATCACAAAAGAAAACCTCAATCAAAAATCCACAAATCTAAAAAAAGAATTAAAATTCCTACTTTACTTGGCCATCTCTGTCTTTTCCTGAAGAAGGCAGTGACCACATCAGATAAGTTAAAAAAAACTCGGAACAATCAGTCCAATGTCCACGGTCCTATAGTTAAAAAAAAGGTAGAAAAAAAAACTGTCACTTCATGTCACTCTAGTAACTTTTTTTGGAAGATGGCACTTACGTATGTATCTTCTATGATGCTATATATTGTCTCTGGATGTATATTGTATATAAAGAACATTTTATGGTAAATCACAGCGTGGATGAAATATATATGCTCTCAAAGACCAAAACGTTCAATTGTTAAACAAAATTGTTGAAATTGACCGGGTCATAAGTCCCAGGTCTGTTTCTAAACTCCACATATACCTTTACTGGAAACCGAAACTAATCTTCTCATCGTGAAATCGTTGTCGTACAAAAAAATTACACTTTCTCGTTGGAATTTCATGGCTTACAGGCCGGTGGAAGGCCTATTAGGGGGGTAGAGTATGTACTCAAGATAAAAATGTGTTTTCAGACACCTTACAATTTTAAGATGCCGTCACACACTGAAAGGACAGTGATTTCAGAAAGCAAAAATCTTTCTGCAAGTAAAAACCTTCATATTGTGACGACGATAAAAGTATTTTCTTGAAAGCGTTTTCTGAAAGTGATTTGCTTTCTTGAAAACGCTTCTCCTGAGAACTTTCACTGTGTGACTAGTTCCACAAAGCGTTTTCAAGAAAGCAAATCACTCTCCGGAAACTCCTTGTGCTCTTCTCTCAGCTGCGTTTTGTGGGATCGTTCCGTTTTCCCACATCTCAGTTGACCGGGTAACGTTTGTGTTTTGCCCTCCGATTTTTACAGTATACCTACATTACCTATCTTTCAATCGATGTATCGAACGATATGAAAACCATTTTTTCAAAATCGACATATTCTTCTCTTTAAACACAATTTTCGGCTAAACGAATCACCGTTAGAACTTATTGCATAGCTCATTCGTGATATAGGAGAAGGACCGGCCACCTTTCAATCGAATTATCGCTCGGTACGGAAACGAACTTTTATCTTTAAACTTGATTTGCAGCCAAACTAAACGTCCTAGATGCTTCAAAAGTTTTCTTGAATAAGATTTGCAGCTAATCTACGCGTCCTAGTCACAAATATATATATATGTATGAAAAAACAATTTTTCAAAATCGTTGGAATTGTGTCTGAACTTCCTTAATACTCTTACTATAATCACTTTATATTTGGTGATAACTACGAACAAAAATTCGGCGCCCAACCGTTAAGGTTAGGTTAGGTTAAAGTGGCTGTAAGGAAAACGGCTGACACACTTAGACCATAATTAGGTCCGTTGTGATACCACATGATAGGAATGAGGAGATTATCCTCATTACGAAAACCATTCGGAGCTTTTTATGAAGCTAGAGAGACAGTGTATGTCTGTATTAGCCAGATCGCTTGGATCATTGAAAAAGTAGTCCCCCAGAAGGAGTCTGCGCCTGTGAAAGAGCAGGACATGTGCAGAGGAGGTGAGGAATTGTTTCCTCCTCCTCTTCGTCCATGCAACTTCTACAGAAGTCATTTGAGAAAACGCCAAGTCTTGTGGCGTGTTTTCCTATTAGGCAGTGTCCTGTTATGACACCTATTACGGAGCTAATTTGTGATCTGCTAAGTGATAGCAAACTTTTAGAGCGCCTAGGGTCTAGCGATGGCCAGATTTCTTTTGTGGCCAGACATGTAGTAAGGTTTGTCCATCTAGAGTTTTGTTTTAGCAAACGTTTACACGTAGCGATCGGTATACCTGTGTTCCACCTGTTAGGCAAAAAGGGCATTAGAGTTCCATTTCTTGCAAGTTCATCGGCTTTACAATTTGCCGGAATATCTCTATGGCCCGGCACCCAAAGAAGGTGAATATTAAACTGTTCCGCCATCTCTTCAAGAGACGATCGACAGTTTTGGGCCGTAACGGAGTTGGTAGAGACAGAGTTGAGAGATTTAAGTGCTGCTTGACTATCTGAGAAGATGCGTATATCCGATGTTGATATCACGTTTTCTCTCAGCCAAGACAGAGCTTCTTTAATTGCCAGGATTTCCGCTTGGAATACGCTACAGTGGTAAGGGAGCCGGAAGGAGAGACTTAAATTAGGTCTGTCTGAGTACACTCCGCCACCCACTCCTTCCTCAGTTTTCGACCCATCAGTATAAAAATGAACTGAATCACCTTTGAGAGGGTCCCCAACGTCCCAAGATTCTCTTGAGGGTATAGTGACCTTGAAACTTTTGTCGAAATTTAGTTTGGATGTGTTGTAGTCGGAATGACAAGGAATAGATTCATATAAGTCTAGAATTTTAGTATGACCGATAGAGTTGTTGGTCCATTGAGAAATGGCTTTAAGGCGGACGGCTGTGTTCGCAGCCATTTGCTTGCCATATATATCGAGGGGTGTGAGGCTGAGGAGTATGTCTAGTGCAGCTGATGGTGTCGAGCGGAGAGCTCCACTTATGCACATACTTGCTGATCTCTGGACCTTGCTCAGCTGGTCACAGTACGTAACTTTATCTAGAGCAGTCCACCAAATTGTTACCCCATAAGTGAGAATCGGTCTTACGACCGCAGTGTAGAGCCAGTGAGTTATGGCAGGGGATAGACCCCAATTAGTACATATAGCTTTTTTACAGGAGAATAAAGCAACAGTGGCTTTTTTAATTCTCTCTTGAATATTAGGTTTCCAACTTAGTTTTTTATCCAGTATGAGACCTAAATATTTGGCTTCATCTGAAAAGGAAAGTGGAACACCATTAATTGTTGGAGGATTTATCTGTGGAATTTTATATTTCCTTGTGAAGAGGACAAGTTCTGTTTTGCGGGGGTTTACACCTAGCTCACAACGTTCTGCCCATTTTATTAGCTTGTTAAGAGCGGTTTGAAGAAGTTCTGTAAGAACCTGGGGTAGTTTCCCTGATATAGCTATTGCAACATCATCGGCATACGCAATCACTTTGAATCCTTCACCCTCCAGGACAGTCAGTAAGTCATTTATGACCAAGTTCCATAGAAGTGGTGAAAGGACCCCACCTTGTGGTGTGCCTCTAGTGACAGATCTTCTAGTGGAATAGCCTCCCAATGCAGAGTTGATGACCCTACTTCCCAACATATGGTCTATCAACTTAATCAGTAGGCCGTCCACCTTCAAATTTTCCAGTGCTCCTACTATTGCACGGCCGCTGACGTTGTTAAAGGCGCCTTCTATATCAAGGAAAGCCGCAAGCGTGTACTCTTTATGGTGCAGGGAGTATTCGATAGATCTTACTAAGGTGTGAAGAGCAGTTTCCACCGATTTTCCCTTACAGTAAGCCCAACCGTTCAAGAATTCCCAAAAAAAAAAAATACCGACATTTCTGATTAAGATGGGGGTCAACCCATATGACTTTGAGCAACAGAAAAATCTGTTAACGCAGCCGTCAGCGCATTGACAGTATTCTGTGTCTTGTTTTTTTACTTAGAAACGTCGTCGGCCATGCATTTCCTGATTTAAAAACTGGTTGGAATCGCAAAAAAGTTTTCGAATTTAATTTATATACAAATCTTTTTCAGAAAGCAATTTCTTAAAGTGAAGACCCGAAAAGTTCTTATGAAAATTTGCCTTCTTGAAAGCACTTGCAGGAAAATTTCAAAATCGTAAACGCTTTCTGAAAGCATTTTCCTTTCAGTATGTGACGGCACCTTTATTATCTGAGATGGTTGTCTGACAGTGGGCCTGCTCTTAACTTTTCTAACAATATTGACAAGAAAAATCATATCTTCGCACAGTGACACGTTATAACACTTACGACAATTTTTTACTGACATATCTGACATTGCGAGAATCAGTCACATCAGTCAATCAGTAAAGCTCCATTTGTGAGCTATGACATACACGTCAAAATCTACCAATAATAAATTTGTCTGCATCTGGCAACTATGAAATAATCATAACAATTCAGCCTTTATTTTAGATAATGGTCGTAAGTAAGACTTATTTGTAAAATTTTCAATTTGTCAATTTTGTGCCCTACTATATCCCACAGGATTCGTTAGAAGTCATATATCGACAGATTGACAGTGTAACTTTTCTGGAACGCCCTTTTTCACAAACGAGACCAGCTGTCTAAATTGCTTTACATTTAATCCTATCTAAAAAAAACATGTGGTTTTTAAAAAGAAAACTCTTTAAATTAAATTCGAAATCGTTTATTCCCAAGGAAATTCAAATGGTAGTTGTCAAATCACTTTAAACCTCAAAAAAAGGATAATAGTGGATCAAATTTAAGTAACAGGTCATTCAAAATGAACCAATTTGCCGAATTGATCCCCTAACTCAAACTCGCACATAAAAAATATTCAATGGGAAAACTTTTCCATAAACCTTAATAGAATTCTTCAAAAAAAAAAAAAAATATATTCGGTCACATCTTCAGGGACAAGTTTATTTTAAAAAGAATTGCCCCAATCAGGACCTCCATATACTTATATGCTTATACACCAAAAAGATTGAGGAAATATAAACAGCACTAAGCAAAATACCTGTTCAATCTATGAAAAGGTATACAAACTTACTGAAGTTTGACAAAAAAAATATATGTAAAACTGAACCGATTTATTTTGCCAGATAAGCCATCATAGGTTCCTTTTTTTCAAGGAAAGGTTACATAATAATGTTTTGCTATTCACAGGGAAATTGATTTTTCTACCTCAACCCATGTAAACACCTTCAAAAACGGTTTTACTTTAGAGAATTTTTCATAGAAACGTGTACTCATTAATCACCGCCACCAGTTTAATTTTTTCTTATTTTCTTATTCAAGCTAGCTCTGATCCTGATGGCAGGTAGTAGCTAAAGAAAATGTGTACATTCATTCATTTTAAGTGGAACCATGAATGTCAAAGTGTTTTTGTAAACATAACTTAAATGGGTTCAAGTGAAAGTCTAAAATTTCTCCGCTGGGACGATTTTCAATTTATGTATACTCAGGCAAAACTGAATTGAAGTTTTGTTTTTTTTTTTCTTTTGTTATTTCCTTCCCTTCGAATTTTTTAGTAAATGGTCTGGTAGGTATAAGGACGACGACCGACTACAAACTGGTAGGAACTTTTTGTATGACCTGGTCAATGGTTTGTAGATCTTTAGAAGACATTGTGTGTGTTGAATTTTAAACTTATTTTTTTAACTTGAAATGCAATCGAGCTGAAATGGAATGTGTTTTGAATGTTTTTAAAATAGTCGTTTTAGAGCTAGTTTTGGTTTGTTTGATGGAGGTTTTTTTGAGGGCAGGTATTTAAGACGTCAAATTGTGTGTATTCGGACAAACTTTGCGTTGGGTTTGGGGTTAGATGGTTTTTCAATTGTATCGTTAGACGACATTTACCTGATATTCACCTGCAATTTAAGTTACAACATAGAAAAGTATCTTGCGGTTGCAAAAACTTTTGATGCAATAGTTTAGCTATACGGCGAATTTATTTGCTAAACTTTAGCAGTCAAGAGTTTATAAACGAAATCAGAGCACTTCAATGGGCAGTTAATATTCGTTAAGGGAGTCTTAATAGGCAACATGTCATGGAAAATGTACACACCCTCAAAAAGCTTTCCTGGAAACTAGTAAATAAACTCCAGCATCTCAACACTTACATGTTAAGGCTGTTATAAGATTCATAACAAGTCGCTGATCTATAACAAAGGTCAGAATTCCCAAACATTTTTAAGGTGATTGCGAAAGTAATACCAATTATACAAGAAAAACAGCTTAGTTTTGAGCTGCTACTAAGTTTGAAGAATAAATACTCTAAGGCCCAGTTTTTCACTGCGATATTATTTGAGCTTCGGAGTTGAACTAGAATTTACTCTTCGAGTTCGGTGAATTAACTCGAGTTTATATTAATCTAAACTTCATCTTTCACTGAAAAATTGGGCCTCATTCAGATAAAAGCGAATGAATTGATAAAGCCTTATAGCCTTTTCACACCAAACCCAAAAAGTGGTTTTCGCGAAAATATTGGTTTTGAAGTGAACCTATCTCAAAAACACATTACCTAAGTTTTTTCATCACATTTTGTAAACCACAAGTTTTGAAAAATCACAAGTTTTATATAAAACCTATCGAAAACTAGTAGTAATTCCAAGATGAAGAAAACAAACACACCTTTTGAAACATTCAGTATTCAACGAAATGTTCAATAAATCACGTGACCGGAAGCTCCCAGGAAAATATAATTTTACTGCTGGAACACAAGATATTGCGACACGCAGGAGGGGTTTTTTTTTTTCTTTTTTTTTTTGCTCTGAAAAGAGTTCTGAACAGAGTCCGAGCATATCGAGCATGCTCTGAACATCCTCTGAAAAAAGCGTGTTTTGAGCGCTCAGAATTTTTGAAACACACCTGAACACTTAGCTGTCACTATTTTATTTTACTTAAGAATAAAAGGACAGTCAATTTTCTCGTTCATTTCAAGCCTCCTGAAATAAAATCAAGCCTATATATTTTATCAGTTATTTCTTATGTAAACTTCTGCACCAGACCGACTACTGCACTCTTGCGAGATTTTAATTAATTGAGTTTTATTTGTCAATTTCACCCGTCAAATGCTTGTATTCAGCATTCAACTCGGTGTGCTCAGTTATTTTATTCTGAGCTCATAGATCGAACCAGAGCCTAGTGTGACTAACAACTCGCAACCATTCATTTGTGTGTGTGTCGACAGGATTGGGACCTACAATTTTATGCCGAATCCGGAGGGCTAGACGAGAAGCACTTATTCATGACAATTGATACTACTGGAGGATTTGTCGATTCCTCGCAAGGGGCAGTAGCCCTGAAAAAAAACAAGAATGGAAGGGAACTACAATTTAATGCCGAATCCGAACGTCTAGACGAGAAGCACTTATTCATGACAATTGATACTCTTGGAGGTTTTTTTTTAATTCCTCGCAAGAGGTAGTAGCCCTGTAAGAAACTTTTTAGTTTTTAGGTTCACTTCTCAGACTCATCCATCTGAATTGATATTGTGTTTTAAATTAGCAGATGGTTATCATGCGTTCATTTCTCTCTCATTTATAATGACAAGTACGGAACCCTATGAGGGCTTTCAATTGGGATAGGTTTAAGCAAGCCAATGCAACCAGAGTGAGAGGCAAATGCCCTATCTTCCCTGCACTGACAATTTTTGTTAAACAGAGTAAATCCCCCCAGTTCCGGATTTTCTTTCGACAGCCCTGAAAGCCGGATAGCTGGCATCATATTTTGCCACCTCATCGGTACATGGATAAACGTTTGATTACCAGAAAGATTAAGGGCCGTCAAACACACTCTTACACTCCGCTTCAGAGGATTAGGTCTTATATTATTTAAACATACAAAATAAGGACCTAATCGATCGAACCGAAGTGGCAGACTGTTGTTTTTGTATTTTATGGTCATTAATCTTTTTGTGTCCAAAGTTTCAACCTTTTACGAAGTGAGGTATGTAAGTTACTCGGTGGCTAGCTTTTTGAATAGACCAAGAACTAGCCAGGAATTTACTTACGCCAAAATCATTAAAACTTGGGTGTTGAGAGATTAATAGCCACTTGAGTTTGAACAACGAAAGCAATCTTTCCGTAATAGGTATTGTTGTTCAAAAATTCAATGAATTTGACGGAATAAAGAATGGTCAAGCCTAATAAGCTGAGTACAATAATAACAATAATAACGTAACAGGTATATCACATTGTAGAATATTTGTTTGAATATATACTCTAGACGAAGAGACGAGTTCCACAAGGAAGTGTCAAATATCGTTCACTTTGGAATCTTACTTCTCTATTCTTCAAAACCTCGATTAGGCGTGTTGATGAAAGGGAGATTTTAGAGGAACTCAGCCATATCTGTTGGCCGAACAGATAATTCCTCAGCCAAAAATCTCAGTTTGGCTGTCAAGGAAAGAAATTGTTGAATTCAATGGCTCAGTTTTTGTTGGAGAAAATTGTCTCGTTTTCCTTAACACACCAATTTTGTACTTTTCGAGACAAAGCATAGTAACCAGTTGAAGCTCCTGAAGAAATTATTGAGTACCAAGTACCGTCCCATTTGAAAGTAGTCTAACACCCTTATTCATAAAGAAAAAATAGTTATTTTAGCTCCCGTGTTTAGGAAAACTACACCATGGAATCACAATGTTCCGGCCTCAAATGGAGCAGTAAGCAATTGCCTTTAGTTTGAGCCCATGGTGTAGCTTTCCTAAACACGGGAGCTAAAATAACTATTTTTTCTTTATGAATACGGGTGTAAGTGTATAACGAGGCCTTACGGCCGATAATTGTGAGAATTAGGGAAGTAGACCTTGGTTTAAGTCCCGATAATGTTGATGATATCTACATTTTTAAGATGACATTGCAAGGGAAAACGATTGATAAGGTTTGCCTTTTTTGAAATCAATTCATTTACCTTGTCTCAAAACTAGAATGACTTGCTAGCACATAATTAAAAAAAAATAAATGAGGTGGCACAACGGCTCATGAAGAACCAGGGCCTAGTGACTAACAACTCGCAACCATTCCTGTGTGCGCCTTTCGACAGGAATGGAAGGGACCTACAATTTTATGCCGAATCCGAACGGCTAGACGAGAAGCACTTATTCGTGACAAGTGATACTCTTGGAGGGTTTGTCAATTCCTCGCAAGAGGCAGTAGCCCTGAAAAAAACTTTTTTTTAGTTTTTAGGTGGACGAGGCTGGGAAGCGATCCCAGACCTCCAGCGTGACAGTCGAACGCACTAACCATTACGCTACGGCTACTAGCACATAATTCCGCACTTCAAATTGTCGACTCGTACCTACCTCATCAAAGATAGTGTCTCATATTTTTCGAGAGTGCCAAAAAGTTTTAAATGTGTCGTCGATTATTTCTTTGGACTATAGGTACCATATGTTTTAATATGCAACGGCAGAAAATATATAACGATTCGTTGCTGTCGAAAAAAGCTGTATAATGTCAACTCGCTGGGAATCTCTCGTCTACGAAACAAACAGAACGAAAACCATCCCAGAACTGTGAGTTCAATGTGACTTTTGACTGCTAAAGCAAATAAAATCAACCCATGGGGAGGGGAGTGGGATGCAAATAAACAAGCATGTCAACATTTCATTTATACCTACATATACAAACATATCGATTTCTTCCTTGCGAATTGCTTGACTATGAATTTCAATTATAAATTTATAATAGCCCATGAAACGTGACGAATACAAAATATACAAATATGTAAATAGTAACCGCGTACGTTTGCAACAATTGAAACTAATTACCTCCAACCCTATCGGCCTTTATATATGTTTATCGATGTCGTCCTACGAGCTTCGAGTGTCATATCTCTCTTGTTCTTGATGCAGTTATTGTGAAAATTGGAATTAACCAGACTCATTCATAAATGAAATAACCATATATTGATTTATGACAGTTGGTGATTGCGTGGAACTCATGCTGCAGTGGTGCCTACTCTTACTCTATGCTCATTCCTCATATACATAAATATACTAGACTAGACTGGAGGACAGGATACAACCAGCGAGCGAGAGTTGTGTTATGATTTACATTTAAGCTGGTCGAATATAGTGAGTGAGAAATTATTTCACTTTTTTTTGTCGGTCGGCTGTCGGTTCTATGCGTGCGAATCGACCATTAGGGACAGAAAAAATGTATTTATCTTCCATTGATGTCGAGACGAAATGAACATTTCTATAGGTACGTAGATGGCAAACCCACAAAATGAAAAATGATGTTAAGATGTAATCTTTGCGGATTGTACGAAAGCTTAGCGTTTTTCTTTCTTTTAATTTTTTTTTTGTTGAAAGAAGAAGATAACATTTCAAATAGCGTGTTCGAAGTCTTTAAAAAAGTTTTTTTCTATTGAAAAATGTTCTGTAGAAAGTATTCTTTCATTGAGAATGTTGCCAACAAAATTTGAACTTTTCGTTACTGATGAGGAGCTAATTGAATTAATTGGTTTTATTAGTGAATGCAATATAGATAGGTGCGTGCTTCAGAAAAACTAGTCATTTCAACTTTAATAGTTGCGGGATAAAATTATCTAGTGATTTGTAGCCAGTCAAAAACGACTAGGTATTTTATCAAGAATTTTTCAAGAACAATTCACAAATTACTTACATAATAGTTCAGGAAAGTTAGATTTTTCAGTGGAGTGAGGGCTGATTTGCTCCTTTCTGAAAGCTGAAGTCTAGATTTTCGAGACGCCATGACGTCATGATCGAAATTCATCATTTCGGAAAAGTGAAACTATAGAAAAAACTATTGAAGTGATTTAGTCCTAAGCAATCAAATCATCAACATGCTGTAGAAATATTTATAATTATGTCCCTTCGAGCACTAGGCCTAATCTTAAGTTTGTTTTGGATAATGAATAATAGTAAATGGGGTAGTTAAACATCACCCTTAGCTCTACTGGGATTGCCCGATCTTAAGGCTCTTCCTTCAAATTTAATTTTCTCAAGAATTTGAGTTTTTGGAGTATCGCTCTAATATTAATAGTTTTTTTTTTTTTTTAATAATTTTCGCGCACTCAAGGAACTATAGGACTACCGTTATAATGTTATGATGAACACAGCGCGAACTTTTAGGAAAAGTGCAAGGGATTTAGGGCCAGTTTGGGTTAAATTTAGTATGTAACTTTCGTAGGCTTTAATTAACTAACGCTAATTAACCAAAATTGGCTGATTAAAATTTGATCAACAAAAACATTTAAGGATTTCCCAGCTCCACTAATCATGGATTAAAGATAATCAACTGTGAACAAACTGGCCATTAATAGGAGATCCCGATGCACAATGGTCTAGTCAACATTGAGGGTGAAAAATCGAGTTAGGCAAAACATTCTACATTCGAGTTGTGCGGCTACAGAAAGAACACGTGACAGCGTTCGTAGGTAGACGAGTATTACGGCGGAAATGTTTAAGGGGAGCAATACAACTGACTATTTCTTCCCAGCAATGTTTGTGCAATTGATCGGTAATTGGAGGGGAAGGAAGATTCACTTTTAAGGGACTAGCTGGATAAATACTGTTTTCCAAACCTCGGGAAGAATCAAGAAGAGTAGGATAGATGACAAAACAAAAAGAGTTTACATAATGGATATGTTTGGCTAGAAGAACACCTCTTCAAAACTAAAGGGAATACACCATCTGGACCAGCGGATTTTTGTATTAAAAGATCTTTGAGGACTCTTGCAACTGGTACGATTGCGAAAAAAGATTTGTCTAATAGAGTCATTAACATTATCCAGTCAAGGAGGAGTCAAAACACTGCGTGACAAGGGTGAACTTGCAGAAAACTGGGTTGCGAGCGAATTTTTCTCCTCCTGCGAGCTGATGACAGGATTGTTATCGTGACCGACGATGGCCTGCATCAGCTAGTGCAGTTCTTTGCAATTTTTGGATCTTAGGGCATCTTCTTGTTTTTGATTTTGTTCTTAAGGCAAGACCGCGCTCAACTTCAGCGAAACTACACCTCACGATGCAACGCGGCAAAACATTATTTGTATGAAATTGTTCAAGCTATATCGCACCAAACGGCAACTGAACTTTATACAATTTCATACGAAATCGTGTGAATTGTATTTTTGCTGCAATGCAGTTCGGTTGGCGGAAGTCTAGCCTGTAATCATAAGGAATAATGATATTCTTATTGCCCTGGACACTATTTTCACAGGAAAATTGAGAAGGACTAAAGAATATCGAAATGGAAAGGAAAAATAGAGTCGGGTAAAGCATTCCACATTCGGGTAGTGCGGCTAAAAAAATAATACCTATACTTGACAGTACGTCCGAAATTGGTTCGAGGGTAAACTGATTTGCATTCCTAGAAGTACGAGCTGTTTAAAGGGGGAATGCAACTAGACACTGTTTTGTAAAAATAGCGGTAAAAGAATGAGAGATAAGAAACATGGCGGCGGTGTTCGAGGGATGCCAATGCTGCCATGATATTTCTATCGCCTATCATTTTCATAGCTCTTATTTAAATACTTTCCAATAGACTCAAGTGGGTTATTGGAGCACCTGTCCAAATGAGATAATTGTCCTCGAGTTTTAAACACATAAAGGCTTTTGTAGATTGTAGCCATTGTATCTTTTTTTTAATATTTAACAAATAAAAAACATGTATTTTGAATTTTGACCTTTATGAATAGATAAACATATAATTTTCCAATTTTTGTCCTAGTAAGTTTTTAGTAGGGAAAATCTAGGCGACAAAAACTTTTCATATAATTGGCAAAACCCTTGCTGGATTTTAGTACCACAAATTTAGACGAGGGAAACTTTTCAAACACTCGTGCTGCTCTCCCTAGAATTTTTTTATAGCGAGTTAGGTCAGTGGGTAGTGCATTGGATTGACAAAAAGGAGAAGATAGCGGGATCAAGTCCCACATAAGGCAACTTTTTTTTTTTTTTTTTTGCCTGACGAGGCAAAAGAGTTCATAGTCGTCAAGGCCCTTGTTCTAGCCTTTTCTAATCCTTGCTTGCCCCTTGCCAGAGTTTATGTAAAACTCTGTAGTGCCTTGTCGAAAACTGGATTGTTTTTCTGTGCGGGTTTAACTTTATTTGAAAAAAAAAACATGACTTCAACGCAACCTGTCAGATTCAATATCAATTATCAAGCCACCCCAGTATTGAGGGAAACAAAACGAAATATAATAATCAACATCAGTTCCGACGTTCGCAAGTTTTGGCAAAACGCAAGACGTACGGCACTTGATTTTTATATACGAGTAAAAGGAGTATTATAAAAGATATACGAGTATTATTAAGCTTGATATTTCAAAAGCTATTGACAGAGTCTATAATTAAGCTCTCTAATTAAAAATGCTGACCTATTCTGTCGTTTATTAGAACCAACCACCTCCTATTCCAAGTTTCAATTCTCGGTCACAGACCACACCTTAATAAAAATAATTCTGTAGCATTCGATGTGTCCAAAATGCGACGAAGGGCTGAGATTTCCTTCGAAAATGCAAGAATATTTGTCAACCTTTTCTATTCTAGCTTTAGTCTATAAGGCCTTAAACCTTCCAAGACTTGAGTACTTTTATAAGCTAAAACGGATTTAAGCTCCCTGGGTACAATTAGTAATGTCATAAAGGAAACATTAACATCTTTTAAGCAGCCCCATTTCCACATGCCTATCATTATTTGATAGTTTATTTTTTTAAACAATGTGCCAATTCCTCCCGTTAAACAATTCCCTCTTAAGATTTATAGTAAAAGTTCACCAATAGTCAGTCCCTTGAGAACAATTTCGGACGTACTGTCCTCAGTCGTACCACACAAATGTATAATGCCTTAGACCTGGTTTTCTTTTCGCCTTCCTTTTTTAATTATTCAGAAAACTAATGAGTAGGTTTCTTCTTTTAAATCCTTTCCTATTTTCATCAAGCTCACACCTTACTTAACATCCCAAGTTTAGACTGATCTCCTCAAGTCAGATCATGTATAAAAAAAACCTCAAAGTGTATTTTTCATTGAATATTAATAAGAACCACAAACCATCATCAACTCAAATATTGTTATATAGAATCATTGCTGAACCCGTATATATTCTCGTATATTAAAAAAAAAAAAAAAAATAAACTGTTATTGCAAAAACATGATTCCAAATAATAATTGCTTCCCTTTTGCACAATACTCGTATATGTAATAGAAAATCAAAAAAAAAGAACACCATATGTCTGTTAATCTACCCTCACTCTGAAACGTAAAAAATAAAAAAAATTCTTTACAATATTATCATTTCATTTCAAAGAAATAAAAATTGCTCGTTTTCAATTGGGCGCCATTTTTACTTTGTATCCTTAAAACACACAAAAATATACCATCAGTTATCCCTCATTGCACTCAAAAATCAAAGAGACACGATGACGATGACAACAATGAAGAAAGAATATTGGGAAGACATGACGATATACCCATTGACTATACGACGCACGACTCCGTCTTCGCCATGAAAAATCATCGATTGTTTGAAAATCTTATATTTTATTAAATTCGCAATAAAAACGTCTTGATTCGCAAAATTAAACTTCTTTCGCATAGTGTTAGTCGAGAGTCTAATAAATACAAAGAACAAAGCTCGAAAAGGCTATAAAAGTTTTTTTTTTGTTTTGTTTCACTTCGTTTTTGGCCAACGCGCTTGGAATATATTTTCATCCAGCGACAGCTGTCGTTTCCAGCTTCCATCTATCGTCGACAACGACAATGACTATGGAGTCGAGACTGCCAGGCCAGGCCGGCCGCATCGCGTATACATGTAATACATTACACTACCCAAAACTCACTTGCTGTGTGTCGCGTCCTTGTCGAAGTGACTCTGGGGCTGGCTTGCAAGGACTCAACTTCAACTGCTCCGCAGGGACACAGCGATTTTTTGGCGATAAAGGGAGTTATTTTCGTCAATGAAAAGTGAATAGGTGGAGACGGAGAGATGATGGGAGGGGGACCACCCATGGGTGCGCGCTCAATGCGGAGGCTGTGGATTTAGTGATTTATATTCCCCACCGGCCGATTACAACTTCGACGTTTTCTGATTCTTAAGCAGAGTCCTTATCCTAGAATGGCTCCATAAACTCGTATGTATTACACGTACATATATAATTTAACGTGCTGTAGAACCATCGGTTGCCGTCTTCGCCGTCATCGTAGAAATGTATGTATATGTTCCCCTATGAATTTTAGCTTTCAGCGACAATTAGTTAAATCTTTGAAAAAGAATTGTTTTTATTGCTGTTTTTTTTTTTTGTCTTAGAACTTCGTAATTCCTTGTGAATTGTATACCCACAGAATATTATTTGCTAGGTAACAAACAAAAGAGGAAAAAAAAAGCTAAATATAGGTATAAGGTAAGAAACATCTTGCGTACGTACATGACTCTTAGACTTGCAAACAGCTCAGGGGCTTACTCTCTACACTGAGGGTGTTGGCAAACAGTACTTAACCTTATTCGATCAGCAGCAGCCAAGTGAAAATGCATGGACAGAACAAGGAGCTCTTGAGTATCCTTCAGCGTGCAAATTCTCAAATATTTGCACTTTTCTCCATCATCGTCAGAGAGATATAATGTCATTGGCCAAGACAAGGGAGACATACTACATACAGAGCAACAAGGCCGGATTATTCATAACGCAAAGCAATGGTGACACGCCTATGGGCCTCGCGCGTCTCGTGGATATACATTGTTGCTATTTTAGACCTGAAGAAAAACTTGATAAAAACTGTCATGATTTTTCTATAAAGTTGAAGTGTAGATTTACAACAAGGTGGTGTCTGTCAATAATTATTTCCAATTGCAAGAATGTGTGTAATGAGACTTAATTGAATGTTGGTCTTACTTTAGGCAAATTGTGTATTCAGCCAGGTTGGCGAAGGGAGTAACATAATCTGAAGAAAATATGTGTACGTAGGTAGTATACTCGCGGAAACACATTTAGGAAAACTTTCTCCAAAGCTTACCTGCAGAAGCCTTGCAATCAAAAAATAATCGGTAGAGGGACCCTTATAGGACAAACACTAGAAAAATGGATTTCAAACCCTCTCAGAGAAACTTTAATCGAAGTATGGGAGGCCTCCCTGAACCATCCTGAATTATTAGTGAATTTAAGGATATTTTTCAGTGGCAAGATTGAGATGCGTCCAGTTCATCGACAGAGTATTCTCCGAGGGCTTCTTTTCTGGATCTGGCTGAGCTGGGGCATTCACAAGGGAAGTGATATGAGCCCTCTTCTGCCTCTTCATCCTGACACCATCTACATACATAAGTGAAATGTGCTAATACTCATTAAATGAGGCCTGCCTATCCTAAGTATGTATTCTGTTTTTTCTACTCGAAATATTTGGCCATAGATTTCTGGAAAGCCGACAAGTGTCGATTGTTGAGCATCTGATCTATGCGACCGCAAGAAAACTCTGGTGAATTCTGCTCTTTTCTTGCTCCGTTTTTGGCCAGTTGATCTGCTATTTCGTTTCCATAAATACCACTATGTCCTGTGACCCATCGAAGGATAACTTTGATTGTTGCGCTGTGTACTCTTAGCTCGTTACGGCAACGATCCACCAGTTCCTGGCTGTCTATAAAGATATCAATATTCCTATTGACTAATTCACATGTGGCAAATAAAAATAAATCGGGTGGCACAACGGCTCATGAAGAACCAGGGCCTAGTGACTAACAACTCGCAACCATTCCTGTGTGCGCCTTTCGACAGGAATGGAAGGGACCTACAATTTTATGCCGAATCCGAACGGCTAGACGAGAAGCACTTATTCGTGACAAGTGATACTCTTGGAGGATTTGTCAATTCCTCGCAAATGGCAGTAGCCCTGAAAAAAATTTTTTTTTAGTTTTTAGGTGGACGAGGCTGGGAAGCGATCCCAGACCTCCAGCGTGACAGTCAAACGCACTAACCATTACGCTACGGGCTACTACTGTGGCAAATGTTTTGGTTCTCAAACTGCAAGCATTTCTGCTTGGAAGGCACTGCAGTACTTTGCTGAAGCTTTATTGATCTGGTGAAAGGTGGATTATCTGAATAGATTCCTGACCCAACACCCTAGTTTGTTATGGAACCGTCCGTAAAGACTGAAACATGATTTAGGACCCCGTTTTCTTTCCAGAGTTCCCTTGTTGGGATATTAGAGCCACTGGGTTGGAGTATGTGTGCGGTGTAAAATAGTCCGTTTGAATGTCTATGTCAGTGAATTTCATTAAAGTTCTATGGCTCCTTTTCCAATTAAGTCTTATAGCACTTTTTGCCGCTTACTTACTAACTAAACCATCACCTCACGATCAATGAAGGGTCACTGCTTTGAGATATAACAGCTTTCCTTTCTCTTTAATCACGGACACACTACTTCCTAGGGCGGGCGATTTAGTATCGCGATCATTTGGTCGTTAAACTAGAAAGTGTCGGTATTTCTTGGGGCTGATATTTTTTAAGGACTGTCTTTTTGGGCTACAACAATGTTGCCCATTTTCTCAATGAGGCCGAGCCAATGCAGCTCATAGAGTTCGTGTTCTCCTCTATTCGCTCTCCTTGCACACACAACCAAATATCAGTCGAAGAATTTTTCCTTCGACAGCACCCAGTTCCCAGTATCAGCTCTCCCGTTCTGCTTATCATTCTGAAATTCTGAACTCAACGGCGCGTAAGCGTAAGCCCCGTAAGCAAGGACTGGCTCAATAAGGTTTTTGTTGAGAGTTATTACTGTTTTTCGCTTTCATTGAGTAACTTGCCATCCTCGAAGATCACGAGCACGCTGACGCTAACGTGCTGACATCCATGTTAGAGCAATACGGCTTATGGTATTTAAACTGGAGTATGAACATAGTTCAGACAGTCATCTTTTCGACTTCATTAGCTCATGTGTTGGGGGAGACCGGAGTATTCCTCATCCATTCTTGCATTGTTGACTTTTCATCGGACATTTGTAGCTGATTTGACTTTCTGGACTATATTCACACCTTTTTACAGCTCATAAAGTTCGGGATAATAAATTCAAAAAAATTCACAGAAACACTCATTTTTTTCCTTCGAAAGCGCCCAGTATGAGCCTCCGCGTTCGTCCAACCAACACTCAAAACTGTCAACCCGGACTGGCAGAATATGGGTTCTTTAGAGCTTACACTTTGTGTAACGCGTACTGAGTTTTTGATTCTTCTTCAGATCCTTGACATAATGATGGCTAACAATCCTCAGCAAGCACTCTGTTATCCGTGCCAGAGCGTAATGGCTTGGTTCCAATTCCGCTGATCTTATGGCGTCCAATTCTAAAGACTATCTGTACTTCGTCCATGTCTTTTTGGGCAGCTCATAGAATTTTCTATTATATCTGCTCCTCCATTCATCCACCTTGAACTTGGGATCAAATATCCATCCAAAAAGGTTTTATTTTGAGAGTGTTCAGTATCACTTCTCACTTTTGGCGACAAATGGATAGTATAAAGGTTTTGTAGAGCCTGCATCCCAGTCTTACGCGTAAGAGGAGTTTTGAACTCTTTTGTTAAATCAAGTAGTAGCGGTTCCCTCTTCGTTGGATATGAACTCCTCAACAACTTCGAAATTGTTCCTAACAATATTGACCTTTTTTCCTAGCCAATGGATAGGTGATTGTTTGTTTCGTCTTATCCTCGTTTACTTCTAGACATTTGTTTTTCAGTTTGAAGTTTTAGAAGTTTGTTTTTCATTATCTGTAAAAAGCTGATTATTATTCTCCAGATTTTTTGTTCCTTCCATATGAACACCTGTCCTGTGCACTATCTCGTCCATAATTATGTTTAAGAAATAACATTTTTGAGCATGTGCATCTCCTTGCCGAAACCAGTTCCACATTGCGTTGTGTGTTTCCGAAACTTTCTACTGTCGATCTTATGGTTCGAAAACCAAAGCTAATACCTGCCCATTTAAGTATTGTCGTAGAAGGTATTAAGAGGTTCAGACAGTAAGTTGCATCGTGTTAGTATGGCGCTATCGACTCGTTATCCGGAAGAACAATTCCACGTGTGCAAACACTTTTAGTTTTGATCCTGAAATCCCGAAGCAATTTGGCGTGGTCAGGAAATCGGGATATTGTAAATTTTGCTCCATCAAAATCTGAGCAAACGAATTTTTTTCCAAACTGAGATTTTTTGCAATCCCGTTCGGGCAGCTGATATTTCTGAGGCCTTTTGAAATCTCCTTTTCATGAACACGCCTATTTCCCGAAGCAATTGGGCGTGTTCAGAAAAATGAGATATCGGGAATTTTACTCCATCAAAATCTGTGAAAACGGATTTTTTTCTCAATAATTTGAGAGCCAAACTGAAATTTTTTGCAACCCTGTTCGAGCAGCTGAGATTGCTGAGGCCTGTTGAAATCTCCTTTTCTCACCTTTTCATGCACACGCCTATTTTCTTTACAGAGAAGAACTATCATTCTGACAACAAATAAAAAGGGTGCCGTGACATTTGGCCATGTGTCATATGGCCATAATTTGAAATATGGCCATGTAACACATTGTGAAAGCGTCAAATGGCCATATTTCAAGATTTGGCCATTTGTCGCTTTTACAAAGTGTCATATGGCCATTATTGCCATATGTCACTTTCAAATTATTCTTTTGCCAGAAGAACGTGTTTACAAAAAACTTGTAAGCGTTTTCAAAAATTTTTAGTTTAGTTTTTAAGATATTCTCCTGAATATTTTAAAAATTATTTAACATAAAATTTAAAAAGCAAAATTAAAGTATTTCAAAACAACTTTTTGAAAACGTATACAAGTATTTTTTAAAAATTCGCACGAATTTTTTAAAAATACTTGTATACGTTTTCAAAAAGTTGTTTTGAAAGATTTTAATTTTGTTTTCAAAGATCTCCTTAAAATTTTAAAAATTACATAACATAAAATTTAAAAAATAAAATTAAAGTTTTTCTAAACAAGTTTTTGAAAACGTATACAAGTATTTTAAAAAAATTCGCGCGAATTTTGATGACGTTTTCAAAAAGTTGTTTTGAAAAATTTTAATTTTGTATTTTAAATTTTAAATTAAATTCGCGCGAATTTTTGAAAAATACTTGTATACGTTTTCAAAAAGTTGTTTTGAAAAATTTTAATTTTGTTCTTAAATAATGTTTTATGATATAATTTACATACAATTTCCATTTGGCACATCAGGGTGGGCCAAAGCTCCACTATTTATTTATTGGGTTTTGACCCACATAAGTGGTTATTCGAGCATTAAACCATATGCCCAAAAGTCACAAAGAAATATGGCCATATGACCTTTTGAAAAGCGTCAAATTGCCATGTTTTCGAATATGGCCATTTGACACTTGCGCAATGTGACATATGGCCATATTTTGGAATATGGCCATATGACACATGGCCAAATGTCACGGCACCATAAAAAGCTCATTATAAGAAACGTTTAGCAGGGAAATGCCTCGACACTTCATCCAGGACATTTGATTGTATTCTTTTTTAGATGTTTTAGATGGGCATACGGAGCCGAGAGTACAGACATCGTTCATGTCTCCTTCCCCACCCATAGTTGGTTGATGACTTGATAAATTGATCGTAAGAAGGCTTATAGCAAGAACCGTTCAGGATGACCATTTGTAAATCTTTTAGAAACAGCACAAGGGTAACAATCCAGGTATTGACAGAGTTGCATGAATTCTAGATGGGATCGTGGTCACAGTGCGAGGTCAAAAAAATAACTCAGTAAACAAAAATATAGTTTAGGTACATATGCCTATAAGGCGCTTTGTTTGGCTTCTTTCAACCCTGCACACTCAAATATCTACTATATAATACCCAATGCATTATGGTGACCCCTCTTGTATGTGTGTGTTTCTGTGAAACAGAGGCACACAAGGACCAAATTTTATATTTGTTTTGGACTTAATTTTAATCAAAGCATATTACAGGAAGTGAATCAAAGTGAATATGTATGTACTATGTACTATGTGAAATATGTGTGCGTTCATTTGTGTCGATATGTTTATTTAGCAAATCCGGTGACAGATGGCTGTGTCCTTTCTGTCGTGCTAATGCTTGTTCTTCGTTTTCGCTTCGACCACATCAGTTTTAACCAAAAGTCTTTTGTATGTTTCACTTATAACACTATACTCGTACTCGTACACTATGGAGCGCCTAATTTTTAAAGTTTACAATGTTTTTTATATATAAGTCTTTATTTTTTTATTTTATTTTTTGTCCTGGATGTGCGCTTCCATATTTTCTGTATCCTCTTTTTTTATATTATTTTGTTTCCGGGCTGAAGTATTACTTAACACATTTTCTGAGTCACGCTGTAAGTACACTTATGTTTAGATTTTTTTTATTTTCTTGTACTTTGTTGTATCCTGGTGTTGCAATTTTTTGTTCTTTTTATGTTCGAGGGTTTTGAGAGTTGAGCACTCCACCTCACCTAGCTTTGATGTTTAGTAGAGCACATACACATTCAATCTTACTTACACACACAGCCGCACATGTACACAATAGCAAAGCACCCTCTGGAGCACGGCAACAACACGAGAGCTTGCTTTGGGGGTTTTGTCGATGCTGCAGCTAAACAATTCCGGCAAAACTTGATCTGGTTTGGCACCGTAGATGGGGTTTGTTTTTGATGGTAGTTTGTTGGTGTGGATTATTAAGAGGGTAGTTTTCTTATTTGTTTTATTTGCTTTGTATGCGAGAGTAAAGAAAAGAGGTTATATTGGTTGAGGAGGGGGGGGAATGAATGCACTGAATTCTGATTGCACATTGTCTTACAGATATTTGGGCCAGGAGGTAAGGATGAAGATTATGATGACCCACCGGTGACGTTATTACGTGGTCCACCCGGACCACCTGGTAACCCTGGAAAAGACGGCAGAGAAGGACGGGATGGCTTGAAGGGTGATCCAGGCGAGCCTGGTGAACCGGGGTCGTTGGGACCTCGCGGCTTAGATGGCTTACCCGGAGAACCAGGTATTGAGGGTCCCCCTGGATTGCCTGGATATCAAGGACCACATGGGGAAAAGGGAGATCGAGGTGACATTGGCCCACCTGGACTGATGGGTCCTCCGGGATTGCCTGGACCACCCGGATATCCAGGTGTGAAAGGTGACAAAGGCGATAGGGGTGACTCAGTGAGTATAAATTATGTTTTTTTTTTTTATGTTTTGAAAACTTAACTGTCTCTTATCTTAGAAGTACAGAAAAATGCGAAGACGACAGGATGACGGTATGGCTGATGCACCACATACGCCAACAATTGAATATGTAAGTGCATATAATTTTATTTTACATAATTTTAAAATTCACTTTTTCTATGAGATTACCTATAGTTAAAATTAAATTTAAGAAAAATTGTATGTGAGTTTCACGTGTCAAGGTAGGTGCATAATGAATATGTTGTGTTTGAAGGTAATAAATTAAAAAGTGATATAATTAGGGCTGGCCACGAGACGGGAAAAATCTCGGTCTCTATATATTTGGACCGAAATTTACAGAGAGTCTTATAAATTATAAAAATCCAATTTCAGTTAAATATTTATTTTCTTCTGCACATATTCAAACTATAATCGAAAATATTTCTTTCCAATAATCAACAGGTTGTCCGGAAATCATATTTTTCGGAGACGAGACCGAGACGAGACTTAATTATACGAGAACGAGACGAGACTGAAAATTTTCGATTTTAACGAGACCGAGACGAGACTTACAAAAGTCTCGCAGAATCTCGTCTCTTGGACCAGCCCTAGATATAATAAAATTCTGGCAAAACTGCCTATTTGTTTCACCTTTTTATTCCGAAAACTACTTCATAAATAGCTATTGAGATAATCAATACACAAGCAAGTTTTAGACTTAGTATGTAATTCTCGATTTTGCAAAACAGTGAAAATACGAAATAAAAAGCTACTACTATCTGCTACTTTAACTTGTGTGCTCGAATTTTGTTTTTTAACATCTTGTGGAAAAAAACACTCATACGCCATAGGTATTAGCCTAATTTTTTTAAAGAAAAAAACAATCTAGAGAAATTTCTTTGCTCGGATGTGACTTGTCTATCTAGCATACTGTCGTACGAAAAAAAAACGTTCACTGACTCGTTAACTTCACTAATCGCAATTAAGCAGTAATCCTAAATGAAGACAATTCATTAACGTAATGCTCACCTAATTAATGCAGACCCTTTTTCTAAGATATGACTCAAAAGTTATGGTTTAAAAGTATACTAATAGCATAAACCTAAATTAATAAAATCAAATGAAAAATTCGAGAAGAGTTTCGACGCAAAAGTTGTGGTGAAATAGCACACATACAGAAATGCTTACACGAAATCATAAACGAAAAAATGATTTTTGTTCTCCAGTTGTATGTTCGAGGAACGAATTATAATATAATATAATAATGGCCACGTTCACTAACTTATACCAAACTAGCTGGATTAGTTTGTTTTGTTGTTATCACAAATATAAGAATAGTTTTAATTTCTCCCAACATTTCAAGTTGTTATCCAAAGTTTGAGTGCTGCTAATCAAGTGATTGAAATGGAAAAGCTAAGAACTTACTTCGAAAATGCAATTGCCACCAAAAATATCATCAATTAATTCAGAGTTTTAAAATTACTTTATAATGAACAGCAATATTGAAAGTCGTACAAGACCGTTTTGAAACCTTTCCTAAATAAAATTTAATTAATTAAAAGTTATACCCTCAATACATGCATGTATGTAGTATTAGGGTGGTTCTTATTCGTTCTCTTATGCGAAAATTGAGTGCGACGCCCCCTAAATCATGTCTAAAAAAATGATTAAAACATCCCCAATTTTGTTCAGATTTTTATCTCTAACCCTTCCTGGCCATATTTTGATAAGATTTTTTTTATTTTTTGTATTCTTGGATTTACAGTATATAAACACTGTACCAGGTGTCATTTTTGAACTAATCAATGAAAAAACTTGGAATTAGGCTCAAATGAAGCGTCTCTGAAAACTCTGCAGCCGCATGCATGTTTGAAAAAATGTCGGTCATTTGTTTAAACTTTATTGATAATAAACAAAAAGGCAGATTTTTTGTTTCGTTCAATACGCGAAAAGTAAGCAACATTTTGACATAAATTATATTTTTTTGATAAATTCTCCATCGTTTTCACTAACCTGAATTAAATGAGATTTTTCCTTATATATTCGACACTATCAACGTTTCGATGTGTTATGTTAATATGATAATAAGTCATTGTACTGAAAATGGCTATAGCGGCGGCGTCTGCATTTTTTTTTCTTGTTTCTATGCACTTTCTTCTTAAAGAGGCTATACACTGTCATTCTTTTTTCTTTGAAAGTGAATGATTCCATGTAAACAATAATCATAATCAACTATAATGATGAAAAGACAAAAAATTAAAAGAAAAAAAAATTGCTAATGAAATAGGGTCAGGAAGGGTTAGGAATACAAATCTGAAAAAATTAGGGAATTTTTTTTTTGAACTCTCGGGGGCGTCGTCAATTTTTTTCCCCTAAGAACCACCCTAATGTAGTATACGGGTAATATAGTAGTCAACAAAAATCCACAATTCAAATTTTCGCGGATTTTTGTTGACGTTTTCATTTGTAAAATCAAAAATATTCGGAGGAGTCAGTCGAATGTGAACACCATCATATGGGGTACAAATTATATTTTGACAGAATACATCGTTCCATGGTATAAAGAATACAAGGTATGCTGGATATGAGATTCGTGTGACGTCATTGCGAGTGACAGTCGTTTTGATTGGTAGATTTCGTTTGCGAAAGCAAAAATGTGGGCTTTCTTTCCTTTTCTTTCCATCTGGAAATTGAGAACCAAAGAATACTATGATTGAGAACGTTGATGACGTCGACAAGAACTGTCAAGCATACCTTGTATTCTTTATACCATGATTTCGACCGGGATGAGACCGAGACGAGACCGGGACGAGACTCCAAATTTAAATTTTCTCATAAAAAGGTGAGACTGAGACCGAGACAAGACTTAATTATACGAGACCGATACGAGACTGAAACTAGACTTACAAAAGTGTTGTGGCCCAGGGCTGGCCTTTGAATTTACCATACCAATGCTAAATCAAAAGAATCCATAAAAATATCTGTCTTCCACGGGTGTTTCTTGGAAGAGGAAGAATTTGCAATGAGGCTCCAAAGTTTAGGTATGTTCCTTTACTCTGAATACCTATGATTTTCTGTGCATTCTATACTCTGCTCTGGGAGAGCTTTTTCAAACATACACGTGCTGGCTGGTGTTTGCATTGCACTCAACTTAAGAAATTGCCTGTGAAATAAAAAACAGAACCCCTGACTTCCATTGAAATTGTGTTTGTAATATTCCATAAACCCACGTACATCCCGTTATGACCTGTCTGCTCCGTGATTGTGAGGAGACTGAAATAAGAAAGAACAAGATACACACAATTTGCCTCTCGCTCGCTTAATGTGTTTATCACAGATAAGCAATACCATAGATAAACAAATAAAGATACAAATCTTTGGCTGTCAATCCGGTTTGCCTACAAGCTAAAAGGTGGGTTTAGCCGTGGTGGAAATCAGTAAGTTTTACTAGTGTGCTTTAAAACACGCATACTAGTGCAATTTACTGATTTCCACCACCGTAACTTAGTTGTTGGATTTCACATTTATTCATGGACACAGAATTAAATTACAAAAACAACAATGTAAACAAATGGGTTTTGGGGGGTAAAACGTACGAAAGTTGTGTATCTTTATATTGTTTATCTATGGCAATACCTAGATGGGAATCTACGGCTGTCAATTGGGTTTGCCTACAAGCTCAAACGTCAAATGGCCGTGGTGAACATCGGATTTTTGCACTAGTGTACGTGCAGACGACCGTGGTGAAAATCGGATTTTTGCACTAGTGTACTTGAAAAAAAAATCCGAGTTTCACCTCGGTTCGTGAACAAAATGGCGGATAATTTAAGAATCCAAGGGTTTGTTTAAATGTGCTAGGTTCTTGTATGCCGATTTCCTTTCCACGATTGCAGATTATTTTTTTTTTGTTGTAAGGAAGTCGCAAAAAAAATCGTGTAGCCGGTGTAAATTTTCTATATGAAAGATTTGATTTTTGATCTTTTTTTCTAAACAAATCAAATTTTTCTATCACAGATTTGATTTTTTTGTTGAAATGAAAGTTACATTAAGGTTTAACTACATATACCTACCTACTTTTGGCAAAAAAGTACAAAAGTGAGAATTTAAAATGTTCGCTAAAGAAACCTTCTTGCAAGAAAACATACAAAAATTGTTTTGGCAGAAAACGTAGTATAACTTCTTATTAGCTGTAGAGCTACTAGCGATGTTGTATTTGTAATGCCTGTAAAATCGTACTGTACTATGGATGGCTTTTGTGATAAAACACGCCTATTGTGTTTTTTCCTCAATCAGAATTGACTTTATTGCAGTTTTTGCAATTAAGAACAGATGAGATTCACACCATTGTGGGAGCTTTCTTTTATCCCCATACAAATTAATTCTGGCAGATGAAGGTTTTGTTGGTATTCCAAATGTTTCGCATCGGCTTAGGAGACCATTTTTGTTGCAACACAATTTAAATTGTGTAAAGGATCTTTCAAATCAACGTTAAAGGCTCTTCCAAACCAATGTGAAACATTCGTTGCGGCGAAGAAACATTCGCATGTCAAAATTTATTTACATGGTGATAAATGAGAGTGCCCACACCAACGCGGCGGAGAAACATATAAATTAATTTTGACTGACGAATGTTTCTTCGCCGCAACGAATGTTTCGCATTGGTTTGGGTAAACCTTAAATCGGAGCGAAACACTCACGACGACAAAACATTCACTTTTTAAAATTAAGTTAGTCCCGGTCTACATTGAACGATTTTTCCAGTGCCGATCTTTTGTTCGTCGGTGAAGGGAGTGAAAAGTGAGGGGTAGGGATCAAATCGTTTGTACCAGAAAACTCGAACGATTTTTCAAGTCTGGTATGTTCTCTCTCTTCTCCTTTCCAGTTTTTTGTGTGTGTTCGGTGTCAGTGTGCCATTCGTTTGATGGTGTGAGTGAATATCAATGAAAAATGAAGAGCACAGCAATAAAACAAGGAAGAAGAAAAGGAAAAAATCTTATGGAAAAAATTGTTCTGTGTGTACATTTCACACGATTTCTGGAAAAATCTTCGTGGAAAAATCGGGCAATGTAGATCGGGACTTACATGAAAATAATTGAGAGTAGGTACCCACAATGAAAGCGGTGCGATTTTCCATATGAACCCGATGACTGACAAAAATGTTGTCCACGCATCGGTTTGGGGGCCCTTAAATTAATTTCTCAAAATTTACGTCGAAATTTGATCATGATGCAATCCAACCCCTTACGTATAAATTAAAATAATTTCATATATTAAGTGTGTCTTTACCCTAAAACTAAGAATATAGTAGCTGTCAAATTTGCCATGGTGAATTTAATTTTTGTTGATTTCTCGAACCTTATTATTGGTTGGCGAGATTTTTTTTTTATAATTATTGTGCTGTAGAGCTGAAAAAAATTGAAATTATGTTTTTAAATTTCATAAACATAATTAGGTTTTTTGCCCTTTGCTATACTCTGCTCAAACAGGGCCCCTTCGGAGGCGACAGAGTTCTACAAAAAGTTCTCATCGCGCATCGTCTGCCCAAGTAGCTTTTTGGCGAATTGGAAGAAAGAAACATGAAAGCACCAAAAGATTTTTCATTGAAATTCAAGGACTTGTTCAAGTTCCGCTTGCCATGCGGGCATTGTGCTTGGTGAAACAATAATTTTTTTGTTAATTTATTTTTTAATGAAAATCACAAACACCGGAATAAAAATCTTCGCACAGCACATTTATGAAAAAAAAAATGAACTGTCAAACAAATCAAATTCACCGCGTTAAATTGTTGTTGCAGTTCACATCTATTCATCGACACGAAATGAAATTACAAAAACAACAATGTAAACAAATGGGTTTTGGGGGGTGATACGAACGAAAGATTCCTATCTAGGTATTGCTTATCTGTGGTGTTTATTAAAAACAACACATTGATTCAGAGTTCCCATACGTCAGGGGATGGAAATTCTAATAGCTTTTTCTTTGGTTTTTGCTATGTAGCTTTCAGAATTATAGCTTTATAATCAGTGTTGCCAAGTCGAAATTCCAAATAAAGTCAAATCTGACTTGTTGACTTTATTTGTCTCTTCCAAATCAAGTCAAAAAAAAGTCAAATATTTGAAAATTTTGTTTCTAGTAAAAAAAAAGTCAAATATCAAAATACCAAATACTAATGATAACATAAATACATTTTATTAATTATAAACAAAACATAAAGTATTTCAACTTCATTTCAACGAGCTAATTAAAATAAATAATATTTCATAAATTATTATTAGCCGTGTTTTTTGAGAGAGTGACTAGCAACTCAGCAAGAATTTTTACACGCAAAACAAATTATTTAAGAGAGTTTTGTTTTCCGTGTAAAACTTTTACTGAGTTGCTAGTCACTCTCTGAAAAAATACGGCTATTATTTATGAAAATAGGAACATAGTTACTTAAGTTAAGGTACATAAAGTACAAAATCTGAGCTATCGCATTCAATTTCATTGGTTATATCTATATTTTTGTATATAGCATACATATGTTCCAACTTTTTTTTTACTTCTGCAGGAACGTTATTGCAACAGTTTTTATTGTGCAAATGATTTCTTATCGTCAAAAGAGAATTATTTAAGAACAGCTTAACTTTTCATAAAAACAACGTAGGAAAACGATTTTGGTACCACATTAAAGGCAATTATCTCATCTTTCAAATAATAGCTATTTTTATGTTAAGTTAAATACACTTTGAGATACTAGGGCGTTTTAATAGTCATTTTAGAGCTGTGTCTTAGTTAAACATAGCTTTAGTTGAATTTTCGGACGATAATTCTATTTTTTTAAGTTTATCATTTCAATATATTTCATGCTATTTGTGTAGTATACCAAGTTAATTATCTTATAAGAATATAAAACCAACAATTTATAATTAAAATCGGTCTGTATTCATTGAGCCACAATTGTCTTGAACTGTAGTTTAGTTAAGCCTGGGTCTATCTGCGACTATGAATATGCCCCATTAAGTTTGAAGTCTTGAAGAGAAACATTTTTAGCACTACCTTTGGAAACCAATATCTTAAAAAATTAAGTGGTGACGTATACTTTTCTTAGCACCATCGATAAGTTATTTTAACAACCTTTTATTAAATATATAATAAAGTTCCATAATAATAACTAAACTATTATTTGCAAGATGAGAAAACTACATTTCATTTCGCATCAAAATCATTTTCCTACGTCTGCGTCTGGTCTTTTAAATGAAAAGTTATGAATAGTAATTTCGAAAAAAAAAACTTAAATATGGTGTTTGCAATCAAAAACTTCAAGCTCAAATATCTCGGATTTCCCATGTACAATTTTGAAAATATTGCAATTAAATATATACAAAACTCAGCATCACCTTTCATTTGATACCAATTTATTAGTGTTGGCCTAACAACCAAATTTCATACAAATTTGCCCATCATCCTTTCGATTTCGACTTCAGCAATGTGCACTCAATTAATTTAAAGATGATCATGATGATTCATAAGATCTTTCCAAACATTGTTCCTCTCCATTTATTATTAATAAATGACACCTGTAAATGATTTCTTAGCAATTAATTAAGTTCTATTCCACTAAAACTTAATAGCTCAGTATTTATTATACGGCGTAAACGTGTGTTCCAAACCATTACTTTCTGAATCAACCAATTAAGATACATATTTTTTTCACTCATTAACATAATCAAAATATTTTTCCCCATTCAAAAAAAAAAGCTGTATGGACCCCCTGGACCACCCGGCCCGATAGGTCCACCTGGTCATCCAGGCCTAGCAGGAGAACGTGGTTTAGATGGACGCAAAGGAGATCAGGTAATAATTATTTAAACAAAAAAAAAACACCCATATAAATATACATAAAACACATCATGGAAACAAGTTTTTTAATCTGACAAAAAAAAATCATCCATCATTTTAACGCTTTAGGGCGAGAAAGGACTGAAAGGCGATCAAGGTCCAATGGGTTTACCTGTAAGTTAATTATATATTTTTTCATAAATGTATGAATATTTTTTGTGTTCGCTTTGACGAACAATAAACGAAAAAAATGATGACTATTAATTTATCGATTGATAATGAATTTAATTAGGGTCCAATGGGAATGCGTGGTGATTCTGGATCGTTTGGTCCTGCAGGAAAACCTGGACATCCGGTAAGTGTTTTTTTTTATTTGATTTTTGTATTTTGCTTTTGGTTAAAGGGATGTACTCTGGCTTAGTTTATTTACTTAACATCATTCACTGTCGTATTCGTAACTAATCAGTGTAATTTTTCTAATTTCTAACAGGTGTGGGCTTATTAACCAAACACTACTTTACGCTGACAAACATAAAAAAAATAATAAAAAAAAAAAAAAAAAAAAAAAAATATATCCGGCAAAAATGTTAATGGGCTGCTACTATATACTCTACCACTCTACTGCACACACAAGTTATTTGTTGTTGCTATCAGAAAAAAAATAAAAAAAAAAAGAACTCAGCAAAAGTTTCCCGCCAAAAATCAATAATATAATTTTTTTTGTATTTTCCAAATAAAATCTTTTCAGTTTGAAAATTTTAGTTTTCCATGGTTGTAAATATTCCATTCAATGCACGCTTTTCCTTATTATAACCTATTTTAACTATAAAAAAATAATTGTTGTAAATTAAAAAAAAAAAAAATATAAATATTAAAAAAAAAATGCTGAAATTGTAAAAAAAAACATAAAAAATTCTATTTAATTCAAATTAAAAATAAAATACATTTCGTCCATTGCAAATAATTATTCATATACATTTTTTAAAAATTAACATACGCACACCTCATACATGCATACATTATTATCCCATATTTTTTTATAAAGACAAAATACATACATACGAGTATATCGCTTTCACTTAAACCTCTTATTCCTACCTTCCTATATATAAATATTTACATTTAACACCTACCTTACTCAACAAAAAATGTTTAATATCTAAAATTAAATCCGAATTGAAGTTCAACAACAAACCATATCGCATTACAGAATTTACAACTAAATAGTATATTTTTAGCCGTAGATTTTTACTTTTCTCTCCACATTTTCTCTTACAACGCTAACCTTTACCACACTTTATTTGTCATTTTACCTGCCCAAATTGTTTTTGTTTTGTTTATTTTTTTCCGTAATGGATCCTTAAAAAATTAAAGAACAAAATTAATAATAAATAGCATTTGTTTCATGGAAGCAGTTTTTGTACCGTCCATACGCTTTGTATAATTGATTATACAAAAGCTTTTAAACAAAACAAAATAAATAAAATAAATTATATAATGTAGTACAATTTTTCTACAAATTGGAATAAACTCTTCCAATGATCATTGCATAATTAGCTAGGTTAAACTAAAAACAAACAAAAAAAAAAACTACAACAAAGACATATTTACATGCGTATGAAATAAAAATATATATGTACTTCTTATTGGTTTCATATCATATAATATACTAAATTAAAAAAAAAAACCCTTAAAAAATAACTGACTTTTTCCATCTTTATTCAATTAATAATTAAACAAAAAAAAATTGTCCTATTTCAATTGAATATAATGTGTTACTTTTGAAAAAAAAATCCAAGTCTATACCTATAAATAAAAGTTTTAAAATTTTTCAATTATACTTTTATCGATTAGATAAAAAAAATATACTAAATTCAATTACTAACCTTAAACATTAATTCCACTTGAGATCAATTAAATAAAAAATAATAAATTATATAATTCCATATTTAAGTGAACTAACAACAAAAAAAAATTAAAAGTATTTTTGTAACATAAAACATTATTGTAAAATTAATATTAAATTTACTAACTCTTTTTTAATCATTATTATTATAAATAAATTTGAATTTTGCATTTCCGCGGAGTGTATTGAATATTATAATATTTTTTTTTACATAAACTTATATATACATGAAAATATAATACGTTTAATTGTTTGTTTTAATTTTATTACTCAAACAATTTGTATATAATATAAAAATAAAATTAAATATTAGTAACGTTATTAAAAATATATCTATTAATTTTTTTTATAAACAAAAAAAAAATTAAACATAAGAAACAAAAATCGAAAATCATTTGTTTTAAATGTGTTTTCATATTTTGGGAGAAAAATTAAAAGTATTAGGTATAAAGCGTATCATGAAGCTAATGTGTGTTTGTGACAAAAAAAAAATAAATAAAAAGAATGTACTCTATGAGCTGAAAATAAATCAAGCTAAAAATGTATTTAAAAAAAAAAAGGAAACCAATCCTAATTCAAAAGTTCTAGAGCATAAGAATAATAAGAATGTTTTATAAATTGGTAAAGAAGAGAATAATTGAAGAATAAATGTGCCGATATCAGGAGAAAGTATTGAATTTTCATTATTATTATTTTTATTATTAAATTGAAATGATACAAATGTTTTACTTTCAAACAATCGATTAACTTAAAAAAAAAAACTTAAATTAAATTTATGTAGTTTTTTTGTAAAATCTTAAAGAGGATCATAAAATATCTGAGTTATACTTTTCGGTATTATGGTCAATTGGCGTTGGGCGCCATTTTGAGTTTTAGACAAATTGTTTTTATTCAATATATTTCTTATTTTTAACTTCAAACTAAAAATACAAGTAACAAAAAATGTTGTAGGTAAATTTAATTTTTTCCCCAATGGGTGAAATTGACAATATTTAAAAATAAAATTAGTGTCGTATTATCTCGTTAATTTTAAAATTGCCCACTACTCCTTAATTGGAATCACTTAAATTTGCCCGGTTTACAGGATAAAAAGATTTATTATTAGAGTTATTTTAGAAAAATTAGATCTCATCCAAAACTTTTAGTAAGTTATCCAATGTGAGATATGGGTGTAGGTGCGGGCCAATTCTTATAGACTCCCTGATTACAGCAGTGTCTTCCAAGCGGAGGTCCTGGCAGTGACTAAGACTACCGAGTGTTGCCCCCCAACTAGTACAAAATGTAGCGTAGCGGATTTAAAAATTTAACATCCTGATTGTTTAAATAAAAACAACATTTTAATGATAATTCAATCTTTTAATAAAAAATATTCATCGGAAGTAACAAATATACAACCATAAGATAAGAAAACTATAACTTTAAAACATTTAAAAATTTAAATAAATTATCACCCCTATTACGGAATTCGTATTATTAAGTCGTATTTGGTTGTATGTTGGGCTTGTTTCCTTAGTGGTTAAACGTAATCTTTTTTGGTAAAAGTCTTTTGAGAATTTACTAAAAGAGATATTGCGATGGTGGTATTTAAACTTAACAATATCATCAATCAAAAGACATGGCGAAAAGATCAATTTGTGTTCTTTGTGTTCGGCCAAAAAATCCTTAGGATGTTTCGGAGACATCTATTTTCGAATTGGAACCTTCCTTGTGACAGAGGCGGTCACTTTCCATGTACTACACCCATATAGTAGTACTGACTCTACGTTCGACCGGAACAGTCGCAGCTTGGTCTTCGTATTGTAGACGTTGCTCCTCCAAACTTTAGACAGCATGCCGAAAGCAGCTTTAGCTTTGCCGATTCGGCAGTTAACATCTTCATCCGTACCACCGCTGTCTTTTGAGACAACACTACCGAGGTACAGGAAGTTGTCCACCGCTTCAACCTGCTGTCCCTCAACGACAACTTGAGAAGAAGATTCAGAAATGTTGAGGATTTTTGTTTTCCCGGTGTTGATCCTCAAACCGACTTTGTTTGCCTCGCATTCCAGATTAGTCACCATATGATGAAGATCCATAATGTTGTGCGAGAGCAAACAAATATCGTCAGCGTAATCAAGATGTTGCAGGAACGAAAACATCGTCCATCGAATTCCACGCGCTTGCTCGGCTAGAGCTGCATGAAGGATATCCCCTATAACCACCAGGAAAAGTAGTGGAGAAAGCAAACATCCGTGACGAACTCCGCTATGGATATCGAAGTCCTCTGAGACCTTTCCGTTGTGTAAGACTTGACACGATGCACCCTCGTAGGTAGCCTTTATAATGGCGGTAATCTTCTTGGGTACTCCTCTCCTACGTAATGCCGACCAAATTAAATCTCGATTCAAACTATCGAAAGCATTTTCGAAGTCGATGAAGAGCAAATGAAGAGGGGAGCGGAACTCCCCGCATTGTTCTATTATGATCCTCAAAGTGTTGATGTGATCAATGCAGGATGAGCCTGCACGAAATCCCGCTTGCTCTTTGTCTAGAGTAGAATTTTCGCCATTATCTTTGCCACCGCGGGGAGGACACAGATCCCTCTCCAGTTTCCGCAATCCGTAAGATTTCTCTTTTTTTGGTAGTTTGACGATCATCCCTTTTTTCCATTCAATGGGGAAACTTTCGTTCTCCCATGCCTGTGCTATTAAGGGGTGTAGCAACTTCGCTGATGATTGTGGATCTGCTTGGTAGAGCTCAGCGGGAATGTCGTCCAAACCTACCGTTGTTCTTGTTCTTGAGGGATTTGATTGCTGCTGTTATCTCGGCTAAACTGGGAGGGCAGGTGCGAATACGGGAACTAGTTTCTACGAATAGCTCATTTGGGTTAGGGGCTGGAACACCTCCGCTATCGCCTATGTGGTTGAGCACGCTAGCAAAATGTTCCTTCCATCTCCTGAGCTGATCCTCATCCGTAACTAGCAGGGTGCCGTCTACATCCTTGACGAGGTGTTGTTTTCGGGAGTTGTTGTTTCCAACCAATTCCTTGGTTATCTTGAGACGGTACCACTGTCGCACCTTGATGCTGCTTCCTCTGCCTGTTCTGCGAGGACATTTATGCGCCTCCTTTTGTCACGTCTGACACTACGCTGCACTTCTTTTCTTTTCCTACGGTACTGAGACTCGATGTTAAATCTCTCACCTACTGGGGCAGCCGCAAGTTGGGATCTAATCGCGTTCCTTTCTTCAATCTTACTCCATGTATCTGCAGAAAGCCATGTACTTTGGCTTTTCTGCCTTATTCCCACAGACTCAGTTGCGGCAGTTGCAAAGGCCTCTTTTACATTGCTCCAGTGATGGTCTGCATTTTCTGGCGTGGCAATGCTGAAACTTCTGCTTCTGCGGCGAGGCGGTCCTTATATCTTTGGCGCACTGTAGGATCCCGTAATCTGTCGGTATTGTACCTGGGTGTACGCAGGAAGTTTTGCCGATTTCAATGTACTGAAGCAATTCGAAGTCGAACGTAGGCAAGCATAAGATGGTGATCGCGAGGTAACCCTACATCAGCACCGCGTCTGTTTCGGATGTCGAGAAGACAATTTTTAAAGCGCTTGCTAATAGCAAAGTCATCGATTAAGTTCGTTGTACATTGACGAACTGTGGATAACCAACTTATCTTGTGCGAGATCCTATGCTCGAACAGAGTACCTCCAATGACTAGCTGATTTGCGTTACAGAATTCAACAAACCGCTCTCCATTGTCGTTCCGTTCCCCGATACCGTGGTTACCCAGAACGTGCTTCAACGCTGTGTTGTCCTGACCAACCTTAGCATTAAGATCTCCCATTACGATAGTGATGTCTCCATTCGGCAAGCTTCTGAAAACCGCGCTAAGTTAGCTGTAAAATTCGTCCTTCTCGGCGTCCGACGCTTCCTCAGTTGGGGCATAGCACTGGATGATGGTGATTTTTCTTAATTTACTCTGGAACCTGGCTGTCAATATCCTGTCGTTGATGGGTTTCCAGGTTATAAGACTTTGCCGCGCCTTTGGAGTCAACATTAAACCTACGCCGGAACATCGGGAGCTTCCAACTGGTTTTCCAGAGTAAATAAAGAAAGTGCTTTTCGAAGGTGAATCCACCTGCCCTGCGCTCAACCATCTCATTTAACTCAGACCCAAGATCTCTAGGTTGTACCGTAGGAATTCTTTCTCAAGTTGGAGGAATCTGGCGTTTTTAGGGCCTTCTTCGCAAACACATTCCAGAATCCAATCTTTGTCCTTGTTTGATAGCCAAAAGTCATCATCGTTAGATCATTCCTTATCCGAGGCTGTAGTTGCCGATTCGAAGCGGTTGATTTCTTTACATGTGGTAGGTTGCCAACCCGTCACACGACCCCCAGACCCGAAGGGCCGGATCCTTGTGTAGCCTTAGGACAGCAGGCCGGATAAACCGATACCAGTAGCCCACTACGGGGATATGAGTGCTGCCGTTGGCCCTTGAAGGTATCATCCGCCACCATCTCTTTTTCAACACCCTGGCTAGTACTGAAAATCCTTACTGACCTCAGCTCTAAATATTTCAAAGTAGCTCACGTAAGGTCTCTGTCGTCCATGCTGTTGGTGACACCGTTGATTCTGATGAATTCATCCGCCGCACACCTTCTTTCTGATGGGCTCGTCTAAGACTTCAGCCGACTTATACACCCAGTCATTTCCGACAGAGTATTTATAGTGTTGATATTTTTTTCTCTTGTTTAACACTCGTGCTTATTTGTTTGGCAAGTCTAGTCCGGATGGACGAGACCAGTACCCGATGGTTACCACTTGGAGGTAAAATAAGCACAATTGATGTGTAGTATTCGTTACATCACTGGACGCCTCTCAGTGACTACCCGCGTCCTACAACATCCAACCATCAAAACCCAACATACGACTAAATACGACTTAATAATACGAATTTCGTAATTGGGGTGAATGTATCAGGTAATCATAAATTTTATGCAGTTATTTGAAGCTGAATCGCTTAAAAATAAATATTTTTATGAATATTTAGTGATTTATATAATGAGTTGCATAGTAAGACATTTTTTGAGCATAACTAATGAAGCGAGTAGGTTAAAAACGCCTCCGACATTCTTTAATAATGCTTTTGATTGCATTATTGCATCTACAGTGGAGATATTAAGATTATTTCTCAAATCGTCTTTAATAATATTCAGGCTCGAAAAGCACCTTTCTGCAGTTGCACTGCTATGAGGCAAACTACTTAGTGTAAGTGCATACATTTTCAAATGCGGCCTTTGCCTCAACAATTTATTAAATCCAAGCTGGTTTCATGCTGTCGGGAAGAGCTGAGAGTTCTTGCCACACAGCACAACATCAGACTCTGTTGGGTCCCAGGACTCTGTGAAATTGTAGGAGATGAAAAAGCCGATGAACTGGCAAGGACTGGGTCATTGCTACATCCAAGCCTAATAGACTCCAGTGTTAAAATTCCACCCTGTGCAATTAAACAAATCATTAGTAAGAAGATAGTGGAAATTACCAATGACAGGTGGAACTCACTTGCAACATGTACCACTACGAATCTGTGGCCCAGCTAAAATAAGAAAAAAAAACAGATAAAATCATGAACCTTAAAAAGAGATCCCTGAAGCTTCTGATAGGAACAATAACAGGACACAATCTCTTAGGGTATCATAAAAACAAAATGGGACTGAATACTGCAGGCCTATGCAGAGGCTGCGGAAGAAAGGAAGTAGAGGAGGGCACCCTTCACTACCTAGGTCACTGTCCCGCACTCTGCAACATTAGGAAAACATTTTTGGATACCTACTTCTTCAACGATTTAGCAGGAATCTCGAAGTCAACAGATAATAACATCTTAAATTTAATAAACTTCATCAACGCCTCGAAATGGCTCGATGCTCCATAGGATTTCATAGGTTATATATTTTAAAGGGATGGATGGTCCAATCCATCGGGTTATCACAAGGGATCAATATTGATCTAAGTGTGGCAGGAACAAGATCTATACCGGCAGTCCAACAACCTAACCTAACCTAACCTAAAGGTGAGATCACTTTTCATATACATAATTCACATCCGTTAGTCAAAACAGAAAATATCAGTGATTTTGTTTAGAAATGAGGTTACTCCAAGTAAGTTTATATTATTGAATGACGTTTGTTTCATATTTTTTCTGGGGACATATTTGATTGGAGGTTTTTTAAGGACTACTGAAGGAAAGAAAGACTGGCCACAGTAATTTGCACTTAGAAATTTTCGAATTAAGCAAAGGAAGTTTTTTTTGACCAATTGGCAATAATATTGTCTAGATCATAATTGGAACGGCTAACACAATCTTCAATATGTCCGAGGGTAGTAGTTGAGAGTCATCAGCATTCAGCTACATAGCGGTGCTGGCTAACTAGATGGCAGCTCGTTAATATTTAGGGAAAATAAGATGGGTCCATAGGTAGAACCTTTTGGTTTACTAGGAGATACAGTGAGGTAGGAAAGCAACAATTTAGTGGCAGTGAGTGAAAAATTAAGATCTCGCACTGAAAAACTGGTCCTTAGGAGTTGGATGAAGTGTTTCGAGCTAAAACGAGATTATGTCGAGAAATAAAAAGTTTTTTTCCTGAAAAGGGCATTTCCTCTTTTAATTTTCGGGGATTTATACCAACCCTCGTATTCCCAAAGGTTTTCATGAATTTTATATCCTTTGCAGCCAGTGGTCGTAAGCCAGCTTGTGTAGACTAGCTAGTTTTGGACCTTAGAGGAACATAATATGGGTTGCTTTTCGGCTGCTTACATCATCGCTCGGAGTTGGATTCGAAGAATTGTCGGGCCACAGCCATTTAAGCCGCAGTATTTTGAGTTGTTTTGACTACGTTGAGCTATATAGGCCGTCAATCTCGGCATTGAATCTCCCCCCCCCCCCCCACATCGCTCTGATACACACTGCACCAGAAGTGATACATGATGAATCCTCCTTTAAAAGCACTCTATCAGATTTTCATCCGATATTTTTAATGTCCATGCTATTGCCCCATAGAGCAGGACCGAGATTATGAAGGTCATTTCTAAATGTCCTACTGAGATAGGCCCTTACTATTCTTAAATGCCTTCTTATCCCAAAGAAACAGCGGGTAATTCTTCGTTTGGTCTCTGGACTGATGTCATTTTGCGAAGTAATAGTGGAAGGCCACTTCGAAGTTACATCTATCTATCGTGACGTTGAACGGAATTTTGACCACTGTTGTTGCCTTGTTAAATAGGTTGCATCTTGCATGATAACTGTTCGCTGGTGTTCTTACGAGATTTCACTATTGTCATCCTGCGCAAGCAGAAGAGTTTCGTAAGGATGCTGAGATACGACATAGATCTGTAGAACTGGTCCCAATTCATTCTATCATACGCGACTGTTAAATCGTCGAAGAAGTGGTGTGTATCGATCTGGTACTCCTGTTTTTTTCCAAATTTTATCGGAATATGTACCAACCAACATTTGATCGACAGTTTAATGGTCAGGCCCAAAAAACGGGGATCAACATGGGACAGAAAGATAACTAGACTTTATGTTCAAGAGCCTTATTCCTCTGTAGTTAGCACTATTTTTATGGAACAGTTCGGCTAGTAGGGAGCCTTGTACGGCTGGTAGAAGCCTTGTTTTTCACTGAAGTTTGGAAATCAGAAACTGCACTGCATTTAGGTCGAACAATTTGGCCATCATCGTCCAAGTTCAATTGAGTTCCCTAGCAATAAGGGAAGTTAAAAATAACAGTTTTTGTCGACTGTAATGTGTAAATGGCGCCCAATGAAATGCATTTCAAATATTTCATAAAATAGTAATTTAATCAAATTGTTTTCATTTTTCATTATGCATTTCTATTTTTGTTCCTGTATGTAAATAATATAAACTAACAAATAATTAACTTGATTGATTTGAAAATCGTAATAAGTATCTACACAAAAAAAAATTGCTTCCACTGAGTTAATTCTTGCACTTACTAAAAAAAACTCTTTCTAATATTACAGGGTCCACCTGGGCTAGATGGAATGAAGGTACTAATAAATAATTTATTGCTTTCCATAGTTTTTTTATAATTTTATTCAATGCATTTAATTTGTTTTTTGTTCACAATAGGGTGCTCAAGGTGAAACCGGTCAAAAAGGTGAACGAGGAGACCCTGGGCTTCCAGTAAATATAATAATATCCCAAGCAATCTTATCTTCCCAAATTAAATTTTGTTCAATTTAAGGGAACCGATGGCATACCCGGGCAGGAGGGTCCAAGAGGCGAGAAGGGATCGAGAGGAGATCCAGGTCCACCGGGGAAACGAGGAAGAAAAGGTGATCGTGGTGACAAAGGCGAACAGGGTGTTCCCGGTTTAGATGCACCTTGTCCGCTGGGATCAGATGGCTTGCCTCTACCAGGTTGTGGTTGGAGACCGCCAAAGGTGAACAATAATATTTGTTACTTTTTATGGAGTTGGGTGGAGTATCTGGTTTTGTTCGTAGGCTTATCTTTAAAATATTTATGACAGTTTGACAAGATAAGTCATATGAAGTATACAAAGTAGTTTCATAGGCTTTGCATGCATTCTCTTATTGCTATAAACAAACTCAGCTTAATCTAGTTGCACTAACAAACAAAATCTTAACCCTTCAAACACAATATAAACAAACACAAAGGAGCCAGCCGTGTCTACCCCCATCCACAAAGACTACCTACCGGATGTTACAGCGCCGGAGAACAATGCCAGCGACTATGAGCAAGAAGAAGATGAAGAAGAAACTGGCGAAGGGGAAGAAGAATATGACGATTATCAAGACAACATGCACAACTCGGACTAAAAAAAAAACACACAAAATAAATGTATCCTGCTTCTATCCTATAATTCTGTAGATTGTTTTGTTTTTATTTGCTTAATAACATGACACTTTGAGTTAACATTGCCATAAATTAGTTGGATACAGATATAGATAGCCGAGAATTATTAGTTTATTCTTAGATACAGTTTATATGCATTGAAAAATCTAAATGGCGCCCGAGCAAAGTCTGTTTTAAACAGTTTTAGCCAGTTATTAGAAATAAATGTTTTTCAATATTTTTCGCCTTTAAACCTTCAGTGAAGAATTTGTGAATCATTAAATTCTGCCAAAAGGCAGAAATCAATCAAAAAATAAGAATATGGCCGAGTATATCTACCTACATATTTTATTTTCAAATTCTCCAAGCTGTACCTATAAAAACTAATGAAGTGCTTGAGTAACTGAAGAAGTTTTAGACTAATCCATGATTTTTGCTATCCACTATCTGTGCCCTCTTAATTATAAGATTTTTCCATTTTTTTTTTTTTAATATTTCCTGCTAAAACCTAAACAAAACAACAACAAAAACGTATAACTTAAAAAACTTAATTCTTATATTAGGTACTAAGTTCTGATTAACAATAATACATTTGAAAACAAAAAAATAATGGTTGCTGGATATTTTGTTTGGCTTTCTGGGATTTTTCTTTACTACACAAAGAGACAATAAAAAATAAAACTAATAAAAAAATATCTATTTTTTTTAAAACTAAAAATTTTCAGGGAAACTTACAAGACTGGCTAATCGAGGAACTCAATTTATTAAAAAAATCAAAAAATTCAAATTAGACACAAACAAAAATACACATTTAACTAGGACACACAATTTTTACATAATAAAATAGAGAAAATAAATATTTACAAGTACCTACCCATATTGAATAAAGTGCAGGACAGCTTTCTTCCAATCGAGTCATGTAGTTTACATAATTAATATTTTTTTTTGTTTTAATTAATTAAATTTTACAATTCAAGTATCTTATATCAATTTGTAAAACAATAATAATTATGTATAGTGATTAAACGGGCTATGCCAATGAAATAAAAATGTTAACATTCTAAAATATTATATAATTGTGTTGAAAAAAAAAATAAAAGAGAGAAACATGTACGTACCGTTTAAGTTTATAAGTATTTTGTATTTATAGTTATAATATTATAATAATAATAACAAATCAAAAAACAATTTTAATAAAGATGCCTTTTTAAGTAAAAAAAAAATAACTGGTTTGTTTCTTTATTAAAAGAGAAATGGGGTAGGTATTAAACTGGCTTACCTTCAGGAAGGTTCCACCGCTAAACAAATTGTTCAAATGAAAACAAGAAAACTTCTTGGAAATTCTTCGATTTTATTTTCGAAAAAATAAATTAATTATACCTACATACATTTATGAGCTTGTTAACAACACGAAATTCTAATTAAAATGAAAATATTTAAAAATAAATAAAAAAAAAAAAAGTAAAAAGAACTAAGAGTGTTTTCATAGCTAAGTAGCAAAGCATGTCTAGATATTTCAAAACTAAAGTAAGACATTTTAAATCAATAAACACTTTGGTGACTATACTTCGGAATATTTCGAAAACCGAGATCAGCTGACAAATGATTATTGAATTTCCTTGATATTCTTATCCTTAATGACTATTATAAGCAGTGGCGATTCCTGGTCGCGTATTGCCAAACTGTATATCAGTACAAAGCTCCGGCGCTCTACAATAGACTACAGAATGCTCATACAAATTAAGAGCAAACTGTATACTGTGTCAGATCAAAAGCATATTTTTCTGTGTTGGTATACAGTTTGCTCAAGGAAACTAAGAGCCAAGTACCTGTGATTACAGAGCCATCGCGCTTTTTTACATTTTTGAAACTTTTTTTTATTATTCGCAGAATTTTGAAAAACAGAATTTTTAAAAAAGAATTTTGACCTAACTATACCAACGTGAACGATAGCTCTGTAATCACAGGTACTTTGCTCTTAGATTCCTGAGCAAAATGTATACCAACCCAGAAATCACCACATACAATTACTATACCAACGTGAACGATTGCTCTGTAATCACAGGTACTTTGCTCTTAGTTTCCTTGAGCAAACTGTATACCAACACAGAACTCACCACACACAATAACTATACCAACGTGAACGATGGCTCTGTAATCACAGGTACTTGGCTCTTAGTTGCCTTGAGCAAAATGTATACCAACCCAGAACTCACCAGGCACAATAATTATATCAACGTGAACGATGGCTCTGTAATCGCAGGTACATTGCTCGATCTGAACTAGCATATAGTTTGCTTCAGCTTTTTTATTATTTTACAAGCAAACTGTATGTGACCACAGAGCTCTCTGTGGTAGCATAGTCCCGGTCTACATTGAACGATTTTTCCCGTGCTGAATGGAAAAATCGGCCGAAACTGGAAGGATCATGTCAGCTGTACCTCTCAATCGCACACGATTACAACAAAAAATTTTGGTCGGCACTGGAAAAATCGTTCAATGTAGACCGGGACATACAGTTTGCTCTACAATACTTTCAAATTCGCTGAGCAGAGAATGGCTGAGGACAGACTATGGAGATCTGTGCTGATATACAGTTTGGCAATACGCTTCCTGGTCCTTAGTATTGGTTTAGCTACGTGGTCTAGGGAAGGTTAAAATAATACAAAAATCATATTTTTTTTAATTTTATTGATAACGACAATTAATAAAAAAAACATTAATAAATAATATAAAATAAAAGTTTAAAAATGTATCGATACATAAAGTCGCTTCGTCGTTCGACGGAAACAACTTTTTTGATGACTTTATCATAAAAATCGTCACTTTCTATAACAATTATATAAATATAAATATCTACATCCTATATTTATATGATTTTGCGTTGCAAAAAATCTTAAATTTAACCTTACCTACCAACATTAATGTATGAAGGTATGTATGTCGCTATCTTTAAACAATTTAGTTCACGTTCAAAGCTATGTAAACAAATTTCCCGTTAGCGGTCAGCCGATAAAAGATACTTCTAGCGACTTTATGCCAAAATAAATTGACGATTATTTAACTATGATCTATTTTATTATAATAAACTAAGTAATTTTGAAGCAATCAAAATATAAGTCAAAAATAATCCAATTCAAAAATAATCCAATGTTAATTAAGTGCAACACGCAATGATTGCATCATTGTTGTGGTCAAAGTAGGACACTTAAGTTGGCACTGATTTTTGTACACGTACTTGGAACCCTTAGCTATCATAAAATATAGTTATAATATTTATATCTTTTTTTAAGCAACCTTGGTAGAGAATTTAAAAGTTTCGAAAATGTTCACGAAATTACATATCGCACCTCCAATAGAACAACGACTCAAGTGCAAAAATTTCGATTCTGCAGAATACGCAATTTAAAATAGTTAAAATTTTCAAGATAAAATTGACATAACTAGCACTAACGTCTTTGTTCAGCCGAAACTTAAGTTAAATCAAACAAAAAAAAGGCGGAGTTCATAGTTAGGACGTTGTCTTACAAATCGGAGTAATGTTTTTTGCAGATACGTAATACAATTTACAACTAGAAGGTAAGACAAATAATCTCCAAATCATTTAATTTAAAACAGTGTAACGGTACGAACCCACTTCTGCTTCCTGGAGAGAAAAATTTCTACTGGGACTTTGTTCCATTGGAAAGAAAAACCTTTTCGGGGACGTTTTGCATAGTTAACTTAGAAAATTGAATTTTTGCACTTGTGCCCTTGTTCTATTGGAGGTGCGATATTTACATGCCAAGTTTACAATTTTCGGAAGTTTTAAAATCTATATCAAAGTTGCAAAAAAAAGATATAAATATCATTACTATATTTTATCATACTTAAGGGTTCCAAGTACATGAACAAAAAAATCAGTGCCAACTTAAGTGTCCTACTTTGACCACAGCAGTCATGCAAACATTGTTTGTTGCACTTAGTTAACATCATGTTTCTTGCCAAAACTTTTTGACCAATTTGGATCGAATTTTCAAATTTCATCTTGTTATACTCTAGAATATTTTATAACAAATTTTTAGCACAATTGGACAATTTTTGACCTATTTTTTGGTTGCTTCAAATTTACTTAGTTTTCTGAATATTTTGTTTATTCTTGGTTAGATAGCAAGACAAATATAACATGCATGAATTTAAAACTGATGTGGTGTTGTAGAAAATTTTATAACAAACAAGTTTATTGTGGACGGTTTTTTCCTAAGTTGCATATTTTCAAAGTTATAAAGGAAAATGTCGGCAAAAATGGGATGAACCGGATTTACACGAATGGCAAAGATGCCAATATTTCTGCCAAAAAAATGGTAAAATAATGGCAGAAATAATTTTTTTATGACATGCATTTACACGAGTTCAAATAATGGCAGATTCAAGCAAGTTCATTCTTAGTCTAGAACTGCATAATTTGGAAAATGGCATCAGTAAAGTGTTTACACATAGTCATGTTAATGGCAGCATTTTATGCCAAATTATCTCTGCCATTTTATTTTGGCAAAAATATTGCCAGTATTTAGAGCGTTTACACGATAAAAAGAAAAATGACGATAAAAAACAACATGAGATCCACAGTTAGCAAGCTATAACTGACAAAAATAAGAAACAAATTGTCTGACGTTGTATGTTTGCATGCACACAAGAATATGCAAACTTAGTGCAACAAGATGCAAATTGCTGTCCACGCACCACCACTATCATTAGGTTTTAATTTTGTTTAATAATTTTTCTCTGTGCCTTATCGATTTTAAAATCAGTTATAATAGGCTAGTAAATATACCGGAATATGAGAGGAAGTAAGGAACAATTGCGTTCACGAGTTTTTATTTTTGAATATGTTTGTCTGGAACTAAAGATTGCTCAAACCACAAAATTCGACCAAATTCACTCATGCATTTCTGAGAAAATAATCACACCGATCATTTTTCAATGTTTTTGGTATAACTCGAAAACTAAGCCGAATTTGGAATTTACCTTTAAACACTTTTTGTAAGAAATTAGATTTTCTACTATAATTGACAATTCAAAGAAATTTATAAAAAAAATTAAATAGAAAAATGTAACAACCTAAAAAAATCAGAAAAACATTGATTTTAAATTTTTTACTAAAATGCTCATAACTTTTGTTTGGCTAAGGATAGGTGGAAGACATGTACAAATGAAAAAAAATGAGAGACTCGAAACTATATTTTTATGCATAGAATTTGTTTTATTGTTGAAAATTATCGAAAATGTACCAATAAATCTCATTAAATAGAACCATTTTTTTGTTATTTTTGCTTTTTTTGCTCGGAAGACTCTTTTTACTTGCAATGCATTGGTACTATATTCTTGGAATAATTTAGGGTCGAGATTTTGATCAAATATGTCATAACGATAATATAGAATTCGAAAAAAGTGGTCCCGCAATACTATCTGTCCGTATGTTTATTTGTATGCACCTAGACCTACAGACTGAACAGATGGGTCGATTTATTTAAAACTTGGTACGTTTTGTTTATAGGTATGTTTTATAAATAATATTGGATTTTTTGGAGCAAAAATAAAGGTGCCGGCCATACAAAATTTTTTATAGATTCTCGGCTTTCTCATTAGCGACTCAACTAATTTCAATGAAATCTTGAACGTGATAGATGTTAACAACATTAACAGTACTGCATACCAAAATTTATCAAAATCTTTGTTTTATTTTTGTAAGTAAATATATTGTTGATTACGAGCAAAAAAAGCAAAAAAACAAGAAATGGTTATTTTTAAATGGATATCTTTTCGCCAATTTTGGACAAAAAAAAATTTCTATGTGTCATATTATAGGTTTGAGTCTCTCCTTTTTTTCATTCGCAAATGTCTTCCTACTATCTTTAGCCAAACAAAAGTTATGAGCATTTTAGTTAAAAATTTAAAAATCAATGATTTTCTGATTTTTTTACGTTGGTTTTTGTTAAATTTGTCTGTTTATTTTTTTTTATAAATTTTTTGGAATTGTCAATTATGGTAGAAAATCTAATTTCCTACAAAAAGTGTTTTGGGGTAAATTCGGCTTGGGTTTCGAGTTATACCAAAAACATTGAAAAATACTAGTGTGATCATTCTCTCAGAAATGCATGGATGAATTTGGTCGAATTTTGTGGTTTGAACAAGCTTAAGTTCCAGACAAACATATTCAAAAATAAAAACCCGTGAACGCAATTGTTCCTTACTAAATGGTATATTGACTAGCCTATAAAGGTGGTTTGAAAGATCATAAACACAAAATCGAAAATCCTTTTATTTTTGTTTTTAAATAAATTGCAAACAAAAAATAAAACTCTGTTTAAAAAAAAAGGTAAGTTTGCTCAAGTTATTTGAAGAAGAATATGCTATTAGTGGTTAACATATATATACATATACAGGGGACTTTTTTATATAACTTAAAAACTAAATAATAATATACAATACAATACAATACAATACAAAACAAAAAATACAATATAAAATAAATTAAATTATTAAAAAAAGTTAACTGTTTTAAAATACATTACAATCATTATTCTTTCAATATAACTTTCATTATTTTTATTTTAAATGCATCTCTAGAACATTCGAGATCGATTACATCGGCATATTTATTAAAAAAAACAGGCAAGCTTTTGTAATTGGTTCATTGCTGCCGTAGTTTGTTGAATGGTTTGGTATAACGAAAAATTGGTTAACCCTTGGCCTTAAGCAGGGAGCAAGTGTATATCGTCTAAACAAAAAATATAAGGGAGGACAATCAATATGATCTGTCAAAACATCACGCGCTAGGGAAATCATAAAATAAACTCTTCTTGATTCAAGACTTTTTAAATCAATTAAAACACATCGTGATTTATACGATGGTAATGGCAATGTCCAATTTAGATATCGAAGCGAATATCTCGTGAATGGTTTTTGGATTTTCTCAATTCTATTAGAAGCATTTTTGTAGTAAGGTGACCAAACCACACAGCAATATTCCAATATAGGACGAACAAAACTAACAAAAAGAGACTTGAGCGTGAAAGGACACTTAAAGTCTTTAGAATTCCTGATGAGAAATCCAAGCATGGAGTTCCCTCTAGACGTAATGTAGTCTACATGCATTTTAAAGTCTAATTTAGAATCAAATAGTACTCCTTAATCCTTATGGTTGAAAACTCTCTGAATCTCGTTACTCGCAATTTTGTATTCATAAAAGATCGGAGAGAACGACCTCGAATATGACAGAATACAACACTTTCATATATTTAATGATAAGTCATTAAAAAAACACCATTCAAATAATTTGTCTAAATCGTCTTGAAGTTGCAAGCAATCTGCAAGGGATTTTATTACTTTGAAAATCTTAGTGTGAAAAGCATTGCGGTAAATCATTGATAAACAGCAGGAACCAGGAACAAAAGTGCACCAAGATGGCTACCTTGAGGAACTCCCGAGTGATTCAAAAATTGTTCAGATTTCAATAGACCTATTTTGACATATTGAATACGATTTGTCAAATAGTTCCGTAACCACTTCAACAATTGACCATGAAAACCAAAAGATTCAAGTTTTTTAGCAGTATTTTATGGTTCCGTATAGATAGCATCCACTTGATTTCCTTTTTCTATGATATTAATACATAAGTTAGTAAATATAGTGAGATTAGTAGCAAACCGTGTTGGAAAGGTGAAATAAATGTTTTAACAGCTTCATACATTTTATTCTTAACAAGTGATTCAAAAAATGTTGTGATCAACTGTAATTTTGCAATCGGTCTATAATTTTCAACGCATTGCTTTGAACCCGATTTATAATTTGGAGTTATACTATGAGCTCTTCCAACAGTCGAGAAAAACACCGTTTTTTAGAGATAAATTAAAAATAAACAGCAGTGGCTTTGAAAGATTTAATTTGCACGATTTTAAAAATATTGCAGGAATATCATCAGGCGGTAAACTCGAAACTATTTTTCAATCTGCTTAATTCTGCAAGTACTTCATCCTCTGTTAGAGAAATGAGTCCCATATCAGTTTTTAAAGAAGAGTTAGAATAATTCATCGCTTAATTATGTGAACTTAATTTAAAATTTGATTGAAAAAACGATGCGAACAGGGGGGTTCACACGCATCGACAAGTCGATCAACCTGAGTCGTGTTCCTAGCGTTCACATTCAACGACCGACTCATCAACTTCATTTGAAAAAAAATTTCAAAAAGCAAAATCCGGCGTAGATGTAACTTTTTGCATCGCTTTCAGCGAAGGAAATTCATATTTCCTCCCTTTCTTTTGTGGTTTTACTACTATTTCAACCCATTTTCTATGGATCTCACATACAAAATTAAAAAGAAACACTAAAATCTAGTTAACTAGTGTTCACATTTTAGCTACAGCGGTCGTTCGACCGAGCAAAATATCAAACAATTTGGAAAACTTCCCACAGTCGTTTGACTTGTGCTCACATTACAAATTATGTCACGTTTCGACACGAGTTGATGAACTTGTTGAGAGGTGTGAACCCCCCTAAAGAGTTACAAATGTTTTGAAGATTACTATACTACTCACCGCTCCGTTATAGCTCATAGCAGAGGGTATTCCAAAAAAAATTTCCTTTTAGAATGTATGAATTGCCAAAAACATTTTGAATCCGATTTGATTTTAGATTCAATGGACCAAACAAACTGTCCATGCTAAAATTGTTTTAAATGTTCATATTCACGGCGTAAACGAACATATTCGCTTCGACATCTAGAGTTACATTAATAGCCTTATTCTGGCAACCTCACTGATGCCTCACAAGTCACAATAACCTCACAACTCGTGGTGGACTCGCCTCATAAAAACTTAAAAATTATGATCTGCTCCTTGGCAGATCACAACTCACGTTGTTCTTGTGAGGTTTATTATGAGGGCTTCCATAGAAAACTAAATTGTGACCGCCTTATAAGAAAACAAACTCACAAAGAATTGTGACTTGTGAGCCTCACAACGGCAGAATAGGGCTGTTACTTTTACTTTGCATTTTCATCATTGCATTTTTTAATCGTGATAAGTAGTGCGTTCTTTTATTAACCATAGTTAACTATGGTTGTTATGTCAAAAAAAATTGTTGAAGTGTCATTGTTAGATTTAGTTGAAAATTGTTACATTTCATTTAGGAACGATTTATTGTTAGATATTGATGATCTGTCAAACGAACATTTTGGAAAACTTTATTTCATCGTTAATTACCATAAAGTCATGTTATTTTTCAACAATATACTCTCCTTTTTCATTAAAAATGGTAACAAATTCAATTTTCATTCATTTCACTTCACCAAAAGCTTTGTATTGATTCTTCAATTTTTATTTTTTGTAAACAAACCTTCTTACATGTGCTTTGACAGATCAACACTTTCAACTCATATCATGGAGATGAGTCGAAAATAGTTACTAATTGTAACTATTTGACACTAATAAACTGAATTTAGGAACGATGTGATGCATCATATAGTGACAAATCGTAACTATTTTGTAATAAAGGAACGACCATTGTTAACTATAGTTAACCATAGTTAACTATGGTTAATAAAAGAACGCACCAAAGCTCTTACAATACCAAACAGGTTTACAATTCTTCTTAATCCTTTTAACAGGAACAAAATTAGAAAATGCACAATACAAAACATTAAGAAAATTAACATAGTTAGGTACCTACCTATTTAACAAAAACTGCTTCACTTTCATAGAAAGATCCAGGACCGTAATTTTATTTAATTTTAAATACTTTTTGTGAACAAAAATTCCAAATTCTGTTACTTATACAAAGAGAAATCGTTTTGTATTTTATGTTTATTAGGGGGTTTCCCATTCAACGACAAATTTTAAATGTGAACACCAGTGGAACGAACGACTGATTTGAATGCTATCAAAAAGACTCAGATTGACTTGGTGTTGAAAGTGAACCCCCCTATTCTGTATTTTAATACAAATCTTTTTGATAGTATTAACAAGTGGGCAAACACGATCAAAATGGCTTTTTTTAAATATAGAATTTTTAAATATGGAATTTTGTCTATACAGTATTTTACTCATACAGAATTTTCTTAATTTGGTGTGACCAGAATTTTTAATTACACTAGTTTGAAAAAAGTTTTTTTTTTGTTTTTAACTGAATTTTTACCGAACAGCGTTTTTCTTTTTACCCTACCCCTGTCGGCTCTTTGTACCAACGACAACCATTTGTAAAATGGTATATATTTTGTCGAGAATCTTCGCGGCTTCAATGCTGCTTATTGATTCGTACATTAGGCGTGTACCACAAACTGAGCGCTCATTGAGCGCTCAATGTCAGATTAACGGAGGCAGAATCATTTGGTTGGACAACATTCTCCGCTCTCTTTAAAAAAAAAAAAACATGTGTTATTATTTTCATACAAGTTTGGAAATAAGATTTCAACTTTTCTTTAAATATTTAATTGTTAAAGCAAAAAATTTATTGAAATTAATGAAAATGATTATAGCTTATTCAATTATTTTAAGTTTTCGCCAACATTCCGTCTTTATTTTGTATTTATTTACCACTTCCTTATTTGCACATCCTCAAAAAATTATAACTTGGTTGTCAAACAAACAGTTGTTTCGATTGAGAAAAAAAATTGAGCAGTGAATCCAAGAAATTTTTGGATCAGAAATCTCTGCAAAAAATCTCAGTGCTCAGTTGAGATTTTTTGTCCCACTTAAAAAATCCTTGAGCGCTCAGTTGATGGTACACGTCTAATTAAGCAGTCTGGTTCCTTATTTGAAATAATTAGGCGTGTACCACAAACTGAGCGCTCATTGAGCGCTTAATGTCAGATTAACAGAGGCAGAATCATTTGGTAGGACAACATTCTCCGTTCTCTTAAAAAAAAAACATGTGTTATTATTCTTATACAAGTTTGGAAATAAGATTTCAACTTTTCTTTAAATATTTAATTGTTAAAGCAAGAAACTTGTTGAAATTAATGAAAATGATTATAGCTTATTCAATTAGTTTGAGTTTTCACCAACATTCCGTCTTTATTTTGTATTTATTTACCACTTCCTTATTTGAAAACCCTCAAAAATTTATAACTTGGTTGTCAAACAAACAGCTGTTTCAACTGAGAAAAAAAATTGAATAGTGAATCCAAGAATTTTTTGGATCAGAAATCTCCGCAAAAAATCTCAGTGCTCAGTTGAGATTTTTTGTCTCACTTGAAAAATCCTTGAGCGCTCGGAGCGCTCAGTTGATGGTACACGCCTATTAATTTAGGAAAAGAGTGGGGAAAATAACGAAATAATTAAAAAGGAAGCAGTAAAACTGGTTGCGAAATGCAATGAAGCAGTGTTGCCGCTGAGATATTTGAAAAAGTCGCAAAAATAGGGGTCCCGAGAAAAAAAAAGTCGCCTTTGAAAAATTATTTAATATATAGCCAAATCAAACGAAATCCTTATTAATTGCGAAAAAAATTTAAAAAATATTTGCGTTGTTTTAAGTTTTAGTTTTATTTAAATAATTATCAGGTGCAAAAGAAATAGGTTCATACAATTTAAATTAATTTTAATAAAAATAAAATAAAATAAAATAAAATAATTTATTTTTTAGATAGGTACATACATACATATGTCTATATGTAAGTATCACATTTTTTTTTTAAGAATAAATAAGTTAAATTAATTAAAATTAACTTAAGTATAAGCTTAAACAAAGAGATCAGTGTTCAGTCAATTTACAGTCATCAAAGTTAAAAACAATAAATTAATTAATTTACATTCTATTTGCAGAATAAGAAATAAGAATTTTAAGTAAATTTTATGAATTATTGAACATTATTTATAATGCAAACTCTTACTCCCTTATTTATAAAGAAAAAAATATAGTTATTTCAGCTCGCGTGTTTAGGAAAACTATATCATGGAATAAAAATGTTCCGGACTCAAATGGAGCACTAACCAAATGCCTTTCGTTTGAGTCCAGAAAATTCTTATTCCGTGATGTAGTTTTCCTAAACACGGGAGCTGAAATAACTATTTTTTCTTTATAAATAAGAGGGTTAGGCTTTTATTTATATTTGAATTTGAATTGCTTTTGAAACTATCTCTGTCATTTCTCTTTCTAATTCAGATAATTAAAAAAAGGAAGTAGATACAAATCTTGTTGAAGGGAAAACCAAATATATTATATACATACATCGAGTCGAACCAAATACATTTCAACTTGATTCCGGTTTACAAATTAAAGTTCTGTGACTATTAAAGGAAGGTTGGAAAGTTTTTATCAACCGAAAAGAGAAGTTTTCTAGAGATGGGGTCAAAAAGTCGCCCGATTTCAGAAAAGGGGTCAAAATAGACACTTTTTGAAAAAGTCGTATTCTTGTCGCACGGGGCAAAAAAAAAGGTCCAAATGCGACTTAAGTCGCTCAGCGGCAGCACTGTAATGAGGACATGTCAGTTGATCTTATTGAACAACTAATTGTTTTAAAATACTCACCCATGTTCTGAAACTTGTATTTATGTAGTAGCCCGTAGCGTAATGGTTAGTGCGTTCGACTGTCACGCTGGAGGTCGTGGTTGTTTTTGTGTTGTTTATTCGTCGTGTGAAATCTAAACGAGTTATATATTTTTTTCGGATAAAAAAGGACAAAAACCCAGTGCATGCAATATGCATATAATGTTGAAATTTTTTTTCAATATTCCTACTATTTGTTTTATCAACCTGCGAGGGATACCAGAGCTCTAAGACTATCGAAATGCACTTTCAAAATACAAACAAAAAATTAAAGATGTAAAACATCTCTTCTCGGTGGAAACTATATGCAATCAACCTGGCAGTGATAGCGCGACCCTAAGACCTGTTAAATGCAATAATAAAATGCAACACAAAACTGATTGATGCAAAATAGATTTATACCAATCCAAATTTCGTTTTCGATACTTTTATGTATATCAGTGTAAACTACAGGAACGTTGGAGCGGTATAAGGCTCTAGCATCTATCATTTTTGTATTGCATTTTAGTGGTCTTAGGTCCACGCTATTACTCTCAGATTAATGGCATATGTTTTGTTCAGGTATGTGTTATATCTCATAATAATAGGTGCATGTACATACACAATAAATAATCATCAATTTTGTTATTGCATTTTGACAGTACATTTTAGTGGTCTTATAGACATGGTATTGCTTAAATTTTTGAACTGTATAAAACACTTATTTAGTTCCTCCCTTTTTTTGCATTTCGAAAATGCATTTTTGTGGTCTTAGGTCCACGGTATCGCTGCCAGGTTTATGCAATCCTGTTTGCTTTGATACAAAAAAACATATCCACCTGAGGTATAACCCACTTTTATCAAATCGTTAAACAAATCTCGTACTAAAATAATTGTTTTATAAAATTTTAATGATTTTGACAAATATTATACAGGCAACGATATACGTTGTTTGTTTTAAGCTTCTCGTATACAACGTATAAGAGTTGAAGAATAACGATTTTCATACGATACGAGTTCAAGTTCGAATACGAGTACGAGACAAAATACGACTTGCAGAATATGGGGCACTGTTTGAAAACAGAAATTCAAAAATTCATTCAACTAAGGAACTCACAGAGTTATTGCTAATTAAATAGAATAGCCTTGCATCAAGTTTTCCGGAAGTAATAACAGCATGCTTTTGTATTTTTGACTCTTCCGGTAACGACATTAACAGCTGAGAGAACATTTTCTAAACTCAAACAAAGTTATTTAAGAACTTCTATGGGACAAGAACGGTGGTCAGAATTATCGATCCTGTCCATAGAAGTTGAAAGCTTGAAAAATTAAAATTATCGTCAGAAATGGATGATTTTGAGGAAATAGAGGCAAGAAATGTTTTTATTTGAGGTCTTTTACTGCTAGGATTCCTTTTTTTTAAGTTTTATAATACCTACATATGTATTTATCTATTTAAAGAAGTCTGTGTACCATTAAATTTGTTATTGTGAGGGTTTTTATTTGATTTGTAAAGTGTTTTTTGTTTAATTTGTAATTTTGGAGGGGGCCCCCAACTAATTCTTGATACGGGACCCCTCGAAGGCTGGCTACGCCTCTGAAAGACAATGAAACTATGTGTATCGAGTATTGTCCTAAAAGTCAACAGAATAAATAATTAGTTTCACATAATTTATGTAGGTATGTACATATGTCTGTTAGACATTTGGTCTTTTAAATGGAACCTAAAGTGCATGGCACTAAAAAGGAATGTTGGCATAAACCTTTCAAGAATAAGTTGCTTATTATCGAATGAAATTTTTGATACAATTTGGTTCATTGTATCAGGAAACAATCCAAGACAAAATAGAAATTTACTTTAAATAAGAGGACATTTGGGAATAAAAGTGTAACCGACAAAATATATTGTATTTTCCCCCCCACATCATAATAGAATTTTCCTTTGATGAAGTAATTCATGAAGTTATTTTATAGTCATTTTCTGTTTAATTAAAAGCATCTATCGGGAGGTAGGTATTTTCAGTATAAAATAACTCAAGATTGAGTCGCATCATTTCATGAGTTTCAGTCCCTTTAAATATTTGTGCACAGATTCTTTTGGATAAGGCTTAACAGCAATGCATGTTGGAATATTTTCTGGTTGTTCAATCCACAGCTTATGGTTGATGTCGTTTTCTTTTAACTTTTCACTTAAGGCTTTTATACAATCTTCGTCTTTGATCTGGAATTTTTAAAAGAATACATTATTTTACAAAATAAAGTTAAATTAGCTTGATCTTTACTTCGAGGACAACTTTGTGCATATTGTCTAGATCGCTAAGGTATTTAATAGTATCGGAATCTTCATTATTCAAATGCATCACAGCTGCCGTGGCATGACAACATTGAGCAATAACAGCTCCTAGTGGCCAATTGAGTACTGTTTTTAAATCACTGCGGACAATTATATATTGCACTATGTTGGACATTTTGTGTAGTTTGAAATTACAGCCTTTATTCAAAGATAAGTACAAATATATTTGGTTTCTTCTGCAAAAACCCAGGATCAAGAACCAAGTACGAAAACAAATTTTTGGCCGGTGTCGGGTGTCCAAATCCCGGAATGTGTCATTTATCTGTCAATTCTGACAGCTGTTTCTTTTTCCTCTTTGAAAACCAAAACAAACTGAATTTTGACCGGATATAAAAATGAGAACGTTTCGGAAGAAGTATGGCTAAAGGTTAGACCGCACTAGGCGAAACTGCACTGCAGCGGAACTGCGATTCACAATAATTTGTATAAAATTTTATGAAGTTCAGTTGCCGCTTAGTGCGATATAGCTCATACAATTTCATACAAATATTATTTTGCCGCGTCGTGAAGTGTAGTTCCGCTGCAGTTGTGTGCGGTCTAACAAGCTTGATCCACATCTGTGTCGTGTGTTGTGTTGTGGAGTCGTGTGTCGCTGTCATTTCATATATTTTATGCGCCACACTGCAACACAACACACGAGACAAATATGGTTCTACGCATATAAAATACATTATAGCGATAGCGACACACGACTCCACAATACAACACACGACACAGGTAAATAAATTTTGAAATTCGATTGTTTCTTTGCCGCGTTGGTGTGGGCACTCTCATTTATCACCATGTAAATTAATTTTGACTGACGAATGTTTCTTTACCGCACCGAATGTTTCGCATTGGTTTGGCAGAGCCTTTAAGGCTCTCCCAAACCAATGCGAAACATTCGTTGCGGCGAATCAAAATTAATTCATATGTTTCTCCGCCGCGTTGGTGTGGACACTCTCATATATCACCATGTAAATAAATTTTGACATGCGAATGTTTCTTCGCCGCAACGAATATTCCGCATTGGTTTGGGAGAGCCTTTATAAATGAGAGTGTTTCTTCGCCGCACCGAATGTTTCGCATTAGTTTGGGAGAACCTTTATTCCTTTTTCACTGATTATTATTATCGGTTACGAGTGGATGGTTCGGAGCTACTCCAACCCATATTCAATAGGAATGGAACAGAATCAGTGAAAAAGGAGTATAGGCTCTCCCAAACCAATGCGAAACATTCGTTGCGGCGATGAAACATTCGCATCTCAATATTTATTTATGATATATATAAGAGTGCCCACACCATACGAATTAATTTTGACTGACGAATGTTTCTTCGCCGCAACGAATGTTTCGCATTGGTTTGGGAGAGCCTTAACTCCGGACGACCAATTGAAAACGGCATTGGTTCCATTCCTGTAGAATATGGGAGTTGTGGAGTAGGAGGAGCAAAGCCAGATCCACATCTGTGTCGTGTGTTGTGTTGTGGAGTCGTGTGTCGCTGTCATTCCATATATTTTATACACCACACTGCAACACAACACACGAAACAAATATGGTTCTACGGATATGAAATACATTATAGCAATAGTGACACATGACTCCACAACACAACACACGACACAGGTATAGTTCTGGCTTAACTCCCAACCTTCCACTCGAAACCGACATAACATAAACTATAACAGCAAAACAATTTCATCAGCGAATGTTTCTCACAGCCTTTCAACAGCTGAAAATGTTGTCAATAACGAATATTTCGTTGTCACTCTGAATGTTTGGTGTTATTTTGGAAGAACAAATGAAACATGCCGCCTCCAATGGCCATGAACGATGTCCATACTCTATAGGCGTTTTTAGCTCAGAAAAGAGTTCTGAACAGAGTCCGAGCATATCGAGCATGCTCTGAACAAAGCGTGTTCTGGTTCTGAGCGCTCAGAATTGTTTTTGAAACACACCTGAACACCAAGCTGTCACTTTTTTTTCAATTTCACCTATCAAATACTTGTGCTCATTATTCAACTCGGTCTGCTCAGTTATTTTATTCTGAGCTCATAGAGCGCGCTCTAAACAAGCTCAGAACGAGTTCAGAACGAAAAAAGAAACACAAATTTGAAGCTCTGTACGTTCAGAGGTAATAAAGAAACACTATTTTTTGTTTAACAGTTCAGGCTCTGCTCTGAACTAAAAAAGAAAAACACCTTATACTACAATCCAATCCACAATCTGATTTGTATGGATGTCACTGCATGGGCCATGGACATTGATTTTTGCGACTCCATTGGATTTTTCTAGACATGTTCATTGTCCTGCCATCGTTTATGGCCAGTTGAGGCGGCATGTAATAGGAACCCACATACAAGATTCTTTTCTCATTGCGCTAGCTTTTCCCGCTTTCAATTCACGTGCATTTAAGTTCTATTTCCATAAAGTTTCAACAATTTAATGCTGGCAATAATCAAATAAATTTGTTTTCAAGTATCAAAATTTCATTCCTCAAATGTCACTTGCACCAAGTCAAGTCAGTTTTTCCCAGACTAGTCACGTAATAGCCAGCCAACTTTTTGAGCTCCTTTCATACAAATACAAAATTTATTTAACATTTTTAATTTCTTATTTATTTCATATACTGACTTATTTTTTATTTGATATTACTCATCAACTTGCCGGACTGTATGCTTAAAGTGAACCAATACGATTACAACAATTAAACAAACCGTCTCCTTGTCGTTATCGTGTCGGTGCTTCTCCTCGATTTATGTGCGTTGCCAAATAATTTCCTTTAGTGTCTCTAATATTTATACGACTTCTAATTAAACAAATAGAAAATTAATAAAAACACTCAAAAATAATGGCAAATTCAGATAATAACGTTGACGACATGAAGCATTGCTTCGAAAATTTAATTGTGATCGATGCTGGTGCTAATCTAACTAACAAAAAATACAGCCGTGACTTGGATTCAGTAATTCAGAGGGCAAAAGACGCAGGTAATAAGTCAAGTCAACTCGTACTCGAGTCTTCTTCTATTTGTGTGTTATCTGGTCTTAATTGTGTGTGCGCTTGTGAAGGAAAAATAAAAGAATTATTGTTTTATTTGAATGTTTTTGCGATTTATTCTTCATCATCAATTTATTTTTGAATCTATACTTACGTGTTACGTCCCCCAGCGTCCCTCTTTCTAGATTGTACTGCCCATTCATTCGTCGTTTTCTGCGTCTTCTTGTTCGGTGGAAGGAAGGCCAAGTGTGTGCCACAAATCTTTGCATGTTCTATGCCAAATTAAATAGGCGCTAGCGCTAGTTCTAAGTTGTTTATAGATCTAAATGGCTCGTGTGAATTGCAAATTTCCAACTAGAAACAACCCCCAGTGTTTCTTCTTCTTTCTCTGGCATTTGCTATCCATTCTAGCTTATTCTCATATGGGATTGCAATCAATATCAAGAATGACAAGATTCTCTGTTGGTTGGATTTATAATGTTAGGTGTTGATGGTTTTGGTCTGGATCATCAACACAAGAAAAAATAAGTATTTTAAACCCTGCACTTCATTGAAGCAATGCATTAATAAATACGCCTTAGGTCGCCTCTTAACTAGCAGAACACTCTGGCAGTATCTATCTTAAACAATAATGCGTGAGTGGAAAATTTTACAAATTTATTTTATAATCTAGTTGGATTTTTAAATGTCTAACAAAAGTTTGATACTGGGTTAATGCGAAAGTGGACTGATTAATATTGAACGCAGATTTATCACGTTTTTTGTATATGTTTTTTTTTATTAATATTTTTCCTCTTAGGATTAACTTTTGGTAAATTCCCTGTAATTTTTCTAAGCCCTCTTAACTTCATTAAAATATTATTTTCTTTGTGCGAGTCATCTTTGAGAACAAAAAGAAATTGCAGGGAATCAGCTCGTTCTAGTATGTTAAATACTCCAGCCACTCATAGCACAATTGTCTTTGTAGCAAACATTTGAGATGACGCATAGTTGGTGTTTATTGCAAGATACTGCGTTCGTAAAATAATGTCAGTCTTCAGTTGATAACTACATAATGTAACGAACAGGATTGGTTCAGTCATTAAATTGGTTATGAATATGATGATGGCGAACACGCCAATTTTGCTGCATTTTTATTATTACATGCAATTTCGGCTCAAAACAGTTTGAATTATTTTGCTATGTAATTGAACATATTTCAATATATTTGGCTTAAGTGCTTAAGAGTGCAACAGTAGGCTATGTTTTGTTCCACCAAAATTACGCACCACCACTTAAATTGAAACAAATTCCCGTCAGTGACATAGGTGGTATTTTGTCAATTATTCCGCTCATATGCGCACATTATGTATGTTCATTTGTTTTTTTTTTTGTATCAAAATCCTAGCATATTTAAACATTCATTTAAAGTTTTTTTTAAACATTTTTGTATGGTATGGTAATTGTAGGTACCGTTATTTTTAATACTTAGCAGTTATTTTTGAAATTCATGAGCTGAACTTTCAAAATATTATTTTGATTTCGTCAATATAGCTTTTAACGGCCTTTAGTACTTAAAAATTGGCGTTTCGTCCCGGCGTTCTCACTTAGATTCTTCAGTTGACAGTGAGGGCCTTGTCAAGACGCAATTTGTATCAATTTTACAGCGAAAATCAATTGTGAACTATATTCAACCCAATTAGAATTTCTAATCAAGAATTGTTGGAAATTTTGTTTACTTCTTCTACTTGGCTGATTTATTTCAGTATTGAATTTGTATTATAAAAAAACACTCATATATTCTGATTTCTTATAAATGGAACAATTAATTTTCAAAATTTTTAACCTACAATTCTATTTAAAATCTTTAGAAGCATCTTTTAAGTTCAAAATCAAAAAACAAGATGATTTTGAGAAAAATAAAATTGAAAATTAAAGTAAAATTGTGGATGAGGTGTCTTGAATCCGAATCCATCGATTTTAGAGAAATGTTTAAGTTTGTGTACATTTCTTCGTATCGACTTTGAAAAATAAATAAATCGGGTGGCACAACGGCTCATGAAGAACCAGGGCCTAGTGACTAACAACTCGCAACCATTCCTGTGTGTGCGCCTTTCGACAGGAATGGAAGGGACCTACAATTTTATGCCGAATCCGAACGGCTAGACGTGACAAGTGATACTCTTGGAGGATTTGTCAATTCCTCGCAAGAGGCAGTAGCCCTGAAAAAAAACTTTTTTTTAGTTTTTAGGTGGACGAGGCTTTGGGTAAATTTAATTTTGCAGGAAATTACTTCATAACGTGCAGAAAGGGATTTAAAAAAAATTAAAGTAAAATTGTAGATGAGGTGTCTTGAATCCGAATCCATCGATTTTAGAGAAATGTTTGAGTTTGTGTACATTTCTTCGTATCGACTTTGGGTAAATTTAATTTTGCAGGAAATAACTTCATAACGTGCAGAAAGGTCCCCAATAACTCGAGATCAAATAGCCCAATCTTGTTTTTGTACTTGATTGCATGGTGTTCAATACCTACCTAATAAGGTTTTCGAAGATCTTTAATTATCGATTTTCTTATAAGAACAAATTTGTGGCACCAAGTGGAAGTTACCAGTGTCAACCAGCGTTACCAGGGTCAAAACTAGCCTTTTTTCATCCCCTATCATTACTTCTTATAAGAGTTTGACATGACTTCCGGGAGCTGGTGGGGAGGAAAAAATAATACTTTCAAGTAATAAAGATTAAAAAAAAAATAATCTTAAATATAAATAATAAATATAATATATAATAAACAATTTCTGGAAAACTTGGACATTTCTAGTGAATTTAGAAAAATGTAAAATAATGAATGTCTACAGCCGATAGGTTCAACTCCAGTTGAAGGCAAAATAATTTATAAATTAAAATTGGAACCATAGACTAAGCACCACTAAAAGGAATCTAATGATTGGTGTGGCAGCCATGAAATTGGTGGTAGCCAACACAAAAGGTTGTTGTTCATTCGAAACTTTCAGTGTTAATATTACGGAGCGAAAGCTATGCAGCCTAACTGCCAGTGTTATCACGAGAAAACATAAAACCACTTTGTAAGTATACAGTATGATAACCCCATAGTTTTCAAAGGACAGCTTCTTAAGATTTTGCAAGTTTTGACATACTCCACATAAATAAAATCAAAGAACAAGCCACACTGATTTAAACTATGATTTAAAAAAAAAAAACGATTTCTATGATCATACTAGCGATAACTATGATAAGGTGCGATGTGTTCAATTTAAACTGTGCGCCAATGAAAAAAAATCAAGTCTTTGCACTATATGCAACCTTTAACTGAAAGAAGACACATTCCATTTCTTGGCACGTAAAATTCACAAAGATTTAAGGCTTTTTCACATCGGAAAATTATTATTAACAATGGCACGCAGAACATCCTTAATGGTTAAGATTTGATGGCTCTCTACAAATTTATTAACAATCTTTTTCATCTTTTTGAAAAAATATTTTAATTGAATATTTTTATAAACATAAAGTTATCAATCATAAACTTATAAGAATAGGTACCTATTGATTCAAATACAAACGAGTATCGACTAGGCTGTAGACGGCAACGAAATTTTCGACTTAAATTATAAATACTTATTAGTCCAGGCAAATTAGATTTTGGTATGTAAATTATGTAACATATAGTATCTTAGATTTTTGTGGTATTTGATCATAAATAATATAAACAAAGAGAATATGAGGTTGCTCCCGCTCAAAAAGGTGTGCTATTTGCAGGAAAAATCAAAACGTGCAAGGAAGTGCATTATTCACTCCCTGTTTTTGTTCTCTTCCTATATAACTTTGGAAACATGCATCTTAGGAAAAAAACGTTGAGACAAAATTTGTTTGTTATAAAATTCTACACAAGATGACATTCATATAAAACTTTCTTGTGTTATATTTTTGGTGCTAATCAGCGTTGACGTCAGAAAAAAGCTGTAAAAACTCATTTTAATACAATATTTGTTTTAATATTTGTTTTAGTTTTTTAATTAATTTTGTTAAACATGCACAGACATCGGCAGTACGAGTAAACCCTATCCTAGTTTCTATGTTTAGACATGTTAAAAGTGTTAGTTTACATGTTAAGAGTATTAACAACCCCTTGAGTGAGCGTCAGTAATAACAAAAAAAAAATATAAAAAAAAATATGACCCAAAGTGTGTAAGTGCGTGTATCGGTTATCTTCTGCACTACTCCGCAACTATGACTTTCCAACCGAAATTGGTTAAATAGTTATATTTTTTAAAAAATTATACCACACAAATTTGTTGAAGCTTTATATATAAAGGGTGATTGGTATAAAGTGCACCAAAATGCTGTAACTAGTAGGTTGGGTTAAAACAAGAAAAAAATCTTATAGAAGGGGGTTCTATTTCCCTCCGTTTAGGCGGGAGGGGCAATTTTCTAAAAAATTGATTTAAAACAGAAATACAATTATTTAAAAAAAAACGGTAAAACTTGAAATGCCCTGCCATAACTTTTTGGAAAGCCAGAATCTCTTCTTTAATTTTCATTTTAAATTAAGTTGCATTTGTGAATAGTTTTAAAAATATTAATTTTCAAACTTGAAATTTTGAAAAAAAAATCAATTTCTAGTCAAACACTGAAAATCGGATCGATCTAGTACTTTTAATTTTCAAGATATTAAAAAATAAATTATTCAATTTTCTCATAAAACTAAGAACAATCCGGCTAAATGATCATTTCATTGAAAGTACTCTATTTAAAAATGAAATTAAAGAAGGACTTCTGGCCGCTCATAAAAATATACAGGGCATTGTACATGTTACCGTTACCTTTTAATAATTTGCCTTCTGTTTTAAGTCAATTTTTTAGAAAATTGCCCCTTCCACCTAACAGCCGCCACCAGGGACTGCAAGACTTGCGTTTCTTTTATTAGCCTTAACACACCTTTCGACTCATATAATTTTTTTTTTGGTTCACTTTCGCACCCCAAAATTTGCTGTGGGCTCTTAGACTATAATTACTTTATTACATACAATACATGTAGGTGGCACATGATTTCAAAGAACCTTTTAACGGCGGATCTAATGGCTATAAAATTAATATCAAACGACTACCCAAAGAAAAGTTTTAGTCCTTTTTATGTACGTATGGCTATTAATTATCAGTACAACAGGTAAATATTCTGAAAAACATTTGGAAATAATGGTCCGTTAATAAAACTTGGTATAAATGTTCCATTTGTTTATGAAAACCAAGAAGTCTATAAAATGTCTGTGGTAAAATATTGCTTCTTTGAGGGCTAGCGGAAAGTTTTGGGACAAAACCAGAAGACTTGTAATAAAATACAACCCTCATGAAAATTTGTACAAATCTTCAAAGATTCAGACCATGGCAAGAGAAGGAACACCATACCATTTATTCTCGAGCCACTATGTTTATCGGTTTTACGAGTAGGCACATATTCAGCATTTAGTGGGAGTCACACAAATTTACGGAACCAGAGCTGCTCTACAGGACGGATTTACTTTCATCCGCCCACAAGAAATTACGCCAACACTGAAGGGGCCTGTAAAAATGCGGGTCTTGTCAAACTAGATGCTTTTGGCAATATGCATTTTTTTGTCAAAAGTGGAGCTTTTCTTGGGCCTTACTTGAGTTCAACTCCAAAACTCGAATTATCTCGCAGGAACACAGGACCTTTAGTTTTCGTTGAAAGCAATTTTATTTTTTTGAAAAGGTAAAAAATATCTACTCATGAACATGAACTTTAAATTTAGGCGTATTTTTTGAAAAATAAAACACAATTTTTCGAGATGACTTTTTGGTTATTTTAGAGGAATAATAGAAATTACTTTAGGTTTGTACTTCTAAATATAGATGTCGCTATCTCAAATAACTACAATTTTGTTTTTAACCAGAAAATTAATTTGCGCAATTTTGAAAATACAATATTTCTTTCTTATTTGAAAAATTCTATGATTCATAACCAATTATTCCGGAAAAAAATTACAATTGTAATAATACTTATTTACATTAAATATAAAATAAATCATATATCATCATCCTTATGCCAAAAGAATGAATGTGCAAATTTATTTTGTTTGAGGTTGTTACTTAATTTGATTCATCAATTGTACATATCATTAAGTATTCGACGTCATTCCAATAAAGTTAATGTATCGAAGAAAATATAATACATATTTTAAAGTATGCATTAACTCCCTTGTTTATAAAGAAAAAGTAGTTATTTCAGCTCCCGTGTTTAGAAAAACTACACCATAGAATAAGAATGTGCCGGACTGAATTGGAGCAGTAAGCAATTGCCTTTAGTTCGAGTCTGGAAAATTCGTATTCCATGGTGTAATTTTCTTAAACACGGGAGCTGAAATAACAATTTTTTTTATTATAAACACGGGGGTAAGTCTTCAGTGGAAATAAGACTTTATTTTCTTCTAGTCTAATATTCAAACATCATATCGCAAAATTTTCAGTTTTGTACATTCATGCTTCTAACATGAAATTAAATTACCAAAAATACAGGTGTTATTTGCAAAATGTAAACGTTATACATTTTAAATCAAGATACAAAAATAAGCTGGTTAATTTTCTTATTATTTCCAATTAAAATAAAACTAGATTTAATTTTAACGTTATAAAATTTCATTAACAAATCCAATGGTATCGGATGAAGGTTATCGAAAAGAATGACCTATATATTGAAATCAAGGTTAAAAAGATTACTTTGCATTATAAAATTATAAAAATAACATAGAACAATAGTTTGACAAGAAGTGTTTCATTGGCTATGTTGTGGAGTCGTGTGTCATTAACAGTCTATATATTTTATTTGGTACGCAGCAACACAACACACGAGACAAATGTGGTTCTACGGATATGAAATACCAATAGCGACACTATACTCCTCCTCCTTTGAGAGTTTGTTTAAACCCCAGATGTTATAATTTGCTTCTGATATTAGATATTTGTAGGTATTTCTTTACATATGAGTGTTTTTTTGTAATACAAATTCTATACACTACTGAAATACATCAGCCAAGTAGCATTATTCAATTGGACTTGTTGAATTATTGATCCTTAAAAATTGGCATTTCGTCCCAGTGTTCTCACTTGGATTCTTCAGTTGACAGTGAGGGCCTTGTCAAGACGCAATTTTTATTAAGTTCAGTCCAAATTACATCAATTTTACAGCGAAAATCAATTGTGAACTATATCCAACCCAATTAGAAATTCTAATCAAGAATTGTTGGAAATTTTGTTACCCTTGGCCTGACATTGTTTACATAATACAAATTCTATATACTACTGGAATACATCAGCCAAGTAAAAGTATTTCTTATTATTGAAGTTTTCAGCAAATTTAAGTTTTGTTTAAATTAAAAGTTAAAACGGTCTACTATTTGTATTTTCATAATACATTTAATTGATGATCTTCCATTTATTATGATCGTTAAACTTACAGGGAGCGGTATATATCTTAAGTGGAAAATTTTACATAACGACTGATTGGAAAACAAATTTTAATTTCCCTCAACAAAAAGAATGGAATTACTGTTTGATCAATGAGTACACTCATGATAACACATTTGTATTTTTTTGTTCTCACTTGCCTCCTAAATATGGAAATTCTTTCCAATAGATTTATTATATGTATATTGTGTGTATATAAATAAATGTTTGGTTTTCTCATTCAATTTGCCTTGCCTTAATTCTTTATACCTAAATAATGCGGGCATAAATCAAAAATGTTCCTTGATTTTTTTTTAACAATTATCTGTGGTTTCTGATGCTCTGCGACTGACAAAGAGGACATGCGTAGGTGGTTCTTTTTGTTTTACAAACAAAAATATTTAACGCCACAAGTAAATATAATGAATTTTTTATGTAGACTGTAGAAATAAATATAAACATATACAACAACAGACAGAAATATTTAAATATACATGACACGCACGCACCTTATTTATTTATCGTGTTTGGTTCATTATTATATCCTTTATTGTAATATATGGATAAAGAGTGTAGTCTTATAGCTCCCATTAATGCTTGAATGATAGTGATAATATGAAGCAATCAAATAAACGACGACGCACATAAAAAAGCGAATTCTGAAATGAACACAAAACATACTAGTTGTCTTAGGTATTATTATGTATTCAACACGCAAGTTAAATAAAGCACAATTTTATAAAGAATTATCACTCTTTAAGAAGTCTGTCGTAATTTATGAATATTTATAAATAACAGAAGGAAAAACACCGTGTATGTCAACACAATTCATATCATAAAGTTCTTGGTATTTAAGCTGAGATTTCTCATAATCGATTTAAATGATGTTGTATTGCTTTCCGCAATTCTGTTTTTTTTTTTTTTTGCTGTACTTATTAGTTCATTGAAATGTTTCATTGGCCTTTGTATTTTAAGTAGAACAAGATTTTGTATGTTAAGGGGTTCAATGTGAAAATAAAAAGCCGCTATTAAGAGTTGGAACCCCCTTTAAAAGATTTCTATCAAATCTTAAGAGGCGTTCGTCTGACAAAAAACATAACGCCATTTTTAGGAATATTCAATACTTTGTTCCGTAAAAATGAAAATCCAAAAATTATAATTGAAAATACATGAACATTTTTAAGAAAAATATCATTTGGAAGCCTTATGAAAAAAAAATATAAACCTTTGTAGTATGCTAGAAAATGTACTTAAAAAAAATAGAACACAAATTTAAAATAAAAGTAAAGTAACAAAAAAAAAGCGCGCGTGTAACTCAGTACTCGTGGCGTTAGATCTAAAAATCTCGATATATATAGGGATATTAAGCTTATATGCGTAAGACGCAGCTATGTGTTCTATATCAAAATGATCGAAAATGAACTTGTAAATTAAATAACAATGGGGAAAATTTAAAGTAAAAAAAGGTGAACATTTAAAAGATATAAATCATTTTATTTGAGTAGGTTTTCCGACTATTTACAAAAATTCCTACACTCAAAATCTCTGCAAAATCAAAAATTTGTGTATGACAACTTAATTTTGGTTTTATTTATTTTGCAACCATAGGTATATAATTCAAATTTTTAGCGGACTCCTGATTTAATTCAATTTTTTGAAATTAATTTTTCAAAACTCTAGCATTCTCATTAAAGAAATTAGAAAAAAGACATAGAATGACATTTTCCCTTTTATCTGCTACAATAATATAGATTATGAAAAAATCCAAACTTATTGCACTATTAAATATATTAGCCTATCAATACAAATTTTTACTTTTACCCTACCTCACTCCACTTAGCTTATCAACTCTCTCAGCGTTGCACATGTGGCGTTACATTTTTTCGTTTCAGAAAAATTCAACCTTCAAATTTCACTCTCAACGCGCACAAAGAATTTTCACTTCAAAAAAAATAGGCACGACTGGATCGCAAAAACTTGCTCTCGTAGCTAACAACTTTAACGTAGCTAGAAATTGATGATGTACAAGTACATATTCATAGCTATAGGTTCCAAAATATAAAAAAAAATAAATAAATTATTACTATAAAATTATTATTTTAATGGCTTTAAGAGTAAGAACTCAAAAGCAAATATGCCATCTGATATGTTTGATAACTATTATTTATTAAAAGTACATAAATGTACAGATAATTATTATTTCTAATATTTTAAAAACATTCTTTATATGTATTTTGTTCTGAGGGAACTGCCAATAATGAAGTTTTTTGAAATGGAATTTAATTTTTTGAAATGGAATTTAATTTCGGGCACTCTGATGATAGGTGTCTAATGGTGAGGATGGATTCTGGTCGACAGAGGGGGCAGTTAGTTGGGTTATCTTTGGTGAAAAGGTGGCTGTGTGTAATTTTTGTGTCATAATCGGAGACGTAGAAAACATTTGTTCATCTTGGCTTTTGTAGTATTCGGGTATGTTGCTGGTTCGGCGTTAGGATTGATTGCTGAGTAGTGGTGGGAATATTTACTCCATAGATCATTGCGTTTCCGGCAGCAAAAGGCATCTGCGAGCATATCCGAGTTGCATATTGACTTTGCTGCAATATCAGCTTTATCGTTCCCATATATACCTATATGACCTGGTATCCAGAATAACTGTATTTTTGGATATTGTTTCTTATTTTGTTGATGAGGGGGGATTGACACCTTAGATTGCGGATCGCGTTAAGGGTTGAGAGGCTGTCGGAGCAGATGAATGTGTTTTTGTTAGAGTTAATTACTTGTTCAGTGGCTCTAGAATTGCCAACGCTTGGCTAGAAAACGACGAGAAATAGTCCGGTTTATGTTCTGCGTGCATTATATGGCCTGTTTTGTTGACAATGGCAAATCGGTGCCTTACTCGCTTTTCGAGGCGTCAGTGAAAAAAAGTCCCATAGTGAGTTATCAAAGGTGGTCATTATTTTATAATAATGTTAGATAAATACTTCTTTGGGGGTGATATCTTTTTTAAATCTTGATAATGAGATGTTAATTACCTCTAATTGAAGATTCCAAGGGGGATATTGTTCAACAGGCAAAGATGTGGGCACCAGGCGAAGTCCAAGGTTTGAAGATAATTCTAGAGCTAGGTATATCGTTGAAGGACACTTAGGTATTTTTGTTAAGTTTCATAACCCTGTTGGCAATGCCTGTGATTGAAGAGATATATGATTCTACAATTTTTGGGATGAGTCGCGATATAAGTATGTCTCTGCGTGATTCGATGGGTAAACAACCTGCTTCGTTGAGTATGTGATGTACGGAATGCCCTTAAACTGTATCTTCGGGCTGCATGGTAAGATGAATTGAGGATTTGAAGAGTTGTTTCTCCGTAAATAACAAGCCCGTAATCAATTTTAGACACTATACTCGATTTTGTTATGTGAACTAGGGTGTTAGGGTGAACAAAAAGTTTTTAGAAGATAGGTATTTAAATATGTTTAGCCTGGTAGCTAGCTTCTTCTTAATTTTTAAACAATTTTCTTTAAAGCTTAACTTACTATCAAATATTATACTTAAATACTTAATTTATTTACATTTGGGATTAATACATTACGAAAATCGATATTAAAATTAGTGCAGCTATATTTTTTGCAAATATGCAAATGTTTGTTCTTACTTGCTGAGATAATAGCACAGGAGGTGGTACCCCAGTTAAGTAGACAAAGAAGGAGTTGTTTGAAGATATCTTTGATTTGTTGTGTATTATTAGCGATTTACGAAAAGATCGTCAGCATAGAGAGTGTGTTCAATCTTCTTGAAGTTGGAAATAATTTTACTTATATCATTGTATGCAATTATAAACAAGATCACGGAAAGGGGTGAACCCTGGGGAATACCGTTAGAAATTTTGTATTCTTTGGAGTAAATGTTATTGATTTTTGATCTGAATTCTCTGTTCAATAAGAATGACTTGACATAGCCGTACATTGTGACCGATTTTCCAATTTTTAAGATTGTTAAGGACAACGTGGGTACCAAACGGTCAAAGGCTTTTTCAAAGTCCAAAAAGCAAGAATTGAAATGTGGTTTTTGGAGGATAATGCGGAGGTAACGAGTTCGTCGATATGGAGAAGAGAATCTATCGTGCCGCATCCATGTTTGAATGCAACATGAATACGGCTAGTTAGATTGTTTCTTTCTGCGTACCAAAAGAGTCTATTAGCTACAATTTTTTCCAGAAGTTTACTTATACATGGAAGTAATGATATGGGTCTGTACCCGCTGGTTTCCGAAATTTGGTGGTTATTTTTAGGCAGCGGGATTAATATGGCGGACTTCCACGATTGGGGAATAATACCACTCTCAAAAATATTGTTGTATAAATTTAATATTCGTTTTTTGATAGTGGTGCGTTTTTAATCATGGGATATGAGACTCGGTCAGAGCCAGGTGTTTTCCCTTCACTGAACTAAGGCAGCACTCTAATTCTAAAAGATTTATCGGATCTTCAATGAACTTTGCAGATTGGTTAAGATTACTTATAGTGTTTGGAGTGTCTATTGATAATTGTTTGGAGTTTTGAAACTCCAACGAAAAGTTTGAAATACTTGAATATTCTGACCAGGTTTTTGAAAAGTGTTCAGAGATCTTGATGAGGTCTGTTAGAATTTCGGAATCGGTTTGTAAGGATTTTATGTTATATGGAGTGTAGTTACCGGTTAGTGTTTTTATGTCGGCCCATAGTCATTTTGGAATTTATGAAAATATAAAATAAAAAATCGTTGGAGCGGTTTTCTTAAATATTAATGTTTTATATATAAAATTTTTCGCTCATTTTCAATATTAAAATCTAGTATGCCAACATTTAGTATTTAATAAAATACAATTTTACATAAAATTAAAAAAAAATTCAAGATACTGAATTTTCAAAAAAAAAAAAAATTCAATATTGTTTGAAAATCAAAAAATTATTTTTTTTTTGAAAATTTGTTTATGCAAAATTATTTGAATTTTGAAGGAGCTCTTGTATATTTTTTTTGGTTGAAATCGTAGCAGCCGTCAACGAGAAATTGAAAACAAGAAAATCGGTTCTATGACAGGTAGCGTTATTAACCGTTATTGGTAAAATTTCTTTTCATCAAAATATTCACCATATGTACCTTAAATAGTAAACGCACGTCTTTTAATCCAAATTCTTGGAGCCGTTTTCGAGAGAAAGAATTTTTTCCTAACGGTTTTTCAACATTTGTATGGAAGGTACCGTTATTTTTTAATTTACAAACATGATTTTTTCAAGTATTCTACAAAATAATAAAAAACTAGTAGTAGTTTTGAAAATATTGACCAAGTCGTTTTCAAAATACATATTTAGTTTTCAAAAAAAAATTGATATTTTTTTTAATTTTCAAAAAAAAAAAATTAATTTTGGTTCACAATAATGTTTATACTTTTTAGAAGTTTTACCATAAAAAAAAATGAACATTTTCGAGAAAATAAAAAAACCAAAAAAAATGGTTGTACTTAAAAATATTCAATTTATGAAAATTAATTATTAATTTATTTGAATTTTTTTTAACAAAATCATCGGACTCGTTTTTGAGAAAAATATTATCTTCCTTGTTGACGAAAAAAAATTGTATCGCAGGTGCCGTTATTTAGGGTCCTAAAAAAAAATTATAAGAACGTCTGGGATATTAGGCTGTACGGGTTAGGACAGGCAGAATTGCGGGACCCACTTTTTTCGCGTTCTCTATCATCGTAATGTTAGGGAAAATTATTATCTCGAGTTCGATTTTTTTTACGAATCCATAACTTACCATATAGCATCTACATATATCGCAAGCACAAACATTGGACCTGAGGCTATTTGGGAGTTCCACAAATTTCAATACACAAAAATATATTTTTTTTCAAAAACGGCTTTACCGATTTCAATATTATTGTAAGATAAAATTTTACCAATACCGGTTATTATCGGTACCTACCGATTTCAACCAAATTGTTTATAAGGAAGTCCTATGTTAGTTCAAACAATTTTTCATGTACAAATTTTCAAAAAAATATGTTTTTGATTTTTTTAAAAAATATTGAATTTTTTTTTGAAACTTTAATGACATACAAAAACGGGTCAATGATTTTTTTTAATTTTTGTTAAATTGTATTTTATTAAATACTAAAAATTGGCATACCAGATTTTATTGTTTTTAAATGTTCCAATTTGCTTGCGGCACAGTTTGCTGTCAATTCGACGGTGCCAGAAAGTGTTATGACTCCTCTTGTACTTGAGAGCGTAAATGATTTTATGCGAAAAATGTTCTTTCGAACTCGTGCCAGTTGCCAGAGTGCTAAAGATCTTGATATACACAAATCCGCTGACCCGAATAGTATCCCTCCCATTGTTCTGAAGAGATGTTCTTCTGGCAAAACCACTGCGTAAGATTTTCCATCTGTCGTACTCTACAGGACTCTTCCCGAGTGGATGGAAAACAGCATTTGTCCAGCCTGTCCCAAGAAAGGCGAAATTTCGCCCCCCTCTTACTATCGTCCAATTGCACTTAAGTCCATTCTTTCCAAGGTCATGGAAAAGCTGATTAATCATCATCTCAAGAAATATCTCGAAGAACTAAAGCTTCTTAATGACCGGCAGTAAGGCTTTCGTAGCAATAGGTCCACTGGCGATCTGATGGTATATCTCACCGAACAGTTGAACAGTGAATCTTTACATCGTTTTGGAGAAAATATGATTATTGCGCTTGTTATTTCTAAAGTGTTTGATAGAGTTTGGCATTTTGGCATCAAGCTCTCTTATCGAAAATGCGCGCATTTGGTATCGATGAATCTCTTCTTCTTTAGATTAGAAATTACCTTTCGGACCGTACAATACAAGTCGTATTGGATAGTTTCAAGTCTAAAACTCATAAAATAAATGCTGGTGTGCCCCAGTGCTCCGTTTTGTCTCTGAATCTTTTCCTTCTGTCTGAAACTTCTAATCCATTAAACTGTTTCGCGGATAACAGTACCTGTGGAACTTCAATGGCAGCGTATGAGCTCCAGTGAAATCACGCTCTGTTCCTTTAATTATATCAATACCGTCGGCAGATGCATGTAATAGGACAGACTTTTGAAAGATTGTGACTCTAGTGTTGCCGTGAGAGTTTTGCACTATTATTTAAAGTAAGATATTAAAAAAGTCGCATGACAACGCATCGCCTTGCCTAAATTCTTTCTTGACATCAAAAATGTCGGTGAGGTCTTGCCGACCTTGATGCAGCAGCGTGGGTTCTCCATCGTTGTTTTGCACAAGCCGACGAATTTTCCAGGGATGCCAAAACTAGACGTTTTTCTATAGATGCTATCATACGCGGACTTGAAATCGATGAAAAGGTGGTAAGTGTGGATTTGAAGTTCCTGAGTTTTTTTCCAGAACTGATATGTTTGGTGCAGTTTAGAGGATCTGCTTTCTTGAGAATCGGGCAAACAATGCTGAAGTTCCATATACCGGGCATACTTTCCTCTGAACATATCACAAAAGATCTTGTGCATACTCCATATAGCCATATACACTCCCTGTCACTTGTTTGAGGCCACTATTTTCATAAAAGTTTTTTCTCGATAAATACCTGTAAGCAATATTTTTCCTGGAAATGTTTGATACATGTGAGTACTGAGTAGGTATATATGTTTTGCAATAAAAAAGGATAAAGTTAAAGAGTTAACTTGGAAAATTCATAGAAATTTCTTAAATTATGTCAAAGGACTGCAAAAAATGGATATAAAATGTTGCGTCCCTTGATTGAAGCCATTCCAAAAATTGCTTGGCAAAAGTCAATTTTGCCGATTTTATTCAAACAAATCTTAAAATTTTTAAGAAAGGATAGAAAACTATATTTTATATTAAATTTCAAGCTAAAATGGGCTCTGAAAACACATCCACTATAGCAGAAAGGGGAGCAATAGATGCTTTAAAGGAATTGGGTTTCTCAGACCGAAAAATAGCTAGGTGACCGCACAGATGTAAGACCATTGCCAACAACTATGTAGCAGACACTTAAAACTATGAAAAAAAAACGCAACAACAATCCGAGAAAAGCGACTCATCCAGCGGCAAGCTTCGAATTCCACACTATCAGCACCTAAAATAAGGTAAAAAATGGGGTATCAGCCAGTATTTCGACGGTTTTAAAGATAATTAAAACCAGTGGTAACATCAAGAGTATGAAAATCAAAATTAAACCGGTTCTACGGCAGCTAAACAAGGAACTACGGATTAATTTCGCCAGGGAGCATGTTGCCTGTAGCAACGCATGGAAAAAAGTTGTCTTTCAGATGAAAAAAATTCAATCTTGATGGATCCGAATTGTTAAAACTTTTATTTTCACGATTAAAGAAAAGAAGAACTTATTTTGTCGAGACATCACAGTCATACATAACGTGTTATGGTGTGGGGAGCTTTAACCTATTATGGAACAATTTAATTGGAATTTATAACTACAACACTGAACGGAAATAGTTACAAATGCCTGCTATAACGGGTGTTTCCAAAGCTAAGGAATATTCTTGAACTTCTAGCTTGGATATTCCAACAAGACAATGCTATACGTTCCGGGTAGCTTTAATCTGGATTCAGTCGGAAAACGTTGGACTTTTACTATGGCCACCCTATTCACCGGACTCAAACATCACCGAATACGTTTGGGCCTGGCTGTCTCGAAAAGTTTCTGATGCTGGTAGACAGTTTGGAGATAAGGACGTCTTGGTCGAAGGTAACTGCGATGCCTGGAGCCAGATTTCACTGGATTATTCCTAAAAACTGTATGATTTAATTTCAAACCGTCTAATAGAGCTAATTTCAAAAAATGGCGGGCATACTCATTAAAAATTAACGAAAACATAACACATTAATGTTTAAAAATAAAAAACATTTTTATAGTTTTTTTCTTTTTTTATAAGATTTTTCAAGTGGCCTTAATCAAGTGACGCATTTTTGTATACCCATTTTCGGAGTCCATTCTTATAATTTGTGAAATTCCTATAAAATTTCCAAGTTACCCCTTTAAATTTATTCGTTTTTATTGCAAAATATATTTACCTACTCACAGGTATCAAAAATTTCCAGGAAAACATTTCCTACTGGTATTTATCGAGCAAAATCTTATGTGAAAATAGTAGCCTCAAACAAACAACAGGGAGTGTATGTATATTAGACTGGACCTTAGGCACCTAAAAAAAAAAAAAACACTCTTCTCCACCCGTCAATACTTTCTAAATAGTAAAAAAAAATCCCCTAATTGTTTCAGATTTTTTCCCTCCCCCTTAGTCGCCCTGTTTTCAATTAAAGATTGATAAACATCAAAATTCCTTCAGCCTTAATACGATTAAAAATTTCAAATTATTATTTTTTTTTACTATCCAGTGACAGTAAAAAAAAATAATAATTTTAAATTCTCAATCTTATTAAGGCTGAATGAATTTTGATGTATATCAATTTTTAATTGAAAACAGGGAAACTAAGGGGGAGGAGAAAAAATCTGAACAAAATAAGGGGATTTTTTTTTACTATTTAGAAACTATTGACGGGTGGAGAAGGGTGTTTTTTTTAGGTGCATAAGGTCCAGTCTAATGTATATGTATCACAAGTGAAACTATCTACTTAACCATTTTCTATTAAATAAAAAAAAAAAACTCCTACGAGTCGTACCATTCATAAATAAATTACGAAAACAGAAATTTACAGACGGTGTTTACGTTTTGTGTTATAGATGATTTAACCACATTAAATCTATCCATCCTCTTCCGGACACAAAAAAAGTCTATCTTTATCTATCGATAGCATTCACTTAAAAGATTGTAATGTCGCTTTCGGTTTATGTTAAACAAAAATTCACCTATATTCTTTTAAGGAGAAAAAGTGTTATTATAAATTCCAATACAGCATTTACATAGAATGCTTCTTAAGGCACTAGCCATAAAATTGCCTTTCACCGCTTTCACACAAGAAAACTGAGTTGCCAGAAACTAGCTAGTTTATAGGCGAGAAGGGTGTGAGCGGAGATTTGTTGTCTTCCTTTTACGCCCTTCTCGCCAACAAACCAAAAATCGCCGGCAACTCGATTTCCTTGTGTGAAAGGAGTCTTAGTTTTTACTTAAAATCTGCTATAAATATCAATCATGGATAATTCAGTTAATGTTATTAACCTGTTGGAAGACCCTATATACATATTTGTTTAACTTCTGAACTTATAGCATTAAAGCCCTTCCTAAAAAAAAAACAAAACAATTAATTTAAATAAGAACATACCAAACAAAAAAAAACACGAAAACACTTTCGATATAATTATAATGTTTATTATTTATCAATTCAAATGCATTACTTGGAATTTGCGCTCCACTTCATTATAATTGAAATTCAAAAATAGGCCAAACTCTTAGCTTCTTGCAATTTTAATGTAAACCAATTATTCGATTTCTAAATAAACTACTTAATTCTTATACGAGTATGTGTGTTTCAAAATAAACAACTTTTGAACGACGTTTTTAAAGTCTTTCATTGATTATGTACATACGTTTTATTTTACTTACGGGTATTTTATAATAAATATTTACTTTTTTTTTACCTTTTTTTTATGTAGGTGTCCAAAAAATAATGGTTCCAGGCACATCGGTCAAATCGAGCAAAGAAGCATTACGACTATCTCGAATCTATCCAGATATAATTTATTCAACTGCTGGCATACATCCACATGACTCAAAGTCAATCATAGAAGAACCAACTAGTTGGTTTGAATTTGAACACATTGCCGAGGCACAAGAATGCGTTGCCATCGGTCCATGTGGCCTTGACTATCAAAGAGACTTCTCCGAGCCAGATGTACAAAAGGAGATTTTCGAGAAACAAATACTGCTGGCGTGCAGTCTGGGAAAATCTGTATTAATACATGAGCGTTCAGCTCAAGACGATGTCTTACAAATACTAGACAAGTAAGTACACTTATTGTTTAAATGTTGACGTCTTTTGTTATGATGATAACATCATCATCATTATCCAGACAATTAATTCAATTCTTTCGAGAGGTATGATGTCAGAATGGGTTGTGGCTTTTTTTTTTTATTTTAATCGAAGTCAAGACTGTAATAAATTTAATTAAGTGCATTTTTTTTTTGTTTAAATGTGTCTCAAGATCAATTGGGAGATGATATTGTACAAGGACGCTGCTTTTTGCTTCAATATGAAAAGTTTTCGATGATTTGTTATAATCACACACTAACCGGAGTGAAAAGTCCCAATTTTGCTTTACTGTAATTACATAATAGGAAGTACATAGGACTGAAGGAGTTTAAGTTTTGAGTAATATCAAATTTGGTCTGCATGTAACAGATTCTAGAGTAGAAGTCAGCTAAGAGTATTTGTAAAATGGGGCGCTCGCGTTTAGCAAGTTCAGTGTAACTGACCAGGATTATACTGGTAGATGGAGCTACTATTTCCTTGAAAAAGTTTTTCGATGGCTTCTCATTCCTTGTAGAATCGTTATCCTTGTTCATCGTCATCGCTAAGCTAGCCAAGGTTTTCTGGAAAGAAATCCAATCAGGATTTCAGGTTGCAGAAAGTTATTGGATTCTTATCAATATTTTGCAGTAAATTTCATCATGCGTATTTCATCATACAAATAATGCATCAACAAACCTCTACGTGGTACAGTGGTGCTAGAGCGGGTTCAGATGCTCGCCTTTTGCCAACACTAATCATGTATTTGTCCGGGGGTGTTGTAGAGTCACTTGATCAAAGTAGAGTCCCGTGCAGATCCGCAGGATCTTCCATTCAAACAGTCCAAGCTTTCCTATGCTGGTTTTGGAAATAGTAAAACTATGTAGGAAAGCCGTATGGTATGATCAGACCGAAGAAGTTGCTTAGAGAGAAGAAACTTTGTCATCTGGCTCAGTCCATTCCTTTTCCGCATTAAAGGATGGATTCGGTAAAAAGCGAAGTTTTTCAGAGTAGCTGTTACGTGTAAGTTGAAACATAACCTCTGCTCGTAGTTTATACCTAGATATTTCACCGATGGAGTCAATTGCTATTCGTCGAGCAGATTGAGTTTACTACTGTGGCATCCTGTGGATGAGGATGGAATGCGACGTTCCGCCGGTTTTTGAAGCAAGCCAACTCAAATTTGGCTGCGTTGACTTTGATACCCCATCTTGTGTAGAATTCCCACAGGCGGCTCACGTGTTCCTCTAATCTTCTTGCTGCAATGACTGGATACGTGGATTTGGCGTATGTTAGCGAATCATCCGCAGTAGTTTTTGTTTGTCGACTGATTGTTCTTATTCTAGACAAAAACAATCTGGAATTCAGAAAACAGAAAAATATTTTTATAAGCGTATCAGGAAAAATTAAAATGATTAACTTGCGTACTATCCCCCGTATACAGATGCTATTGAATGCTTTCTCTATTACCAAGAAGCACCCAACAACAACCTGATAATTATTGAGTGAGCTAACAATTTCCTGGAACCTCAGTAGTGGGTCGATTGTTTCTCCAGAAATCCAAAGAAGACAATGTTGTTAGTGGTGCAGAATGCCTTCAACCTCCGAAGAATTAGTCCTTCAAGGATTTTGCTGCTGTTTATCAGATGCGCTATGGGACGATATCCAGAAACGGCAACTACTGTCATCTTTCTACGGTATTGGTACTTTGTTCGCAGTCTTCCATCAAAATTTTAAATGTAAAGTAACGAAGTTTATTTGGCACTTCAATTCGATTATCACGTTGATAACCCCGCTCCCCTTTGGTTCAAAGGTTGGAACCGCACTTGCTTTTATTATTGATCTTGCAAAAACTTAATATCAGTGAATTGGTTTGTATAAGCTTCGAAATAAATCTAAAATGTGAGTCATGGGCCCTATTGCGGTTGTCGATCGTCGATCGATAATCGCTAACGAGCGATCAACGATCGACAAATTGTGAAATCGGTATTGTGGTTGTCGACTGCGTTCGACAATTATCGTAAATCCGATCGCTCGTTGACGGGGTCTATTCAACAAGTTAAAAATTGTGTAAGGTTCAAAATGTGAGTGTTTTTATTTAAAAAAAAAAAAAACAATTTTCAATGAAAAAAACAGATAAAGGATATCAATGCACCCAATAACTCCTGGGAATACATTTTTGTTTGGCGTATTTTACTTTCGTTTATTATGTACATCCGAAGTGTTTCTTTTACACTTAGCTTTTAAGATTAAGGGTCCAGTAGATTGAGCCAATCGAATAAAAAAATCATTTCCCACACTTAACTGACATGATGCTGGGCACAGAGTCGTAACGCGATACCCAGCTTAAGTTTTCCATCATTTTCAGAAAGTAAATCCATAAAGGCTGGCTTGAATAATCAAAAATAGTTAACAAAGCTACAAAAGACAAATAATAAATGAAAAGAAACAAAGCTAAAGAATCAAGTAAATCCGTACGATTTATCAGCTAACTTCAAGGGGTTAGATGAATCTCTTATGTTTCGCCGTTTTCTGATGGCCTCTTAAGTTCGATTTCTTGTATTTTCTTCTGAATCTTTTTCACTTAACCAAACTTTGATTGTATGAATTTTTGATTTTAATTTATATTTTTATAAAAATAAACTATTTTATTGCAAACTTCACGAAACGAATTAAATAATTAAATAAACAATCCAGTCTGAAACAATCAATCTGTCAAACGTCAAGGCATGAATTCACAATTTATAGTTTTTCATTCACAATAACTCATATACTCATATACCGATCGAGAAATCAGTCGCTGGTGATGATAGTTGAAAGTGCGATCGCTGATCGACATTTGATAAATTATTTGACGGTGTTCAAATTCAACTGACTCCTCCGAATTCCTTTGACTTTACAAAAGAAAACGTACAAAAAAAATCCACAAACTTCTATTTTTTTTTTTTTGTTTAATATTCTACTTTACTCTCTTTTTAACCATGAAGTGAGAGTGATTTAAAGTTCAGAGAAGTCAAAAATAGTCGGAAGAGTCAGTCCAATGAACACCGTCTTTTGATTATCAAAGGGCACGGTAGTGCCAAACCAACTTCTGGCACTAAACCCTTTTTGCAGGATCAAACTCATGCAGCCTTAATAGTGGAACTGTAAGTCATCCAAACTTTCAAAACGTAAAACTTCTCCTATACTCAAAAATAAAGGATATTGTCAGAAAAAGATTGTCATTGATAATTTTGCATTTCAATAAAAATTGTTTATACGAGTGAGTAGAGTAAATCAGATCCACAAGTAATTTTCTGTTCCTATTGAATAAGAACTGTTTTTGTGAGCCCTTATCGAAAGCTGTTTTAAACGAACTCTCTTCTCCCCTCTATATTTTACCTATGGTGGGTTCTATATACAAATAAAGGTTTTTAAGTATGCAAACTATTATTTGCATTTATTTTCTGCTCTTTTTACCTTGTGTACTTGCCACCAATAGGTTCACTGACCGAAACTGCTTAAGACCGCAACTAATAGCAAATCCCAAATGCAGAATCATTAATGCAAATATTAAAATTCAAGCTTAACTTATTTGACAAGTTAAGTTTTTTCACTTCAAAATACCTACCCTAACCGGTTTACAATAATTTGCTATTAAATATCAAAGTAAAATATGAAAACCGTACATTTGTAGTCAATCTCATATATGGAAAAAATATCATATAGCAGTAGATATTTGATAGCACTTTTAACTGTATAACATTGGCTACTTTCAAGGAATGCAAAGTATTTAATTTCATACGCATAGCATTAATAAACTCGTGTTTATACTTCACTTTCAGTTAATTTGTTGTACAAAATTACTTATGCGTGTCGTATTTTTTGGTTTTGTTTTACTTGCTGATTGTTAGTGCATTAAACAAGATCAAATTTCAAAATATCTTAAAAATGTAACTTTGTAACTATACATAGTGCTATTCACACTTTTTACATTGGCATTTTCATTATATTTAATTAAGGGTACAAAATTTCACAACATTGCTTGACACAATCAATCATTTGCAATGTCGTGCAATTTTATTTATACAATGAGGATCATTAGAATGTTGTTTTATTTTTCCGCCTCTATTCGTTGGACAATTATCTTTATGACATAAATCTTTTATGATGTCATAAGCCTATTAATTTAGTTTTTAATTATGTCCTATTTCAATTCCCATTCAAGATGTCATTCATACCACGGTTAATATTTTCAGGATTTAAAAAGAAATGTATTTGCTGCAAAATTTGAAAGAGCGTCAAATGTACCGTAAATGATTCAAAGTTAAATTTTTGTTCACGACAAATATTAAAATTTGTAGATTATGTTGCCTAAAAAGAAGATCTTAGTACATTTCTTCATACGACTGAACGCTGTGATCTCCGTGTGAATATTCTAACTATCTTGGTTCTTATCTCCACTTAACTGAACTTTACAACTCCCTTTCCCAACTCTATCTAATAGAAACGCAATCCAACCTTACCAAGGATGCTAAGTCTTTTTTTCAGTTTGCAACTACAAAAGAAATATATACAAATAGGGTCCAAAAAGGGTCCAAAGGGTGATATAAACAAATATCGTCCCATTGTCAAGCTTTCACATATACCCAAACTCTTTGAAATTATTTGGTACGAAATGTTAAGTTTGCACTGAAAATCTCTTATGTCCCCTAGGCTTTTTCGATTGAAAAATTGTGTCCTTTACCCTTTTTCTGCCTTAGACAAAGGCTAAAAAGGCCTTTACCATAAAACAATCATTTTTAAATTATCCCCTCTTGGCTTTGAACCCTCTTTGGTTAAATGGATTTCCTCTAACGCAGAAAACCGTTATTACAGTGTTCGTTTCAGATCTGCCACCTCTTGCCTTTTCTTAGCTACCTTGGGTGTCCTCTAACGCAGCCATCTTGGCCTTCTTTTGTTAATTCTCAACCAACGATATTGAAAGGATTTTTATCAAATCTCAATGTACGCCGATGATACCAAGTATTTCAAGACCCTTCCTACGACACATGACTCTTCCCTTATTCAACAGGATATTGTCTGTTTTTCAATTTGGAGTCGTAAGAACTCCTTGAATCTTAACGTTGCCAAGTGCCAATGAATCACTTTTAAAATCACGCATTAAAACGTCCCGTCTCTAACTTCTCCATAACCAACCTATTCACAAAATTTTGTCCGCAGGATTTTTTCCAGGTGATATATTAACCAATTCTTAACCATTTTCAAAGATGTAAAATGTAAATTTGTTTCTGGTGGGGAAATTGACGACATTTTCCTGAAAAAAATCGCTTTAATTTAGCGGAAATAGGTTTTTAACTCTTGTGAAAAAGACAAAACCCGAGGGAAAAATCGCCTCTTGAATTGGCGATAAGGCTGATTATGTAACCAGGAGCTCAATTTCCTCACTCATATCGACGGTGTCATTTTCAAAACTACGTAATTCAGCACTTGGCTTCGACAATCGTTGGCAATCCAAGCCCCATGTGACGTGGTCCAAATATATCCTTTTTCGTCTACGCCTTGAATAGGCCTCTCAAGTTTGGTCTCCTTACCAACATATTGAAATATCCAGAATCAAGTCTCTTCTATCTACCCACCCGCCGAACCTCTTATTGCTCCAAAGAAACTATCTCTCTGAACTGTAACTTCGTCTTCACAGTCATCCTCCCAATCTTGGAGTAAATTCTCATTCACTCACTGCTTATTCATAACTTAATAATTTTGGTTTATACACAGACGCAAAATAAGGGGGTTACAATTTTTTTATGTTTTTGAAGACTTTGTATTATATTAAGTGAATAATTATTTTATTATACATAATATGTTGTTTTTCTTTTTTATTTAGATATCCGAACATACCACAAGTGATAATTAGAGGTTTTATGGGTACAACAGAGGAGGCAGTTAAATATTTAGATAGACGATTTTACTTAAGCTTAACTGGTTATTTATGCAAGGTAACGAATTTTTCTGTATCACAATCAAAATCTAAATTATTTGTTTCTCTTTTTATAGGACAAATCAGATACTGGAGTAAGAAAACTTTTAGAAGACGGTACACTGCCGTTGGATAGACTACTCGTCGAAACAGACTCGCCATTTATGTACCCAAACACAAGAGCTTCCAAGCTACCACAACATGTTAAGACTGGAATAACAGAGCGATCTCTGTTATATTTACATAGGTAACATACAAATTTAACAATTTAACCTGAATTTAAAAAGAAAAAAACTTTAATTTTGTTCAAGATATTGTACTTTTCAACGAAACGAACCATGTAGCTTACCAGCTATAGTGGAGATGATAGCAGCTTTTATGAAGAAGACACCTGACGAGGTGGCCCTGGCAACAGCTTTCAATGCTCTCAAGTTATTTGGGTTGTCGTGAGCTTCTTATGCTTTTATTACTTCTTCTTCTTATGCAATCTGCTGTTAACTATTATATGATGACTTTTTAATTTTACTTTTTTTATAATTTTACTGTTTTTTATAAAAATCTGCAGATTTTTATATATTTTGTAGGTAAACCGCTTAGATATTGTTTATTTAATATGTTTATAAGAATTTAATGACTATATGCGTAACACTAAGTGCCTTATTGCCTAATCCGGATTGTGGCAGAAAAAAAAAATCAAAAAAAAAAAAAATAGGTAATCGAATATCCCTGGAAGAAAGGAAAACTATTTTTTAATGCATCCTCACCCCCATCTTATCCAAGATTTACCGCATTTCCCATTTGACTAACATTGTTGTATTTTTTTATACTTTTAGAAATTTATGTAGACAAAATGAGAAAAATTGAGTATCATAAAATGATTCCATAAGCGTTAATGGCGTGTAAAAGTGCCATAACTTTATATTATCATAAAGCCTATGACTGTTTAGTTTATTCGTTTTGATTTTATTTAAAATTTTCCAAGCTTACAAATATTATATATTTTTATACACATATTTATTCAAAACTGTTATGAATATGTTTATATTCAAAAAAATCAAAAAAAAAAGTCTTTATTCTTAAGCGCTAATTAGAGGAAGCTTGTAAATTGTTTTAATTTTGTTTTCAATATAAGAACAACACTTTATTATGTTTTAATATATCTAATTATTTGATGGAAATGATTGTGATCATAAACGTGCATACAATATTATTATATTATATATATATATTACTATATCAAATGTTTTATACAACAAATTAATCGTGTAGCTAGGAAACAATTTAAATAAATACAAAAAGCAATGAACATTAAAACAAACATAATTGATATTTATTTAATTCAGCAACTGGATAGTCAGCGGCAGCGTTAGAGCAGAATAAAAACAATTCTTTATTTAAAAATCCCAAGCAAATAATAATAAATAACTAATGTCTTCTGAATGCACGGCGTTAGCATTGTATATAAACTCTACAGTAGTCACATCAACATCGACGACTGGTGAGTCACGTAGTGTCGAAATCCACCAACTTCTCTTTTTCTCTTCTCTTTCAAGACTTTTTGTTGAGGGAAAAAATTTGAAAGTTGAGGAAATTTTAAAACATTTAACATTTAATGGGCCGGTTATAGCGATCAGTAAATCGAATCAGGAAAAACTTTCAAATGGATTTTTTGCACTATTTTCATTCGATTTGAAACACAAAAATGCTAAGCTAATCGATGACAAATAACTTGTAGAATTTTTTGATCAAATACAATTTTCAATTAAACAATTATCTTTTTTGTAAATGTATTTATTTATTTTCCTGATGCAAATTTATTTTTCGTGCCAGCTGATCGCTATTTCTCACACAATGGAACAAAAAATTCCAATGATTTGAGTTCTTATTTCACTCATTCCACTGACAGAATTGCGGAAAAAAGTTTTTCGTGTGCATTTTTACTATACCAAATGATTGTGAACTTTACAATAATCAAACTATGTATGTCCAATGCAAATTTAATTCTAAAAACGGTATTATATGGCTTTCAGCCCAAATGCCTTAAATCAGGAAATAATGTAAATTAGTTTTATATATTTCTCTACAGTAAATAAATAAATTCATAAATACTAGTATCGCCAGTGGCCGAATATTCGGCCAGAGAAACAAACACCAAATTCATGGATACGTCATAATGGCAAAATAAATAAGTAACATTTTTTTTTTTTGTGTAATGGATCATGTATTATGTACCATTGAATTTTTAAATAAATTGGGCTTTTATGATCATTCGAGATTAATGCAGTTAATAAATTATATTAATACAATTAATCAATTAATCTCGAATAATCATAAAAGCCCAATTTATTTAAAAATTCAATGAGATTAATGCAATTTATTAATAAATTGCATTAATCTGGAATGATCATTTAGAAATTCAATATACATATACATATACATGATCAAATACCATTATACAAAAAAAAATGTTACTTATTTTTTAAATATTTTGTTCATTAACTATTCAATAGTAAACCTTAATTCATTTATAAACCAGATATTACAATACTTTATTTTCTTAGTTAAACCAAATTTTGCTCTGCCTAAATTATGAACATATAAATTTCTAAATTGAAATTCGAAGTTACGTTCACCCTGGCGTATACTTACTTTTTTTTAATTTTTCAAATTAAATAAGTGCCCAACTGTAAAGCTTTTAAAAAAATATAAAAATATGCTCCCGCTTAGTGAGTTAAAAATGGACGGATATAATTCACCTAATTTGTTGCCTTTTTAAAAGTACTCAAGCTAACATTACCCTTAATTTAAGTTTAACCAATCTTTGTCCTAAATATGATTTTTTTGGCAAGTACCCACATACCACAAAATTCAAAAAACCATTGGTCTTTTTAATGCTTAAAAAGAGTTGCGTGAGCGAGACAGAGGCCACATAAAAGAAGTTAAAATCCTCGGAACCCGTGACCTTAGTAGCACCTAAGGTACTGATGCCCAACAAAAATGTTGTAAAACGTTCAAAGTGAATTATGAAAACAAAATATTTCTGGCTTTTGGAAAAATCCTAAGCTTTACTGGTGAATTCTAGAACGTACTTAATTTGGAGTTTTACAATAACATTTTTTGCAGGTCTCAATCGAGTTTTAAATAAGGTTTATAAAAAAACTTATCCCGAGTTCGTGAAAGTAAACATCCTAAATCACTGCCACACTCAAGCCCTATTTATGCAGGCAAGTATGGTCCTTTTTAAATAAGTGTTACTCTTTAAGAAGTGCTGATGTTTGCTTTCAGCAAATAAAGCTTAGTCTACTATACTTCAGCATTTATGTATGTTTTTCCTATGGAAGTTAATTTTGGTAAAAAATATATAAAAATGTTGCTCTCTGTGCTTTACAGTAAAATATGGATTCCAAATTTTCCACCAAAAAATCCAAATCAATAATGGTCATCATCTCGCGATACTTAAGACTTCCAAGCCCAACCCTTAAAATGATAAAAATCATTTATCTGCAAAAATTCAAATGTCCATTAAATGCTTTAACAGCTACATACAGACATAATTTTTGGTTTCTGCACATTTGTATATAATTTATGTAGTTCCGTTGAATATTTATAGAGAAAAGTGTACCGTTAGATTGTGCTTAGGTTTTGCTAAGCGTATTAATATATAGATATGGTTTCCGCAAAATTATGGAAAAAGAAAATTGTAGAATTACCGTTAAAGCTTAAAATTTTCAGCACTCTTTTTTTTTCAACAATTTTAAGTTTCAGTAATTGGTCAGCCATAGTTTTTTTTTTGTTATTAAAGCTGTTTGGATATTTGGAAAAAGTTACTAAAACCTCATAAAAGGTTAATTAGTTACAGTTATTGTCCGATTTTTTTTATCATTTTAAAATTTTTTTTCAAGGTCGGATAGCACTAAAACAAAACAAAATAAAAATTCATTTATGAAAATATATGTCTGACCAATTACTCAAACCAATTGACCTTCTATGAAAATTTAGTAACCTTTCAGATGATTTTTTTTTTGATTAATCCATAAACGAAATGCTAAGTCTTATACGGCCCTAAAAATAAAACTTTGAAAATTCATAAAAATAGGCTAAGACTGATCAATTACTGAAACTAGATGAATTTGTTTGACCAATTACTATGACCTTTTCAATGTCATACTGTTTTGCAAGTTTTGAAATTTTGAGGTGCTAAGATCGAGCCTTCTAAGTAGTAACACAACACAAGGGTTGGATAACAGTTTTGTATAACTAATCTTATTTTACTTACTAAGCATGACCGAAACCCAATTCAAATTAGAGCACCCATCGTAGAATATTAATTAAGTTTTAATTACCGTTACGTTGAAACAATACAAAGAAAACTTCTCATAGGTGTGATGTTATGAAACTTTAAAAGTACAATTTATAAAGGAAATTTATGGATTCAAAAAAAAGCGTTGCAGCTATTAGTCAAATATACATTTTCGATATAAACTCGGACTTTGTTAACTAATGCCGTTTTCAATTGGTCGTCCGGAGTTACTCCTTTTTCACTTTCCTATCCTATATGGAGTAGAAGGAGTAAATCCGAACCGTCCACTCGATACCGACATAACACCAGGGGCCCTACACTGTATCTTGTTCCTGAAGTCAATTCTATTCGATATTCAGCCCTATTGTGAGTTCCGCATGAAAGAAAATCCGCCCGGAAAAAATACATTTCACTCTTCCCTTATTGTGAGTTTATTCCCTGTTCGAAAAAAATCATAATTGGCACTTTTGACAGCATTTTTTTCGTGTGAAATATGTCATCTCATTTACAGCAAGATTTCCATTTAAGCAACACTTGTTGTAAAATGGAGGGTGAAACTCGCAATAGCTTTTACAAATCCGGGCGAACAAAACAATTTCGGGCGAAATGTTTTCCGGGTGAAACTCACAATAGGGCTGATTGTGTTTTATTTCGTTCGACGAAAAACGAAACAAAATACAATTTCGAATAGAATTTTCTTTCGGAACGAGATACAGAGTAGATCATCAGAGTAGTTATGAATTTTTCGCATACGATACAAACGTAAAAAATGGAATTGCATTTTCAGTTACATTATTGAAATCCGGTTTGCATTTGAAATTCGGTAATATCACACTTATTTTAACCAAGCTATGAGAATAACTAAAACAAATATTTCTTCGTAAGTTTGGTTCTTGGCTGAATAAATCTGGGAAAATTTTGCACAAAATTTTACTAATTTGTTCAAGTTCATACGACCAAGCCGTACCCTTAATTCATTTTTCAAGGCCGCGTACCTTCACTGCAGTTTGTGATTCATGTTCCATTAATTATTTCGGAATTTTTAACTATGTATCTATATCTAAACCTGTTGGGTGTATAGCAACTGCAACAAATCAGACCATGAACTTGAAAGAGATGTTTGTATAAATTACTTTAGCTCTATTGTTAGATAAACAATACAATCTACACATCATCACATTATTGAGATGCCTTTGCCTCTATTCGATTTATGGTAAACAATAGACAGACAAAAACTAAATATAACAATCATTTTTCTTTATTATTTAACACAACAAGGAAAAAAACTAACTTTGGTTACTTTTATCTGCATGGCTATTTTTCTTAATACACCTTAAACATATTATTTTAAATTCATGCCGACTGACTAAATATGAGATAACAATTACGACAATGCCCATATATGTATGTATGTATGTTTTGTGCTCAGCTTCCCCTCTAGATAAACCGATTGATTGTTGAGTGATCTTCGAACTTTTTCAGCTGATGCAAATTATCCCACCACAACTTAAGACGGTGTCGTAAGATAAGCTCGAACCAAGGGGTCAGTGGAGCATTCAGCTGAGATACTGTGCTGTCGAGTGATGTGCGCGAGATATACCTTACTTCGCTGACTTCGTTCAAATTTGGATTGAGGTCGACGTCTTTTTGCAGAAAGAGTATGTAATCGATTTCATGTTCGCCCCAAGTCCCATCTCCAGTATTCGAATAATGAATGCGAGTCAGATAGTGGAAGTTTTCAGGTCTTATCTGTATGAACATTGCTTCTTATGTTAGGAATACGCAAATGAATTTCTTATAATAACCTGACTTGTGGGAATTCCTAGCTCGTAGTTGAGTCTCCTTTGAGCGGCACGACGAATTCCCAGTTCATTTAGCTCCTCTCGTTCGTTTTGTATTTCGTGCAGTGGATGGCTGCAGCAAGCGTTGGTGTAAGTGTCGGGAAACGTAATCTAACGGAGGAGTGATGTTTGGTTGATTTTATTAAAACAATTGTTACACATACCTTATGAACAGATCGTCTCTGCACTAGCATCTCTCCTTTTGTATTGAATAGAAAGACACTAAAAGCACGATGAAGTTTCACATGTCCACTGGCAGGATCCACTCTGTGGCAATCTTTTTTTGATGCAGATCCAGTTACAATGTCATTTTCGTTGACTAAAATGCATTCTTCTTTCAGAGCAAGCTCTTGAAGTTCGTCTAGCTTTTGTCCAGATTGTAGGAGAGATGAAGAAGAACGTAAAAGGCTTGTTGGTGATGTCCTCATACATAAACGCTTTGCAGTAGATAAAATCATTTTATTTTTAATTAAGTTCTTGGTGCGTGTGTTCGAAAAAGAGTCGTCATCCAAGGATAATCTTATCGAAAAACTATTTTCACTTTTTTTACACAATAATTACGCTTCGACTGCAAACACAAAAATAAAATATGAAAATCAGAAACCCGAATTAAAAGAAATCATAAATTTGTGTGCATATTTTGGCTGGCAGATATCGGGCGATATTAATTTGACAGTCCGATGTTTGATATTTCTATCATGCAAGTTTAAGGTAACGTTACAGCCACAGATAAGCAATACCTAGATGGGAATCTACGGCTGTCAATTCGGTTTGCCTACAAGCTCAAACGTCAAATGAGCGTGGTGAACATCGGATTTTTGCACTAGTGTACGTGCAAACGACCGTGGTGAAAATCGGATTTTTGCACTAGTGTACGTGAAAAAAAATCCGAGTTTCACCTCGGTTCGTGAACAAAATGGCGGATAATTTAAGAATCCAAGGGTTTGTTTAAATGTGCTAGGTTCTTGTATGCCGATTTCCTTTCGACGATTGCAGATTAATTTTTTTTGTTGTAAGGAAGTCACAAAAAAAAATCGTGTAGCCGGTGTAAATTTTCTATATGAAAGATTTGATTTTTGATCTTTTTTTCTAAACAAATCAAATTTTTCAAATCACAGATTTGATTTTTTTGTTGAAATGAAAGTTACATTAAGGTTTAACTACATATACCTACCTACTTTTGCAAAAAAGTACAAAAGTGAGAATTTAAAATGTTCGCTAAAGAAACCTTCTTGCAAGAAAACATACAAAAATTGTTTTTACAGAAAACGTAGTATAACTTCTTATTGGCTGTAGAGCTACTAGCGATGTTGTATTTGTAATGACTGTAAAATCGTACTGTACCATGGATGGCTTTGGTGATAAAACACGCCTATTGTGTTTTTTCCTCAATCAGAATTGACTTTATTGCAGTTTTTGCAATTAAGAACAGATGAGATTCACACCATTGTGGGAGCTTTCTTTTATCCCCATACAAATTAATTCTGGCAGATGAAGGTTTTGTTGGTATTCCAAATGTTTCGCATCGGCTTAGGAGACCATTTTTGTTGCAACACAATTTAAATTGTGTAAAGGATCTTTCAAATCAACGTTAAAGGCTCTTCCAAACCAATGTGAAACATTCGTTGCGGCGAAGAAACATTCGCATGTCAAAATTTATTTACATGGTGATAAATGAGAGTGCCCACACCAACGCGGCGGAGAAACATATAAATTAATTTTGACTGACGAATGTTTCTTCGCCGCAACGAATGTTTCGCATTGGTTTGGGTAAACCTTAAATCGGAGCGAAACACTCACGACGACAAAACATTCACTTTTTAAAATTAAGTTAGTCCCGGTCTACATTGAACGATTTTTCCAGTGCCGATCTTTTGTTCGTCGGTGAAGGGAGTGAAAAGTGAGGGGTAGGGATCAAATCGTTTGTACCAGAAAACTCGAACGATTTTTCAAGTCTGGTATGTTCTCTCTCTTCTCCTTTCCAGTTTTTTGTGTGTGTTCGGTGTCAGTGTGCCATTCGTTTGATGGTGTGAGTGAATATCAATGAAAAATGAAGAGCACAGCAATAAAACAAGGAAGAAGAAAAGGAAAAAATCTTATGGAAAAAATTGTTCTGTGTGTACATTTCACACGATTTCTGGAAAAATCTTCGTGGAAAAATCGGGCAATGTAGATCGGGACTTACATGAAAATAATTGAGAGTAGGTACCCACAATGAAAGCGGTGCGATTTTCCATATGAACCCGATGACTGACAAAAATGTTGTCCACGCATCGGTTTGGGGGACCTTAAATTAATTTCTAAAAATTTACGTCGGAATTTGACCATGATGCAATCCAACCCCTTACGTATAAATTAAAATAATTTCATATATTAAGTGTGTCTGTACCCTAAAACTAAGAATATAGTAGCTGTCAAATTTGCCATGGTGAATTTAATTTTTGTTGATTTCTCGAACCTTATTATTGGTTGGCGAGATTTTTTTTATAATTATTGTGCTGTAGAGCTGAAAAAAATTGAAATTATGTTTTTAAATTTCATAAACATAATTAGGTCTTTTGCCCTTTGCTATACTCTGCTCAAACAGGGCCCCTTCGGAGGCGACAGAGTTCTACAAAAAGTTCTCATCGCGCATCGTCTGCCCAAATAGCTTTTTGGCGAATTGGAAGAAAGAAACATGAAAGCACTAAAAGATTTTTCATTGAAATTCAAGGACTCGTTCAAGTTCCGCTTGCCATGCGGGCATTGTGCTTGGTGAAACAATTATTTTTTTGTTTATTTATTTTTTAATGAAAATCACAAACACCGGAATAAAAATCTTCGCACAGCACATTTATGAAAAAAAAAATGAACTGTCAAACAAATCAAATTCACCGCGTTAAATTGTTGTTGCAGTTCACATCTATTCATCGACACGAAATGAAATTACAAAAACAACAATGTAAACAAATGGGTTTTGGGGGGTGATACGAACGAAAGATTCCTATCTAGGTATTGCTTATCTGTGGTTACAGCTTTGAAATTTGATTGGTGGGCTTACACACAAATTGAAACTGGCAAATAAAAAACACATTTTTTATATCGTTTTCGATTGGAGCTTCGGAGTTAAGGCTCTCCCAAACCAATGCGGAACATTCGTTGCGGCGAAGAAACATTCGCATGTCAAAATTTATTTACATGGTGATATATGAGAGTGCCCACACCAACGCGGTGGAGAAACATATGAATTAATTTTGACTGACGAATGTTTCTTCCCCGCAACGAATGTTTCGCATTGGTTTGGGAGAGCCTTTACTCCTTTTTGGTTCCTATTACTCCAAAAGACTTCGATTGGCTGTTCCGACTAATGTTTTCGGACTGTTTTTCTGTTCCGGATTTTATAAAGGAGTAGACCCGGAACACACATATGCATATAACATCTTTCATCGGATAACATGTCAAATTAATTTTACTCGACTGAACGTGCAAAATATAAATAAAATATCAGAAAGCCTATAATAGGCTTTTCATACCAAACCCAAATCGGAGTTTTCGGCAATAGGTTTACGAAAACTTGCATGTCGTTTTCGGTTGGAGGTTGGGAGTTAAGGATAGACCGCACTAGACGGAACTGCACTGCAGCGGAACCGCGATTCAAAATAATTTGTATGAATTTCTATGAAGTTCAGTTGCCGCTTAAAGCAATACAGCTCATACCATTTCATACAAATAATGTTTTGCCGCGTCGTGAAGTGTAGTTCCGCTGCAGTTGTGTGCGGTCTAACTTTTACTCCTTTTTGACTCCGCTTACTCCAAAATAATTCGATTGGCTGTTCCGCGTAATGTTTTCGGAGTATTTTTCTGTTCCGGAATTAATAAAGAGTAGACCCTGAACACACATATACATATAAACCCTTTCTTAAGGCTTAACTACATAGGCCTACTTTTGTACAAAAGTGAGAAATAAATATCTATTCTGAAGACTCCTGCTTGCAAAAAAATACAGGAAAATTGTGAATGGTGGTTTCATTTATGTGTCAGAACAATTTGCGTTTGGTTTTTTGCAAGCATGTTTCTTTAGCGAGCATTTTAATTTCTCACTTTTGTACTTTTATACAAAAGTAGGTCTATGTAGTTAAGGCTTTAAAATGATTTATTGACCAAATTGGATGAATAATGGTGATTGGAACTGATTAAGGCGCCAGTTATAGCGATAATTAAAAACCATCAGTAAAAATTTTCTTTTGGATAATTTGCTGTTAAAAAAAGAATTGAAACATTAAAATGGTACGAATCGATGGCAAATCAATAAAAAAATTTTTTTTTTTACCAAAAAATAATCCCAAGGATGAATAATTTTTGTAAAAAACGCATTTATCTATTTTACTGATGGAAATTCGTTTTACTGAACAGCTGATTGTCAAAACCCAAAAAATGGAACATTTCGTTTCAGTTTTCTATATTCCATTTTTTTACTGTTCCACTCATCAGTAAAAATATTACTGAAGCATTTTGCATCATTAGGCGCCAGTTATAGCTTTCATTGAAATCCATCATTGAAACACAAATCAGTGAAACAGTGGAATATTTTCTGACAAGTCGGTTATAGCTATCATGAAATGTTATTTAATTGAAAATTCCATTCCCCATACAAAAAACAACTTTGAGGTTAAAGTCGATCATTGAACGAAAAACTGACAGACGAGAACAGGAAGAGAAAGGAATACATTTCATTGGAACGAATGTGTTCCACTTTTGGGAACAAAATATCAGCTGTTCATTGAAAACGATTTTCATCATTGAAAAACAAAAAATGATTTTATATGAAAGTTGTAAAGAAAACTAAACATTTTTTTCACTAAAAAAATTATATAACTGACAACCATCATTTTGGTACCAAAACGCCATCAGTTTTATTTGCTTAAGTGCATCAAAATTGAAAGACAAAATTTTCAATGATGGTTTTCAATGAAAGCTATAACTGGCGCCTTAAAAACAAATAAAAGATTGCGGCTGTGGGTTTGACATTAATTTATTGATATAATTTTACTGATTGCTATAACCGCCCGTAAGTAAAAAATTCCAGTTTTCACCTGTTTCAACTTTTACTGATGGTTTTTAATTATCGCTATAACTGGCGCCTAAAAAACAATCCTCCCGTCGGCTTTTTTGGTCACTGTAGTTTTAGCAATGAAACAAATAAGTTACATTAACTTTTCCGACGGCGACGTTTCGGCAGGGGTTGCTGCCTTCTTCAGGGGAACTTTATTTGGACAACAAGAAAAATACATTGGCCCTGAGTAATAAACGAATTTCGAGTCGAATCTAGCTTAGGCGGTCGGTTATTGACACCTGGTAAGTTGCTTTCCACGCCACCTGCATCTCAAGCGCTTAAGCTTCAAAATGCGATAGAATTATTTTCGATTTGACGTTCAATGTATTTGCCATAAGAGAAAACGAAAAAAGCGCCTGACGAAAATTAGTTATACCAAATTATTTTATATCAACGGGTATCCATATTTTGATTGAAATAGAACCAAAAAATGTGTAAGCTTATAAATCAACTCGAAAATATATTAAAATAGATAGCTAAAATGCTTTGCTTTGTAAATGAAAAATGTAAACAAACCACCCTTACAACCAGAAACAACAACAAAAGTACTCGATTAGAAATAGAGAAAGGCAGAGGCGTAGTCAAGATTATTAAAAAAATATGTTTGTTCGTAATTGAATAAAAATCTTCTTGTGAAAAAATTGTTAAAAAAATATTTTTCAATTGGCTATTTACACTTTTGTTTCTTGGTTTACAAAAGAGGCAAGGTATGAATGAAGGTCAAGCTCGATCACTCTTAATTAGTTCTATTCTTAAGAAGAGTAAAAGTTTTTTTTTTGCCCGAAATTACGTTAAAAAAGTATTCTTAGAAAGATACTTACGTGGTCGGATAAAACAAACGAACACAGGGAAATCAAATGATGCCCCTATAATTTATATTAACTTTATATTAACCTGCGCGTACCTAATACAAAAAAATAAAATGAAGATTTATATCACTTAAGTGCATTAAAGGTGACTCCTTTTGATAATTTGGAAAACTAATTTTCGTTGGCTTATTACATTAACTTAAGTGAGCGGTTTTGACTGTTAAATTCTATTTTTACGAAAGCAAAAGTGAACGAAATTAATCGAAAAATAGAAAACCGCAATTATTGGTGCAACACATAATTTCCTGGTATTATCTTTTCTTCTTACGATCACTTAAGTGGACTTTTAACATTTCTACTTCATTCTTTACTTCTAATAAAAAGGAAAATTAATGTTTTATTAAAATCCATAAGAAACTCTAGTCCCCTAAACTACTACCTACCTACGCACATGATATCGTTCTGACTGACGCCTTGCATCCATTTTGGAAAACAACAACAAAAAAGCACGTTTGTTTACATATTTCATCTGCAAAATAAAGCAAATTAGTAATAAGTTTCGATATATTTTACGTTTGATTTGCAAACTAGCATGTTTAATTATTCTATTGCAATTATAATACAAACAACCGTTCATATAAAATTAATTTGTTAAATTAATTTTTCTACGAGCTGTTTTTGTTTTTCTCTTATGGGAAATGCATTGAACGTCAAATGGAAAAGAAATCTATCACGTTTGTTAGTTTCACGCGCTGGCTGCTAGGTGCCGTGACTCCATGTGCCAATAGCTATCATGAAATTTTCTTTCATTGAAAATTCCATTCCCCATACAAAAAACAACTTTGAGGTTAGGCGCCAGTTATAGCGATAATTAAAAACCATCAGTAAAAGTTGAAACAGGTGAAAACTGGAATTTTTTACTTACGGGCGGTTATAGCAATCAGTAAAATTATATCAATAAATTAATGTCAAACCCACAGCCGCAATCTTTTATTTGTTTTTAAGGCGCCAGTTATAGCTTTCATTGAAAACCATCATTGAAAATTTTGTCTTTCAATTTTGATGCACTTAAACAAATAAAACTGATGGCGTTTTGGTACCAAAATGATGGTTGTCAGTTATATATTTTTTTTAGTCAAAAAACTGTTTAGTTTTCTCTAGAACTTTCATATAAAATCATTTTTTGTTTTTCAATGATGAAAATCGTTTTCAATGAACAGCTGATATGTTGTTCCCACAAGTTCCAATGAAATGCGTTCCTTTCTCTTCCTGTTCTCGTCTGTCAGTTTTTCGTTCAATGATCGACTTTAACCTCAAAGTTGTTTTTTGTATGGGGAATGGAATTTTCAATGAAAGAAAGTTTCATGATAGCTATAACCAACTTGTCAGAAAATATTCCACTGTTTCACTGATTTGTGTTTCAATGATGGATTTCAATGAAAGCTATAACTGGCGCCTTAAGGTATAACTATAATAGAAAGAAGTCAGCTTACGCGGTCGTACGAAACTGAGCGAATACAAAGAATTGATATGATCCGCCCATAATTGCGATTTGGTATTTTCGTTAAGTTTTCGTTAACTTTCGCTATCGATAGCGACAGCGCTCATCGAGCGCTCTTGCGAAAGTAAACTGACAGATAAAAGAAATCAAAATAAAAAAAAAAAAAAAATTGCAATAGTTTTGTGTTGTGAATTTTTTGTGAAGCAAAGTTTAAACTGCATCAAAAACAAAAATATCTTTGTTCTGCTGCAAAGTTTTTGTTCAATCGAATTAGAACAATAATTTATTTGAAAATAATTACATTTGTTATTCCAGTTAATTCTCGATTTTATACCAGCTGTGTGCAAAGTTTTTCTTTAAAATTTTATTAAATTTCTCAATAAAGTGAGTGCTGCAATGGCATGAAGATCATCAGCTACTGGAGGGGAAATCATTGGTACAACTTCAAACCACTTAAGAGAATTATAGGTTACATGTCAATTTGACGTTTCGGAACGCTACTTTTCGTTCTGTTTTGACATTAGCTTCCGACAGCCACCGATTATTATAGTTCTACCTAGATTCGATTTTGTTTGTATGGAATAAACTCGACCTTAGGATAAATTCGTTTATTACTAATGGCCATTGTTTACATTATAATGACAATAATTTAAGCAATAAAAATACACACACTTAAAAAAAAAAACTGTGTTTGAATTTAAACTGACATTGAAAATTTAAACAATTTTTGTATTATTTAAAATAAAAATAAGGAAAAAACCACTTTGAACGTAAAAGTTTATATTTTTAAAAATAGTACAAAATTTAAAATCGTTCGAAAAATGTCTTATTAAAAAATCGTTCAAGGATGAAAACTGATATTTGATGATAAATTGAAATTTTGAGGGTATACCTATGAAAAATAAAAAAAATTATGTTCCCATCAGAATCAAAAATGACGGTATTTACCATCATACAAATATGGAAAACCCATTAATAAAAATAGTATTCTTCTCGAAAACGGTTACGTTTTGATGAACGAAAATTGCTTTATTTAACTACAATAGCGCAATATACTCCTACTGAAAAAAAAAAACAATTTCACCTTGCATTTTTGTTATAAACTGTACTCTCCATGGAATCATTTTTCCTATTTACGGCTTTCTTATCATTGGAGATTCTAAAAATATAAATGATATTGCATATTAAAAATGAAAAAAAAAAAATCGATTTTTAAAATGGGTTGCTGATATTTTTATTCAAATTAAATTTTTAACCGCAGACAAAAAAATTACATTACATTGTCGTTTCTCTATTTTTGTATCTAAAAGTGTTTTCAAAATTGTACATGTGTGTACAGGGTGATAAAACCTAAGGTGCGACAAAAAGTTTGAGCATTTAGGTTTGGTTGAGACAAGAAAAAATCGACTTTTACTTTTCAAGATATTAAATAATAATCAAACCAACTTCTAAGTAAAAACAAGAAAAAAAACGAGGTTTATGATAGTCAACTATGGTAGCTGAAATGATAACTTACTCGTAGCCGGATTCTTCCATAGTTATGACAAAGTTGGTTCATTTATTTTTGAATATGTTTAAAGGAAAAGTCCTAAAAACTTCCGCTTTTTAGTTTTTGAATAAGAATTGATAAGACCAATGAATGTTGAAAACAAAAATTATGCTTAATTATGTACAATTTTGAAAAAAAAAAGGTTTGAGTACTTTAAAAACTGTTCATTAAAAAAACTTTATTTAAAAAAGTAAATAAAAGAAGGGCTTTCTGGGTTTAAAAAAAGGTATAACAGGGCATTGTATGTGTTCCCGTTATTTTTTAATAATTTGTTTTCTGTTTCAATTCAAACGATTTTGTTCTTGTATCAACCAAACCTACATACTCAAGCTCTTTGTCACACCTTAGATAAATCAAAAATGATCAAACAACTTTAAAAAATGTTTATTTTAATTTATTCCAGAAATCAGATGACATATTTTGTTAAGCTCAAACTAGCTAAGGAATTAAAATTATTGGGGAATATTCATAGTCGCAGATAGACCCAGGTTTAACTAAACTACAGTTTAAGACAATTTTGGCTCAATGAAAACAGACCGATTTTAATTACAAATTATTGGTTTTATATTTTTATAAGATAATTAACTTGGTATACTGCACAAATAGCTTTAAATATTTTGAAACGATAACTTTAAAAAAATAGAATCAACGTCCGAAAATTCAACCAAAGCTATGTTTAACTTAGACCCAGGTCTAAAAGGACTATGAATATACCCCATTGTTTTTGTTCTTTTGACATGCGTGCAAATTTATATACAATTTTTGAAATTTTAATCAAGCTATCCATTATGTAAAGAGCAAGTTCCTGCCAAACATTTGTGCATTTTTTTTTTTTTTTTTTTTCAAAAAATGCTTTATTGAGAAACAATTTTTATTATTATAAGGAAATCCCAATTTATTTTCTTAAAACAGAATTTCGATTTTCTTTAAAAACTATAATAAATTATTACAGAAATATTGAATATTATAAAAAAAACGTTTTACCGTACCGGTACCGTTAAAATTTAAGCGAATATTTCCCCTCTATGAAATAACCTAAGAACCATAAGAATGTAGGTCACATTAAAGTCGAATCTAAAACTTGCCTCTGGTTCTTATACCAATGTACATTATAACGGAAGTATAAATTATTTACATCATCATCTACTTACTTACAACTTTAGCCAATGTTTCCTTATGAAAACACACGTTATTTATTGAGTTCACCCGTCATAAAACTCCCGCCGACTAATCTCTGCTTGGAGAACTGGTCAAAGAGCCATTCGAGCAGAAAATGGAATGTAATACAATTAGCGCCTTGCAAGTACTCGCCATGTGGCCGAGTGGTATAGATCCAAGACATCTTCAGAAATAGCAAGAAAAACAGAAAGACTGGTATAGATATTCTAAAAAATGTTTTTTTTTTTTTTTTTAATAAAACAATAAATATTTAAAAATTTCATTCAGTATAAATAATTACTTGTTTTTATTTAATTTCATAAATAAAAATGCAACAACATTATCTTGTTTTACTTCATAGTTAATATTTTAAAAACCCGGCATATAATAAAAAAGTTGTAAATTTAAAATAAATCTGGATTTAATGTTTGTATTATGTATGTGTGCTAAATCCGTTTTAATTAATAATTCTATATAACACTCTTAGGTGGTAGAAATAATTTCGAAATTCCAGTGTCTTGATTTGATTCAATGATATTCGTATTTAAGGACTGACGGTTGCTAGATGGCATTGTAGGCAAATTTGCTATTTGAATTTCTTGGCGAAATAATTCGTTAATGCTTTTGCCTATTAATTGGGCCGTTATCTTCCGGAACAAATCTTTTTTGACTTTTTCCACTTTGTTGCCTTTGGTTGGTGCAACTGATATTTTCTCATCAAGTTTCTGCAGATCTGCAGCATTGATGTTTGGAATTTGATGCATTACTTCTAAGACTGTCGGGAATTTAGGACGTAAATTCTCAAAGACTTGAACGCCTAGGGTAATTAGGCTCGACTGATTGGATTCATGCTGTCCATGCACTTGTAGGCCCTGAAGCACAGATGTTAGGATAGACGACGCCAGTCGGGAATTAAGTAAGTTTTCACTGTCTAGGAAGCGGATGACTGGACCTGAAAGGTGTACAGCTTTTAAGCTGCCTGTGCCATCATTCCACGAAATCGCACTGAGGATTGTTAAAAGTATTGGACTGGAGGTTGCCTGGTTGCGCAGTAACTTTATTCCTAGATCGCTAATCACCTCCGAAGTTAGAGCTGCATGTGTGGCACGGCTAGGGGCATGCGATGAGCCATCCATAGAGAGTTCGTCATTGTCCATGGCAACGTCAACGTTGCCTCCTGACTGGTCTGTTACTATTTGGCCACCTACAAGAGCTATTTTCAGTACGTCCAAGTACTCACGAGTAAGAGTTCGATTAAGCATGTCCTCCAGTACCTCTTGTGTATCGTTGACTTCACCATTTAGCTCTCCAGACTCGTATAAAGAGGTGATATAACGCCAGCGCGATGTCAGCCTGTACAGCATAAACGGCGTCAGATGTGATAATACCGGTAGTAATACCTGATCATAGCAGACCGGTGGACACGAGTATACAAATGGCTTCAGAAAAACTCTTATAATTGTCCGCAGGCGGTAGTCGGGCACGTTTTCCAAGCACGCGAAGGTACTGTTTATAAGGGCATCAGCTATACCAGACAATTGATAGAGGTCTCTTCCTAAAGAAGGTCCAGCGGATCCCATCATGTGATAGCATCCCTCGAAGATATTCGTTAGGAACAGCTGCATCTTGTCAAAGGCCGTTGGAATTTTCTTCACAGTCGGATCCATGGGATCAATCAGAACTGGCGAAACGCCCATAAGCATTTTCTTTTCATGCTCCAGCATTGTGTGCACAAATTTGAAGCCTTCCGCCAGCAAATTCAAAGCTTCCGGTTTGAACAATTCGTTGAGTACACGCAGCAATGCTAGAACATGTGGCAGAATAGGTACTACATGCTTAGTAGCTGGATTACGACAAATAGGATTGCCCGATTCGGTAAAACCAATGACAAATCCTCCACGCGATGCGCGGTCAGGGTCGTCTGGCCAGGAACATCGTTTTATAACTCCCAGAATAGAATTCAGTGCGTCGAGGACTTTGCTGCGATTTGCAGCACATGGATCCGTTTCGATATTCTGCACTGGAGTCTTATTCAAGCCGATAAAGTGCATGAAATCAATGACAGACTTGTAAACTGGACTGAGTGTTAGCCAATTGAGTTGTGCCTCTTGTGTTATTTCAGCTATAAACGCTGTCTGTCGTTCATAATCACAAAAGTGATTCGATATCAGCAGGAGGGCCTCGTGTAAAGTGTACTGTTCATTTTTGCTGATTTGTTGTGGCTGCCGAATCAGACTGTTCACATGCGAACAGATTTGCTCAAATACAGGCAGCAGCAACAAGGGATACTTATGTCCCAGCTTCACCATCAAAGAAGCTGCATGCCGTCGTAGATTTTTCGCAGCCTGTGATTGTGAATTTTTTAGCATAGTCCCTGGTGCAACATTGGGAATCTTGAAAACGAGAGCAGAGAATATTTTCTCCAGAACCCTTGGCAGTAACGAAACTCCACTCATAGCCACACAATTTCCTGAGATGATCTGACACGAGGACATGCTCAGAAACACAAAGAGGGCCGAAATGCAGGATAACAAAACAGATTGTACTAAAGGATCATTAGTCTCCGCCTTTAGGCAGTCTTCAAGAAGTCGCAGTCCAGATTGAACCGATGGCCGTTCAGTAACAAGCAGGATACGACTCAAAACTCCATCTAGGACGGCAACCAGTGCTTCCCACTCCATGTAAATCGGGTCATGGATGCTGCAGTTAGTCAAGTTCTCAGATCGCGACTTGGAAAGCCTAAGATTAAGCCAGTTTTCGCAATAAGCAAAAGTCCGAAGAGGTGCAATTAAAGTAGCTTGTCGGAAAATTTCCAAAAAGTCAGCACGGCAACGATGATAGAACACAGTGAACTCCTCTTCGGAATCATAGTCCATACACAGGTATGTCTCTGTGGAGACGTTGAATACAGTTGGCCTCTCGGCAGGGTAGCAAATTTTGATAACCCTCGGACCCACAACTTCAATTACTTTTGGAATGTACTCAATAAACAGTGGATCCTTGGATATCTGGTCGTGTTTTAATAACACATTCCAAATAAGTGTAGCCCCATGTGCTACAGTTAGACTGGGATGTTTGTTTAGCAAATAAATTGTCTCTAGGAATACCCCAAAATGCACGGGACGCTGAAATGTAGCCTCTTTGTTCCACAAACCAGCAAGTTGTTGAGCCAATCCAGTGAGAACAGTTATGAGCTTTTTAAGGAACAAGTGGTTTTGCTCGATGTTGGTCTCTGGAGAGATTTCTTGACTTGCTCGGTACAAATAGTTGACTGTTTCTTCACTGAACAGCAATAACAATGGTTTTCTTTCTTTCGCCTGTCCTTTTCGATTGACGATTTGCGAAAGACACTCGGCGGCATTAATCTGGAAAGCCGGATCTGTCAAGAGTACACAAAGTATGTACAACAGCTTGCCATCTTGGCAGAAAATGTGATTAATGGAAACCCATTCGACGAAGCCCGTCAGGGTTAGCAAAACCATATCCACAACACGACTGTGTGCACTCGCTTTCTGCATATTGTTCACAGCTGTAGTTTCCCTAAATGAAGTCACATGAAGTTCAATAAGCCGCAGGAAGAACTCAAATATTTCATTCATTTTCACTGTTAGCGCCTGGTAGATGTCTTTTTTTCGCTGATTCGACTCAATTGTCTGCAACAAGGCAACATCCTCGACGAGTCGCAGAAATATCATGAGGACCAATTCTGTTTGAGGTTCTCCTTTGGAACATGCGTCCGAGAGTTCAGACAGCAGTGTCGTCCACTGTTGTGGCCACTCTCGTTTAATCATTTCCACGATAATTCTAGAAAGACCGTCTTTTAAATGAGTTAAACTTTTATCCTCAGCTGGTCCGATTCCTGATAAAAGTAACTTCATAGCGTTCTCCTTGATGAACAATTTCTCTTGCTGTGAAATGCCATTCCACTTGAATTTAATTGTATACTCGATAAGTTGTAAGCCAAAGTGCTTGACATTGTTGCTGTATTGACCGCCAGCGAGATAGAGCCCAGCTTGTGCGCAAAGGGGGGATGCTTCTTTGAACCGTTCGCAAGCCACATATGCTTCCATGCGGGATTGGTGTCTTGTGTTTGGATCCATGATGATTTCGATGGCCTGGGCTAATTCGTTAACCAAGGCCGATACTTCTGGATTACATTCCATTTTTCGTAAAAATGTATTCTGGCTTGTTGAAATTTACAGGCCCACTGGGGAAATACCTTTGTAAAAAGAATTTTATAAAACGAAACGGATGATTTGAAAAGTTTGTAGAATATATGATTTCACAATAATTTACCTTTATTACAATTGATTCAATAATCTAAATACAATAAGTTTAATTTCAATGATGAATTATTTTTTTTTTTAATAATAGTGGAGACCGCGGACACATAAAAATGTGTACAGGATGTTGGCAGCAGTGAAAGTCATTTGTCATATGGTTTTTTATGCAGTTGTCAAAAATTTGACATGCTTGCTGCATGGCAAAAAAAAGGAAAAAGGGAAGAGTACACGCTAGAAAAGGATTCGTTATTTTTATTTAAATGATGATGCAATAATTAAAAACAAAACTAGTTTGGGGTAGGAAGGTATACGTAATTGCAATAATTTGTCAACACAAATCTTTTTTGAAATGAACCGTAAACAAATACATAATTTGCATAAAACATAAACAAATAAAAACGTGAAAAGTCAAAATATAATTTGAGTGGGATGCACATGGAAGAGTTCAGTGCTTTGTTTAAAATGTTGCCAACAAATTTCGCAAGATCGATTTTGCTATCCCACCCGCGACAATTGCGATTTCAGTAGGTAAGATAAGAATTTTTGTTTGGCTGTATAGGAGGGTCAGTGTGCATTATGTACATAGGTACTATACATTTGTCCACCATCTTGGAAGAAGAGTTTAAAAAACCGGTTTTCTGCTAATGCCGCATTTACACGAAAGCAAAAGATGCCAACCTTTCTGCCAAAAAAATTTCAGAAATAATTTTTTTATGATACGCGAGTTCAATTAATGGCAGCTTTTAATGTTGGCATTATTTTGGCAACATTTAATAACGACAGAAATTTTGTATTTACACGACTGCCATTAACGAACCATAATAAAGGGGATTTTTTGAAATTATCAAGAAAAAAAAACAAAGCTTAACATTTAAAGCTCTCCCAAACCAACGCGAAAGCGGCACATTCGCCGACGCGGCGGCAGTTTTTGTTGTTGTTTAGCATTGTTTATTTGACATTTTTGTTATCATTGTGAATGATTCACCCTGCACCCTGAAAACAAGCGTATACATGGAAATTATATAATAAATAATACACAAAATTACGATTTGTTAAGGCCTAGCACGCAGAGATCGCGAAATATTCGCTCCCATTTAAAAATGTTTCCAAAATGTATCCAAGTTTTTTTTTTATCGTCGTATAGTTAGCAGCACGATATCACGTTATTAAATTTTATCAAATTTTTAAATCCGTAATATCGTGTTGCTAAGCATCTTTTAAACTATGACATTCTCCTAAAACGTAATGGTTATATGGACTGTCACGCTGGAGATGGACTGTCATGCTGGAGGTCTGGGTTCACTTCCCAGCCTCGTCTAAAATTTTTTTTTCAGGGCTACTGCTTCTAGCGAGGAATTTACAAATCATCCAAGAGTATATTACTTGTCATGAATGAGTGCTTTTCGTCTAGCATAAGGATTCGGCATAAAATTGTAGGTCCCTTCCATTCCTGTCGACACGCGCACACAGGAATGGTTACGAGTTGTTAGTCACTATAGGCCCCCCTGATGGTTTTCGCTGAGCCGTTGCGCCACACAATTTATATTTAATTTATTGAAACGCTCTTACTTGTTCCCTGAGCAGGTACCATGTATGTACATCACCGTCAGTTTCGATGTACCCATGAATGAAATAATACAAGATTACGACACTTTGGATTTTTCGCTTTGTTAATTTCAACACGCTTCGTGTCACAAGTGAAGACAAAAAAGACTACATTTTTGTATAATTTGTATGAAATATAGGGACGCGAAATCTTTAAGTTACTTGAACTTTTTGTTAAAGTAATTTTTTCCATTAAGGTTAGACCGCACACAACTGCAGCGGAACTACACTTCACGACGCGGCAAAACATTATTTTTAAATGAAATTGTATGAGCTATATCGCACTAAGCCGCAACTGAACTTCATACAATTTCATACAAATTATTTTGAATCGCAGTTCCGCTGCAGTGCAGTTCCGCCTTGTGCGGTCTAACCTTTAAGCTTTAACTACATAGACCTACTTTTGTACTAAAGTACAAAAGTGAGAAATTAAAATGGTCTCTAACGAAACATACTTGCAAAAACACATACAAAAATTGTTCTGATCCACAAATTAAACCGCCATGCACAATTTTCCATTGTTTATTTGCAAGAAGGTATCTTCAGAATAGATATTTATTTCTCACTTTTGTGCTTTGTACAAAAGTAGGCCTATGTAGTTAAGCCTTTATTTTTTCATCGCATTCTCTATTTTTGCTTGCCATTTTGACTACAATTAAAAACAATTAAATAACAATTAAAAAATATTTTTCGGTAACATTTTTGTATTTGTAAAATGTAAAACTATATTGACCACATAATAATTCGCGAACAAAAATCATCTCTATACAGATTTTCTTGGTTGTCACATCTGTTGTTACTTTTTGTCTCAAAAAACGTGGAAAGTGGAGTAATCATATTCTTTCATTTATGGGATGCACCTGTTTTCGTATTAAAATAGTACCCAATTATTATCTACTTCAAACGAAGTGAGAACTGAACCCTGCTTACGCACTCTTTTTCATGATTTTCTTTCTCTTTCCTACTTATGGAGTCTATGCATTAAAGAGAATACAAACACTTAGACGGCTTTCACACAAGGAAACTGAGTTGCCAGAAACTGGTTAGTTTGTGGGCGAGAAGGGTGAAAGGGGAGATTTTTTTTCTTCCCCTTACGCCCTTCTCGCGACAAACTAAAAATCGCCGGGAACTCAGTTTCCTTATGTGAAAGAGGTCTTACCTCCAACAACCACCCACCGCCCCTAACAAAGCCGAAAAATTAGAAGTAAATAGTTATCAGATGATTATTCGCCAGTAGTGGTGTTGATAACATCACCTTCGCACAGTAAACTAGTCCTCATATCACAGCCAGGCAGAAACTTACAAAAAAATATTAATTATTTATTAACGTTAATAGTAGTAGCTATTATTTGTGTAAATAAGTTGTAATTTGTGGTTGACTTGTAAAAGCGAATATTTACATTCATTAACTTTGTTAAAACCGCTGGCAAACACAGGTAAACAAATTAGTTTATTTACTATCTCTGTGTAAATAAGTACCCTAAAAATCAAAGTGCAAGCTAATAAGAAGATAACAAAGGAACAACATCCCACCAGCTACATCTAGGTATTTGCTATTTTAAGCTCGTAAGTCGTAAGGTATTGAAGCTAGATAGGTACCTACCTAGTTATATTCAATATCTTTTTATCACATTAAGCTTAACTACAATCAAGTTTGCTGGCGAAAAGATTAACCTTAAACAACTCCCTGTTTCATTTAAAGTAAGAACATTGAAAATGACTGCTTCTATGAAGGACAATATAATCTTTGGAGGAGAAATTACCTCCAGAATTACAAGCACGTACAGGTCATTGGGTCACTTTGTGCTGGAACAATTTAAGAAGAACGAAAGTGGCGTGATGATGGTTGGTATTATACATTAATACTATATTGATATTATTTTGCATTTAATTTACTTCTATTATTCTATAGATAGATGCCTTAACTGGACATAAGTATTCGCGAAAAGATGTCTACGGTAGAATTACTCGATTAGCGTTCATTCTCCAAAAGCTTGGAGTTAAGGATGGCGATGTGATTGGAATTTGTGCTGAGAACTCTATAGAATATGCAGTAACATTGTACGCAGCATTTGCCCTCGGTGCTACAGCAGCACCTTTTAATGTTACTTACACTGAACGTAAGTTAAGGCCGGCGTTCCAAATACATTCATAATTATTATGTTCTATCTTAACAGGCGAACTCGATCATGCCACCAATCTTTCAAAGCCAAAAGTTTTTTTCTGCTCGAAAAACGCTCTAAATAAAATTCTTATCGTTGCTAAGAAGAACAAATATATCGAACATGTCATTGTGTTTGGTGATGTTAGTCCAAGTGCCGAGGCAACTGCGTTAGATGAATTGCTCAAGAGCAAAAAATTTGTTTCATATCCAGACTTTGAATCGCCTAGTGTGAATAAGGATGTGAATGTAGCGCTTATTGTTTGTTCTTCTGGAACAACTGGTATGCCAAAGGGAGTGCAACTAACTCAAACAAATATTCTATCTACACTTGATGCACAATTGTAAGTATAATCGTTCGTATTACAGAAGTAGCTACTAGATACCTCTAAACTTTTAGTAACCTCGCAACAGATTTCATTGTGTTCTAGAAGCTTAAATTAAATCTCCTTTCTTATACTTTATTTTTGAAGAACCAAACCAAGTTAAACATAATTTTAACATTCCCAACGCTTCCCCACCATTTCTTCTCTCCTATTTTTTAAAATCGATTTAATTCAATTCCTATTCGTCATATAAAATAAGTTGGCTTGCAATTTTGGATATTTAATTTCTTTTGTCCTCCGACTCTGATAGAGGTTTGCAAAGTCTCCAAACATTATTTTTTAAACTAAATGATTTTTGGTTAACTCCGAAACTATTGATTTTATCGAGATAGTTTTTGAGATCCAAGTTGAAGGCAAGGAAATTTTTTATGTTTTATTTGTGTATGCGCGCGCCTTCAATTTCATTTCATTTAGTAATTTCATTCGTTATGTTTCGTATCCTTTGAATTTTTAATTTTGTACAGAAAAACATAGCCGCATATCCGAATTTCTTGAACAGGAATTGTCACCGGTTTTTATCTTATTTCTTAGTTCGTATGTACTGTATTGGAAAATTATAATCAAATAATTCTTTTTTATTTTATAATCGAATATAGTGAACCAGATGCAATATCTTTTTCTGATATTGCTGTGTTAAGTGTAATTCCATGGTTTCATGCGTTTGGCTGCATAACATTACTATTGACATCTTGCATGAATACAACGATGGTTTTCTTGCCTAAATTTGAAGAAAAAGTTTTTCTGGGAGCCATAGAGGTGAGTTTAAAAATGTTTACATACACAACATTTCGAGTACCAAATTGAAATGTCCCCAATTTACTTAGCTGTGGGTACGCCCTGCTAAACTCATTTACAAATAATTTTGTACTTATTTGAACAAAAAAAAAGTTACTGGGATGTGTTTTAGACTTGAATAATCAGAATCACCAAGCACAAATATTTTTATTTTCATGTTATATTCAGAATGAAGTTATAAAACATTAAAATAATCCAGTTTATCTTTTTGATGTCCAAATTTGTTTTTTGTTTGCGTTCCATATGTGGAACGCTTTTGAAAAAAATATTTTTTGTATCTCAAAGGTGTGTTGAATATTTTTACAACAAAAAAATATATTTTACAGAAATACAAGGTTGTTTTGGCGTTTATGGTGCCACCATTAATGGTCTTCTTGGCTAAACATCCGATTGTAGATAAATATGACTTGTCATCGCTTTTAGTCTTAGCTTCTGGTGCTGCTCCATTGAGTAAAGAAACTGTAGATACTATTAAGGAAAGGTATATACATTTTAATTTTTGTAAATTCTTTAAAGAAAGTTAACTGTACAGTTTTGTCTCTCATTTAGAATTGGCGTTCCTTTCATTAGGCAAGGATACGGGTTGAGCGAGAGTACACTTGCCTTACTAGTACAAACTGATATTAATTGTAAACCAGGAAGTGTTGGTGTTCTTAAACGTGGTGCTTATGCCAAAGTCATAGATACAGAAACTGGAACTATTTTGGGACCGAATCAACGTGGAGAGCTCTGTTTTAAGGGTGATTGCATAATGAAAGGCTACGTTGGCGATGTGAAATCAACACAATCTATTATTAAAGACGGTTGGCTACATACTGGTGATATAGGATACTTCGATGACGATTTTGAGTTCTTTATTGTTGATCGTATAAAGGAGCTTATTAAATACAAAGCATTCCAGGTGCCACCAGCTGAAATCGAAGCTCTACTTTTAACTAATCCGAAAATTAAAGATGCCGCTGTAATTGGCAAGCCCGATGAGGAATCCGGTGAGCTACCATTTGCATTTGTTGTTAAGCAACCAAATGTCCAGCTAACAGAAGCTGAAGTTATAAAATTTGTTGCCGATAATGCTTCGCCAGCTAAAAGACTGCGAGGCGGTATACGTTTTATTGATGAAATTCCAAAGAATCCCAGTGGGAAAATTTTACGTCGTGTCTTGCGCGACATTCTTAATAAACCAAAATCTAAATTGTAAGATATTTTGAACGAGGTTCAATTTTAATAATTAGTTAATAACTAACTTTATATTTATATATTATAAGAACTTGTGTAGAGTTCAGTGATTTTGTAACAGATTTTCTATTGATACCTATGAAGGATTCTTTTTGTTCTCCAGAAAAAAGGAGAATTCTAATATTTAACATATTATAAATATACTGCTGGAAATACATTGCCATAGAAAAACATCAAAGAAGTTCATATAAACCAAATAAAAAAAAAAATCCGTTATTGTTTCCAAAAAATTCAAATAAAATACTTAAAATATTTAAGTCATTTTATATAGGATCCATACATTAACCATCATTTATTTATTTTTAATGTTTGTATGAAACAAAAATAGCTAAGTTATTAAATAGTTTAGTTTAAGCTATTTCACGACTGCCGCACCAATCATCAGATCCCTTTTTAAAAAGCCGCAGAATCCTTTGCACTACGCAATGCGCTACCTAGTGATCCGTGATCATCCAATTCAGGTTTTTTTGTTTATAAATTGCATTTGTGCTAGAGCACTATAGAACGAACCTGCTGCGTCGTATCCTGATGGACTGACGACTGAGCCTGACTATTGCTTCGTCAACGTCATTCAAATACTTTTGTTTGAATGTTCCTCCTCCTGTTGCCTGCACTTCTTTTACGAAGTGTGATTAATTTTTCTGCATTTACTTGCACAAGAAAGATTTTAGTCTTTGAAGTTTTAATTTTTGCCACACTCTTTCCTATCAGGAATATATTTTTTTTCAAAATAACCGTTATAGTTTCAGTTTAAATCTTCCAAATCCGTTCATAAATTGTCAAAAATATCTTAAGTTTATTTATTTAGTTTAGCCTTTGCTTGACTACACCACCATTACTATAGTGAACTATTTGAGAATTTTTAAGGTGAGGTAACAAAAATACAAACATTAAACTAACGATTTCTCGAAAACTAATAAAAGGATTTTGAAAATTTAAACTGGTTTGTTACTAAAGTTGTAATCACCTCAAAAAAGGAGCCAAGTTCTTCTCTATACAATAAACAGTGTAAAACAAGTCAGCCGTAGAAAAGTGAAAAGTAGTGAGATTTAAAAGTACGCAAAGTTTTCAATTAATGAACGTAAAATATAAAATGCGTTAGGTAGATTAATAACGAAAACCCTCAATAACGAAGATGAGAAGATTTAAATATTAAAATTACTTCTGTTTTAAGTGGAGTGAATGAATATAATTAAATTAAAAAGTACAAGTGACCTCAACTCCAGAAATTGATGTGTTTCCTTTCTCGGTGCACGAATTTCAACAAATTCCCCTATAATAACAAAGTTCAGAGCATGGCAGTATTCCAAAATGCATCAGATGCGCATTTGATGCAAAGTCATAAGTTCCAAAACTCAAACGTGAAAATGTTTACAAAGCGAAATCAGCATGTTTTCGGAGCAGATGCACATCAATAGAGTATTGCTACCGCAAAACTCTTCGGAAGTTAGCCCATCTTTTTGCTGTGATTTTTATAAGAGTCGGTAAACATCGACCAAAATGTGTGTCTTAGTAGGGTATGATAGACTAACTGAAGAGCCCTCACTGTCATATTTGGGCGAAAAACATTAGTTTCTGGAATTGAGGTCACTTGTGCTTTTTAATTGAAAAACCTCAAATTTATAAGTCAAATTTGCTATTTAATGAGTACTGACTAAAGTTTGGTAGGTTCACTAGTGATTTTTTTTCAATTCTTGAGGAATTGGATAGTGAAAACCAAACTTGCCGATAACACCAATTCTTCGTGGATGCTATACCCCCCTGAATGTGAAATATGAGTTATTTATTTTTCTCTTTGGTTGCATTTCAAGCCTTATCGCTGTACCAAATTTCTTCATTTTAAGACAGTCGAAAAAGTGATCAATTGGAATTAATTCTGAGAAAATGGACTTCTTAATGAAAATTTCCAATTTTTGATTTATTCACTTTAACCTTACCTTTGTAGGTGTAGGTGTAGAAGTGCTTCATATAACTGATATCAATTCTGAGAAAATGGCTGGATGCCACAACTCCTGAATGAAAAATCTTAAATTATTTGTGTCCTCTGCTTGCACTACAAGCTCTAATACCTGTCCAAGTTTCATTATCCTACAAATATCGGAATATCAATTATTCAGGGTGTCCCTTAATTCGTCAATAGTATTTTAGGGCATGATTCTTGGGTGTATTCTAAGAAAAAAATTGTTCTCCAATTTTGATATAATTTATAGGGGATTTAAGAAGTCTTATTTTGGTGTACCCTGACACATGTTAACGGTAACTGCGCTGTTAGTAAAAATGATAGAAACATCGTTTATGCCTTTATGTTGATTACTCATTTTTTGGAGAAAATTGACCCCAAAGTCAAAAAACTAGCATGGGCAGGAAAAATGTAACAGGCTAAAAACTGAATATCTTAAGACTGAGAAAAGATATCAAATTTATTTAAACGCAGTTACAAAGGCTGGTATTTCTTCTAAAGACTGAGCAAAGATATACAATTTATTTAAATGCAGTTACAAACGCTGGTATTCCTTCTAAAAATAAAGGCCTAAAGGCCTTTGATGATCAACAATTTAGTGCAGTGGCACCCCTCGATGTGGCACTCAACTGAAGAACATTATTCATGGCTCACATTTGTTTCCCCTTTAATTGAAAATGGGTTGGATAGTCTAAGAGCCGGCAGCAAATTTTGGGAGTGGAGTGATAACCAAAATTTAAATACATGTATGTGTAGATATACGCCGTATTGTGCTAAATTCGACCGTCTGGCAAGTTTCTTTTTCAGCCGGGAGCGGGGGTGGGCGTTCGAAAACGGTAATTTTTCCGATTTTGGGGTCGAAGTGATAACCACTTAAAATTATATATAAACCATAGAGGATGGTGTACTGATGTCAAAAAAGTCGGTCCAAGCCTTCCCCTTGCCAGACGCCCACCAAAATGCGCGAAAATCAACTTTTGGGGTGGAGGACTGTACACACGTTTTTATAATCAGGAGAGTGTTTCTGATATTTTGGCGTACCATTCTTTTGGTTATACCTCATAGGAAAAAAGTTATTAAGGTTTTTAGTTCAAAAATGCATTGATAAAAGTTAACGAGCGTCTGGCAAGCAAAAGGTTGAAACCAAAACGTCTTGAACACACATTTTTATAATCAGGAGAATTTTTCTGATTTTTTGATATATCACTCTTATGGTTATCACTTCGACCCCAAAAGTTGACTTTCGCGCATTTTGGTGGGCGTCTGGCAAGCACAAGGCTGAAACCAAAACGTCTTGGACACACTTTTTTATAATCAGGGGGATATTTCTGTTGTTTTAGTGTAGCATTTTTGTTGTTATCACCTCCGCCACAAAAGTTGATTTTCGCGAATTTTGGTGGGCGTCTGGCAAGGGGAAGGCTGAAAGTAAAACGTCTTAGACCGAATTTTTTGACATCAGTACACCATCATCTATGGTTTATATATTAATTTAAGTGGTTATCACTCTAAAATCGGAAAAATGACCGTTTTCGAACGCCCACCCCCGCCCTCGGCTGAAAAAGAAACTTGCCAGCCGGTCGAATTTAGCATAATACTGCGTATATCTACACATACATGCAAATACATTTTGGTTATCACTCCACTCCGAAAATTTGCTGCCGGCTCTTGGTCTAGGAGGGTCAAAGAAATGTTCCTGTGAATATTTACATCATTCAAGTTCCAACTTTCGAAGGAAGGGCACATTCAGATGGAAATTATCAATAACTCTTTGGATCATGAAATATTTCTCGCCAACCAATCTCGCTTATGAATTATGATGTCGTTTTCCCAACGAACTCTAAAGTGGCGAGTCATCAAATTTTTTGCGCACCTCAAGTCTTGCCGACGAATACAGTTACTGTTTTAATTTTATCAAATGGGAGCTTCTGATTTTAAGACAAAATAAGATACAAATTTAATTTAAAATTGTTTTAATCTCCATTTGACTTTAGCTACTCGGAAACTTTTGTGGTTTGTTAAAATTTTGTTCAGTTAGTCAAAAAGGCTCTTAAATACTTCAACTGAAGTTTTTTTACTTCCATTTCGTGGAACAGTCAAAGGCATTTGGTTTTCGATCATTGCAGCAATTAGCACCGACGATGTTACTATGGGACCACCTACTAAATGCAGGAATTTTGTGTCTTTCTTGTCTTTCGTATTAAATAGCATCCTTTGTGAAACAAAGTCAAGGTAATGACTTACACTTCCCACTTCCACATACCTTGAATAAGATGGTGAATAAATTTGAATTGATGCCCTTAAGGATTCACTGGGAGTAAGTGCCGATGGCTTGACGAAAACCACTCTAAAATGTAGACCAAATCCTTTATAGAAGTCCACAGCTAAATTAAGAATGTCGTCCATTTGTCGATCAGCTTCTTCAAGAGTGCTGCTGGCGACGAGAGTCTGCACCGAATTTGATTGTGTCGCCCCATAAAGACCCATTTCGGAGGGAATTTCTTCTTTCAATTTATACTGTCTGCCAGTACTTACCATTCGTAGTGGCAAAACAGATGGGTAAACGAAAAGCTTCGCTAAATGCCCCAGGAAACTTTCAAAAGAACCGCCACCGGTGAGAAATGCTGAATTCAGATGATGTCGCTGGTCATCTTCGTGAACTCCATGATACTGATCCGAAGGTGTAAGATTGACTTCCATTAGTACTTTTCTAGTAAAATCAGGATTTGTCATCGATACAAAATCATTCCGGACAAAAATATCGCGACATAGATGAGTGCAGTCGAGTTCGAATTGGGCGGCATCGTCGAGCAAGTAGTAACAATCCTTATCCACGTAGTGAATCAAATCTGAACGATTAAGATGTGATGATTCTGATGAGGCAGCCTGCGGTGGTAAACCGTTTCTATAAATGAGTGCTTCTTCAATGCCTTGGGGACATTTTATATGGAGTTCGTTGGGAAGGCAAAGAAACTGTTGAATGAATTCCTCTTCTACCGGGTAAATACTTTCTTTAAGTGATTTCAGAGCATTACGTACAGCAATCCCATTTGCTTTGAATTCATCAATTGATAATTTATCTGAATCCTTAGCAAAAAATGTAGAAATATGAACAAAAAATAAAATAACCGCTAAAGTTAGAACTCACCTTATCCAATTGTTTGATTTTTTTGCTTATCTCTTCTCTGGCTAGCTCTAATTCAGCCTTTTTCTTTTGCAAGTCCAAATAGTGTTTGTATTTATTTTTAAGAGATTCCAAGTCGGCATTTAAGCCACGTCGTGAAATGTTTTCTTTTAAACTAGACAAATCATCAAGTCGTTTTTGGAAGTCCAAGTATGGAGCAAGTGGGGTGTAGTTTTCTTTTGCTTTGTCCCCCGTAAGATAGAGTACTGAAATAAATCTACGAAATGTATGTACTTTGGTATTATTTCGTAGAGCTAATTTGTACAGAGTAAACATTTTATTGTTTTATTAAAAAATAATTATATTTATTAGTTTTTGGAGCCGGTTTACAAAAATAACAAAACTAGACACCCACCAGCGGAATCTGGCAATTGACAGCTGTTACAGTTGGTTTTTGTAATGAGTGCATTCAGCTGCAAAATCAATACAGTCGAAGTCGATTACGTAACTGCCGATACACAACTACTGTGTAGAAATAATAACACAAGAAAGTCCCCTTTCACACAAGGAGTGCAATTTTAGTTTGTTGGCAAGAAGGTCGCAAGGGAAAGGAAAAAATCTCCTCTCACACCCTTCTCGCCTACAAACTAGCTAGTTTCTGGCAACTCAGTTTCCTTGTGTGAAAGCGGTCGAAGAAAGATTTTTTTGTGGAACCAAATATAGGAAGGCTGAGTTTTGTTTGCCTGAAAGAGGGCTATTAGAAAAGCTTAAGTCCTGTTTTTCGGGATGCCTTACTCCTAACTAATCTGCTAATCAATTGAGCTGATATAGTACAGTAAAAAGACTCCGAAACTATTAATCTTATAGGAAAACTGTAAGACCAAGGTTGTAGGAAATTAAATCATCTTTTGTTTATACATACGTCTTTTTTCGGCCTGGCAATATTTTCAAGGTTATATTAGGGGTATTCACGATCTGGTGCAACGAGCCTAGTAAAAGTGCGAAATTTTATTATTTTAAGTGGATCGTGAACGCACTTTTCTTATCTTCTTGCAACACTAAAGCAAATGTCAAAATTAGTTTGACATTTGTTATTTGTTTTTGTTTTGAACATATCTGAAAATTTCAATTTGATTTAATTTAAATTTTGTTCATAAAAATATGCCAAAAAAACGGAAAAAGAAAATATTACCAAATCTTAATTATCGTCCGAATTTTAAATGAAAAATAATAGTAAAAGATGATGACGACGTCACATCAATACAATCAAGATAGCAAATTGGATGTAAGAATGAGTGAGCTGTCAAAAACACAATTTACAAATTTTACAATGTTGAAGTTTTCTGTTGCAATAGGTTTCGGGTATTGCTAAAGTGCGAAACTGTTGTAAGATTGCACCTTGTATATTTTGTTGTTGTAGTGTTGTAAGATTTTACACTTTTGCACTTTTACAATGATACTAGGCCAGTTGCATCGGATCGTGAATACCCCTATTAATTTTTTATATTTACACATTTTTGTCGTTCCCAAGGAAATTTACGAGAATTGATCTGTCCCGGTCTACATTGAACGATTTTTCCAGTGCCGATCTTTTGTTCGTTGGTGAAGGGAGTGAAAAGTGAGGGGTAGGGATCAAATCGTTTGTACCAGAAAACGCGAACGATTTTTCCAGTCTGTTTATGTTCTCTCTCTTCTCCTTTCCAGTTTTTTGTGTGTGTTCGGTGTCAGTGTGCCGTTCGTTTGATGGAGTGAGTGAATATCAATGAAAAATGAAGAGCACAACAATAAAACAAGGAAGAAGAAAAGGAAAAAATCTTATGGAAAAAATCGATCTGTGTGTACATTTCACACGATTTCTGGAAAAATCTTCGTGGAAAAATCGGGCAATGTAGATCGGGACTTTCCAAATGAAAATTCTAGAACACTTAGGCTGGTCTTCACCGAGCAATCATAACTTAAGAGCCTCATAAACCTATTCACCAAGCCATATAAATGGACATTTACGAGCGCTCGCAAAAGTTACGAGCGCTCTCTTCGAAAGGTTGTCCGAAAACTTTCGCATTAAACCTCCAAGACAGACCTCCACAACAGAACTTCATACAAGTTTCGCTGCAGTGCAGTTCCGTCGAGTGCGGTCTAACCTTTAAGGTTCAATTTTTGTTTTTAGTGAAAAAGATATATGGAGATACATTTATGTAGTTATACAACAGACAACGAATTTTGACATTCCCACTTTTCCTTTAATGATATCCATGTTTTTTGTGCCTTAATATCCGCTCCTGTCGCGCTTTAAAATGTTTTCAATACAAAGTACAATTACAATTATTCATAATTGCTGTAGCGTAGATAGAAGCAAATATAAAGGCGCACCATAGTAAAATTAATAATTTTTAGCCATGCTTGAACCACACGTACAAATTCGTTTATTTGTATTATTTAAAAACTGATAAGGTACATATATTATGGAGGTAGGTATAATTTTAAATTAGCTGTTGGTATGTTTTGAACTTCACGTTTTTTACAAGATTTGAAAACTGTTTATAATTGGCTAGTTCAGAAAAATTAACTGGTCGTACTGGCAAAAGCTCATATATGTGATTTGACAGTATCCAGGCCTCTGAGATCTTATTTTTCCTGAATTAGCCAAATTAACGAGAAACTGTTTTGTTCAAACTTACTGTAGGACAAAAGACAAAGCTGCTCTAAGAAATAACCCTGCAAGTCTGAATGTATTTTCGAGTATACGTTGCATACCCAAGTCTAGAGGGATTGCAATAATTGGTTGGTTTTTCGAACATTTGCTCTCATATTCAAACATTGGCTCTCTTTTTGGAACATGGAAAAATACTTATGAGTGGTTGGTGAATAGCACAAATAATTTCCAAGTTAAGAAGCTCATAAAGTTAAGATCAGTTTATGAGCGATCGGTGAATACCAGCCTAAAATGTTCAACATTTTGATACATATATTTTTGAAGATGATGCGATACCAAAGTCAAAGTTACAGCCATTTTTGTATTTGTATTAATTTTAATACCTATTTGATATTTTGTTTACTCCGAAATTTTTCATTTTAGCGTTTAAATTATATTCATCGTTAAAATAACTGTATCAGACATATTCTTATTTACTAAAAAATTTAGTTTCGGATCAGCATTATACTAGTCTTGCAATAAAATATAAGTTATAGTAAAAATAATTGAAAATTAATACAAATTATTTTATTTTTGTATTTGTTTATTTTATTTAGACTTTTTGCTTTTAATTTTATCTTTTAAAATGGTGAAAAGTTTAACTTTGTATTGTAAGACAAAATAAATAACTTCAAACACTTTAATGAGGGAAGCTCCAAAAAACAGTCCAGCTATTCCACCAACTGAAACTAAAAAGACATTGATTAAAGCTTATACTATAATTTTTGTGTAGAACATAAAAAACAATGCTTTATTCTTCTTACTTATTAAATCCAAATTGTTTTTGGAAACTAGTCGCACATAACGTTGCGTTGGAATATCCATCATTTTTATTAAAACTTTACTCATTACAAAGTCATCATCGATAGCTCTATTTTTGAAAAAAAAAAACGTTATAAATCAGTAAATGTATTTACTGATAATAGTTAAAACTGTTGGCAGCACAAATATTTTACCCATCTCCGGCGTTATAAACGATTTCATACTCTGGTTCCTCACAAGAATTTATGCACTTGCATTCTTTTCTCTGTTCAAGTATCATATTGTAACTCTCCGTAAGACAGGCAAGGCCAAAATCATTGCAAACTTGGCCATCTTAAAAATTAAATGCTAATCTAGATTGAAATTTAGTACATGATTTAAAAAAAAATTAACTAACCGCTTGCATCAGCAACTAAGAAATGATTTGTACAGTTACATACATATATGCTGAGATCACGCATACATTCAACAACGCATGTTGAATAGCTATAAAACGTGTACAATTTAAAATCTGAAAGTAATCATTATGGATTTTGTTACCAAATTTATATGCTGAACTAAGAAAAACTAAAATTAAGGTATACATTGCATAAGGTGTGTTTTTTGTGCCCTTTACGTTAGTGTAAAAATGTTAAGATAATCATTTGTATTTGTTTATAATTACTTGTTCGTTATAATATTCGTTAAGTATTCTGAACTTTGTATGTTTATAGAATTTTCTAATTTAATTTAATTCCTAATCAAGACGTTATATGAGAAATATTTAATACATATTTTTATACCTTATATAAAAAAAAAAGTCTTTCAATACATTAGGAATTTACAAAAAATACTTCGACAAAACAACGTCATTGACACTTATCCTTTGTATAACAGTTGTTATAATAGTTTTAATTTTTTATAAGAATAGTTTATCGCCTCAAAATAAGCAGTATTGTTGTTGCATTTTACATACAAATTCTCTTAAAGCTAACATAAATGCCGCAAAAACATATTTAGGCTGGTATTCACCAAGCGATCATAACTTAAAAGCCTCATAAACCTATTCACCAATAAATATTAATGGACTTTTATGAGCGCTCGCAAAAGTTATGAGTGGTCTCGAGCACTTCTAAGTTACGAGCGCTCTCTTCGAAAGGTTGTCCGAAAACTTTCGCAATAAAACGTCCCTTCTCCCCAAGATAAACAGACAAAAGTATGCTCGTTTAATACACCCAATTCGCCATCATAGACCCCTTTCACACAAGGAAACTGAGTTGCCGACGATTTTTAGTTTCTAGGCGAGAAGGGTGTAAAAGGAAGACAACAAAAAATAATAACGAAAGATGACTGTGAGCTGTGACGTCATAGAAAAACCCAGAAATACCATGATGGCGAATCGGGTGTATCAAATGAGCATACTTTTTTCTGTTTATATTGGGGAGAAGGGACGTTTTATTGAAAAAGTTTTCGGACAACCTTTCGAAGAGAGCGCCCGTAACTAAGGAGTGGTCGAGCCCTTCCACATTAGCCCACTGTGCATTAATACATGTCAAAAAAGTATGAAACAATTTGTGTAGAACAGTGTGGAAACAAAATATGACAGGTGTTAATACATTTTTTTTTTTTAATTAAGCGCGCACTAAAGGGGTTCTTACTACCCTTAAAATGTTTAAACACAGTGCGAGCGTTAGGAAAATAGGAAAGGATTTAAGAGGAGATGCCGGTGAACATGGGGTTTGAACATCAAAATGGCAGGGAAAAATAGTGCCGGGTAAAGCATTCCACATTCTTGTAGTGCGACTAAAGAAAGAATCTCTATACTTAAGAGAACGTCCGAAGTTGGGCTCAAGGGTAAACTGATGTGCATTCCTAGAAATACGAGTATTACGGTTGAATTGTTTTAGGGGAGGAATGCAACTGGCTATTTCGCTAGAGCACTGGTTATGAAAATAACGGTAAAATAACGAATGACATGAAACATTGCGTCGGTGTTCGAGAGGTGCAAATGCTTCCGTTATATTTCTATCACCTATCATTTTCATAGCTCTTCTTTGAATTCTATCCAATAGACTCAAGTGAGTTATGGGAACACCTGCCCAAACATGAGAATTGTACTCGAGTTTTGGACGAATAAAGGCTTTATAGATAACAGCCAGATCAGAAGGGGTGAAAAATGTCTTGCAACGACGAAGAAAACCTAAACATTTAGCAGCATTTTTGGCAACATCAAATATGTGATCGTTCCACAGAAGGTGGTCTGTGATACACATACCGAGGACTGAAAGCTTTTCGGTTTCCTCAATGCACGAACCACTCATGGATAGTGGCATGAGGGGTGGGTTTCGTTTTGACGACACTAGACAGCATTGAGTTTTTGAAGCATTAAATTCTACGCGATTTTTGATTCCCCATTGGACAACGCTGTCGAGATCAGAATTTAATGAGCTTATCATACGCTGCCGTTCAAGTTCCACATCCGAAGGACATGAATGAGAATGTGTAAACGAATATGAGAAGCTGAGGGTACTGTCGTCAGCAAAACAGTTTAATGGATTAGAAGTTTCAGACAAAAGATCATTTATAAAAAAAGGAAGAGAGTCGGAGACAAAACGGAGCCCTGGGGCACACCAGCATTTATTTTGTGGAGTTCAGACTTGAAACCGTCCAATACAACTTGTCTTGAACGGTCCAAAAGGTAATTTCTAATCCAACGAAGAAGAGATTCATCGAAACCAAATGCACGCATTTTCGATAAGAGAGCTTGATGCCAAACTCTATCAAACGCTTTTGAAATATCAAGTGCAATAATCTTACTTTCTCCAAAACGATGTAAAGATTTGTTCCACTGTTCAGTGAAATATACCATCAGATCACCAGTGGACCTATTGCTACGAAAGCCGTCCTGCCGGTCATTAAGAAGCCTTCGTTCTTCGAGATATTTCTTGAGCTGAAAATTGATCAGCGTTTCCATGACCTTGGAAAGAATGGACATAAGTGCAATTGGACGATAGTTTGACGGTGAAGAAGATACGCCTTTTTTAGGGACAGGCTGGACAAATGCTGTTTTCCATCCACTCGGAAAGAGACCAGTAGAGTAGGACAGATGGAAAAGCTTACGCAGTGGTTTTGCCAGCGTTGAAGAACACCTCTCCAGAACAATGGGAGGGATACTATCTGGGCCAGCGGATTTGTGAATGTCGAGATCTTTTGGAACTCTAGCAACTGCACGAGTGCGAAAGAAGATTTGCCCCATAAAATCACTTACTGGCAGCGTCGAATTAACAGCAAACTGTGCTGCTAGCAAATTGGCTTTATGTTGCGAGCCAACAGCAGGTGTGTCGTTGAAGACGAGGGTTGGAACCGCAAACGAAGAAGTGTTTCGAATGTTTTTTGAAAATGACCAAACATTTTTACTACTATTGGGACATTGTAGTATTTTTTGCCTTAATTTTTGGTCATGCAAAAATTTGGTTCTTCTAATATGACCGTTGTTGAAACTTTTTCTGGTTTTCCTCAGTAGGGTTGGCTTTGTAACTACGGAAACTTACTTCTCTAACCCTAATGAAGAATGAACCCCCATGAAGAATTTTAGAAATGGTTCTAAATCTATCCCACATTCTATCACATTTTTTTTACGTTAAGGTAATACAAGCAAGTGTGCACGCAAAATATGAAGTCATATGTTTCCCACAAATTTGGCAGTCGCGTGGAATTCTTTCCCACTTTCAATTTGACATGTATTAATACACACCCTTCAAGCAAGCGAGCTCGTTTTCGGTCCGCAAACGTATCAAACAACGTATGGACGACTTCGCATTCGGATCCAAATACGGATCGAAAATCTGCGTTTTGCGGCTCAAATTAGTATGGAAATTAGAATCACCACGGAGCCATTATGTTAATGTATTGTGAGAAAGAGAGTTTTTCAATTCACCATACACGGAGAACCGAAACCAAATGGAATCTAAAACGGTTCCAAAAAAATGAATGAATTGAGGCATACCCAACCCAAATGTATTAAAAAAAACTTCCGATCTAGTCCAGTTTCTCCATTGCCTACAAAAATAAAACAAACTAACTTTTATCATTTCAAGAGTTTTTTTTATTCATCATTCATAAAAGGTTTTCTAAAGACTATTTTGCACTAATAACCATGACATATTTCCACAAATATAAATTTACATTTAATAAATAGAAACTTGCATTTCTGATTGGAAATTTTTCAAAGTTTTAACAAGAAAAAAAAGAGATAACAAAGCAACCGTCTTCACCACGCTACCTACAAAACTGAACTAAAAAAATGATTGTATACTTTACTTCGCCTATACTCTCTCTATTTCTCGGTGCTTAAAAAAATACTCTCGATTGTCCCGATCTACATTGCCCGATATTTCCACGAAGATTTTTCCAGAAATCGTGTGAAATGTACACACAGAACGATTTTTTCCATAAGATTTTTTCCTTGTCTTCTTCTTAATTTTTTTTATTTCTGAGCTCTTCACTTTGCATTGATATTCACTCACACCATCAACCCAACGGCACACTGACACCGAACACACACAAAAAACTGGAAAGAGGGCGAAAGAGAACATAAACAGACTGGAAAAAACGGTCGAGTTTTGCGGTACAAACGATTTGATCCCTACCCCTCACTTTTCGCTCCCTTCACGTACGAACAAAAGATCGGCACTGGAAAAATCGTTCAATGTAGACCGGGACATTCTCGTTCTTTTTATGTGCTTACACAGAAAATTTGTTATTGCGTGTGAGACACTCATTTTTTTTGGAGTCCCAAGTGAACCGAGAAATTTGGGTCCGTGATTTTGCTTGAAGGGCAGTGGGCTAGTGTGGTCACATTTGCATATAAAAGCGGTAGATATAGTGGGAATTTTATTTCAGCCCTAAAAAATAAAAATTCACCTTCTTGTATCTCATTGCTGAAACGACAATGCCTTTTCTCAGGATTCAAAGTAATTACACTTGCATCATTGTAGATCTCCATTGTGTTGAATATTATTTCCTGCGATGTTCCCCATAGTATTGTTTCTCGGAAAACTCCTTCAGAAAAGAAATACGGAATCTCCATGGGAGGATGAATGTGAACTTGTACATCTCTTGATACAAAAAATTGCAAAATACCAGGGCCGGTTATTCTATTCGTAGAATATTTGGATTTTTTAGACTTTCTAATGAGTTATGGACCATATTAAAAGATAATAATGATAATAATAAACTATGCGTACCTACCTTGCATGATTTGAATTGAATGAATAACACAAACCATATTCTGTGTTAATAGGAAGAAATTCAGAGCAGCAATCAAAGTCAGTACTGTGCCATGAACATTCATCAAACAAATCTGAACAATTCGTACGAAACTAAAATATAATTATTGTTGTTTAAAAGGTGTTTTTTAATAGAATTTAGTTGTGAATAATTTGAAAACTTACAATTTTTAAAAGATTATGAAAATCCGTTGGACAATCTTTAAATTCACATTCGCTACAGGATGCACAAGTTCCACGGAAAAATAATACTTCAGCTAAATAGTCATCGATTTGCGAACTTCTATTAGCACCGAAGTACCTTTCGCTAATATCCCAAATTCTTTCTCCATTGTATAGTTCACACACTGTTACCGCTGGAAATGAGGTGTTCCAATCCAAACTGTAATGATTATAAACATTATTTAAACATTTCATTAGGTGTGGTGTGTTTTTGTGTGCCTTAAAATGTGGCACAACGCAAAACCAAACGCTATCGCCACTTACCTTTTGTGTTATTTCAGAGAGTGACTAGACTAGCAACTCAGTTAAAGTTTTACACGGAAAACACCAACAAAATTCACTAATTTAATTTGTTTTGTTATTGTTTCGCTTTTGCGTGTTCAAATTTTGCTGAGTTGCTGGTCACTCTCTCAAAAAACACGGCTTATGACGGTGTTCACATTGGACTCCGAATTTTAAAAAGAAAACGTCAAAAAAATCCACATATTTTTGACGGTGTTCACATTGGACTGACTCCTCCGAATTTAGTAAAAAATGTACTACTTTTCGCTCTTTCTAACCATAAAGTGGGAGGGAGATGAATTTCAGTGAAGTAAAAAACAGTCGGAAGAGTCAGTCCAATGTGAACACCGTCTTTATTTTTTTTTTTTTAAATTTACTACTTTTCGTTCTTTCTTACCATAAAGTAGGAGGGAGATAAATTTCAGAGAAGTCAAAAATAGTCGAAAGAGTCAGTCCAATGTGAATATCGTCTATCGCTTATTTGTAATTCTGTTATAAGATCTGTACCGTAGCGTAATGGTTAGTGCGTTCGACTATCACGCTGAAGGTCTGGGTTCACTTCCCAGCCTCGTCCACTTAAAAACTAACAAGTTTTTTTTTCATGGCTACTGCCTCTTGCGAGGAATTGACAAATCCTCCAAGAGTATCACTTGTCACGAATAAGTGCTTCTCGTCTAGCCTTTAGGAATTGTACGTCCCTTCCATTCCTGTCGACAGGCGCGCACAGGAATGGTTGCGAGTTGTTAGTCACTAGGCCCTGGTTCTTCTATTTTTTTATAAGATCTGCTTTCTTCGTATAATTTATTATATATAACATTATGTATAACATTATTATATTTTAACTTACCGAAGAAGTGAATTAATGATCTTATTTACAAAATTTAAAAAGAAAATATGTACCTCGAACAATATGTTAAAATAACACAATTTAATATAATATAACACATTTTAATATTTTCTACTCGGCCAGCAAAAGTCTTCTGCGAAATTTCAATTGAAAATTCGCAATCCACAACAACAAGACGCGTTTCACAAACTTGAATGAAAAACTCCCTCGAATTAAAGTGCCATTCATATGAAGCCGCGAACTGCGTCTGCGAATTGCGATTGGTTGCAGAATGTGACATTTCATTCATATGAGTGGTCGCAGAGAGCTGCGAACTGTCATAAAAAAAAGTGAAGTTCCAAATAATAAAACAAAATTTATTGTCTGTTAGAAAGCAATAAACAAAGATATATATTTGGACTTAAGCTTCTTATGTGATTCCCTAGAGGGAAAATTGAAATTTAAACTCAAAAAGTAACGGTACCTGTCATACAACCAATATACAAAAATTGATTTATTTCAAAAACGGCTCTAACGATTTTCAAAAAAAAAAATTACGAGCTACTAAAATTACTAATTCAAATATTTTGGTAGGAAAAAAAAAATTATAACGGTTATTAACGGTGCCTGTCATACATCCGATTTTTTGGTTTTCAAATTTCTCGTAGACTACTACACCGATTTTAACCAAAATTTTTATATAAAAAGTCGCTTACAATTTCAACAATTTCGCATATACAAATTTTCGAAAAAAATAATTTTTGGATTTTTAAAAAAATATTGAATTTTTATTTTGAAAATTCAATATCTTGAAAATGGGCTAATGATTTTTTTTTTAATTTTGTGAAAAATTTTATTTTCTTAAATACTAAAAGTTGCCATACCAAATTTTAATTCAGAAAATTTTCAAGAATTTTTAAATATAAGAAATTAATTTAAACAAACCGCTCTAACGATTTTTGATTTTTTTTTCATAAGTTCATATTTATTAAACAAATCAGATGGCATACTTTTTTTGAGCTCTGTCTGTTTTAGCTATTAAAATAACTAATTTATAATAATTCATAGTACCTAATCATTAAAATTGTTTTTAAAACTAGTTTTTTAATGATATCATAATGTTATGGAACCAATAAATATGTACATTGTCTATTTCAAGCTACGTTAAAGTTGTTAGCTACGAGAGCAAGTTTTGTGCGATCCAGCCGTGCCCATTTTTTAGCAACAAAATCAAACAACACGATTAACAGCAGACATTTTATTTTTGAGGTTAAATTCGAGCAAATTATTTGTTCGCAGCTTTGTGGAATGCGTCTTGTATTTGTGGACTGTAAACTTTCATTTGACAGTTCGCAGTTGTTGGTCGCGTAGAAAATATTAAAATGTGTTTTTTGTAAGTTTAACTAATTTAACGCAATATTTTCTATTTAAATTTTTAAATATGTTTATTTATTCAACAACTAAAATAAGAATAAGTTGACATTCGCTTCAGAAATAGCTTTAAAAGAATTATTCGTAGACGCAGTTCGCAGCTCATATGAATGGCACTAAATCTCAATTACCGATTTTACTTATTTATGTTGTATTCGCAGTGGTCGGCGATCACTCATGTTTAGACTTAAAGTCGCATAAAAACTTTCAATTGAATTTTATTCAATATAGTTCACCAAAATAAATAAACAACAAAATGTTTAACTTCCCATTGGATGTTATTGTAATTGGTGCGATTTATCGAATTGAAAATGTTGACACGAATGGAAAATGTTCACGTTTTGAGCACTCTAAAATCAGAATCGGTCGTTTTTAGCAAGATGTCACTATGTGTGTATGTACGTTCGTTCCGGGTACTTTTTTCGTCCACCATCATATCGACTTCGGATGAATTTTATTTTACAGATAATACTACGTTTTCATTGGAGCCGAAATGAGGTAATTTCGAAATTATCTCATTTAGAACGACATTTCCTATTTGACGTTCCAAATGAGCTAATTTCGAAATTACCTCATTTCGTCTCCAATGAAAACGTAGTATAATATTGTCATAACTAGCTGAAAAGCTTTTCTAACAGATTCAATTAACCGTTTCTTTACTACAGCAACTTAAAAAGGAGCTGTAAAATGTCATCTGTGTCGAATATCTCGAGAACAGAATAAGATATTCAATTCAGACTAATTTTAGTTTACATATAATTACGCCGCAATACAAAATTGGTAAACATTTAAACAAAATTCAACTAAGAAAAGCTGTTGAAAAATATTTTTCGTCTCAAATATTTCAAGAACTGCTACCTCAAAAACGTTTCAAAATCAAAATTTGGCATATGCCACTTAATTTACCTTGTTATATTTTTTGCAACCATGTATTTTTTTTTAAATTATTACTTTTTTTAGCCAATAGTCTGTTTTGAAATGATTGGCTTAAATAATAAATACCTCCATACCGAAAGGAATTAGGAAAAAAGTTAGATAAGTAAGATTCTAAGAATTTTATGAGGTATTTCAAAAAAAAAATCAATACATTACCTACTATTATAAATAGCTAGAATGGTTTTTAAGGGCACAAATGGGAAGTTACTAGTGTGGGTCGCCTCCTTTGTTCTATTGTTTTCGTTAGTCTTTTTCGTTTTTATCTCTCTGAGAAAACAGAGTTGTACACTAGGGCGTATACGCACTTATTATATATTTTATTGAATTTTCAACAAAATTTATTACATTTTTGTTTATGCACTTTAAGTGTTGGTTTATTTGCAACATATCACTGACATAACACCATCAATTGGTGCAAAAAATGCCATCGCCACACATACTTTATGTATATAAAAGTTTTAATAGGATTGCTGCACTTAAGGATAATTTCCAAAGGCTGTGTCTGGAGAAATACCAATTTATGACCAGGTACTGTGTTTTTTTTTTATATTCCATGCGCACAAAAGGGATAATGGCTACCCTTAAACTGTTTTAAACACAGCATCATAGCAACATTTCATCAGTAAAACTGCTTTGTGCTCCGTGCCACTTGAGAAGCAACTATAAGTGCCTATAGCGGGTGCCCAAAGGCGTGGCGGATGGCCCCAGTCCGGCGGGGCTGAACCAATTTAAATTGGCATGTCTCGAAACACTTCCATTTCCAAAACATGAGCCAGTTTAGCAATTGAGAGAAGGGATTAAGATTCATTGCATCCAAAATCTTCCGAAAAGTATAATCTATAGACTTTCTGCGCCTCAAGTTTTTCCTTTTAAATAAACGCTAGTAGAAATTATTTTGTATTTTTGTCGATATTTTTTTAAAAGCATAGTTTTGTATTATTTTTTAAAGAAAATAGAGAACCTATGGAAGGCAGGTATGACAGTTTTAGACCCACCACGATAAGGCCATTAAATGTATGAATCTTATATGATACAGTTTTAAAACAAACTTACTACAATGTATCCAGATTAAATGTCACTGAAGATGTCAGGAAGCTTTTGTATAATCCATATGAAATTTTCACAAAATTGGGAATTACATATAACCCCGCAATTGCAAAAATCGCTCTAAAATTTGAGTTAGAATGAATTAAAAATTTGATCGTTATTGCAAGTGTAAGTACTTACATCGTCAGAAGATTTTTGAAACTAATCATATTTTATTATTCCATCCATATAAACATTGTAAAATTATAATCAGCACTAAAGATAGGTACACAAAATACTTCTATAAAATGTATTCTTATTTGACCACCAATATACGAGCTCAATAAAAGGTATTCACTACTACTATATACAATAATTGAATAATTGGATTTTTTTTTTGAGGTTGATTTATGTATAGATACCTTTGTTAAAGTTCAGATATCTATATCGATTAAAGATAGCCGAATCCTTTTAAGGTTAAGGGAAATTATATTTTGTTAGGTAAAAGTGACACATATAGACACTAATGATTGCAATTTAGAAAATTATTTATTCAAAGGAAATAACTCTTTCGTGCTATGAACTAGAAGTATAAGGTATTAGAGCAATGGGGTGCATGTAATTTAAAAACAAAAAAATATGGCTAGCGTGCTCGACAAATAATTTTTATTTTTGATTTTCGTAGTCGTATGTGAACATAATTTAATAAATTAAAAGCGTACCACCCAAATTTCTTCTATCTATAGACGTGAATGTTAATTCTAGATATAACTGTAGTACGAAGAACTCTTATGCAGGTGAAGCCCCACATTTTGGTTGTAAATAAAGACCACTGTCGACAAAACTTCGTGGGCATTTAACGGAACTTGGAAGGCAGCGCAAGTATACGCACTCTAAATATATAAAACTTATGTCGTTTTTGATTGTATTTTCATGCTGTTTGGTGAAATAGCATCCAAAGTTTTGATTCTCATCAAATATGAAAAAATCGTCTACACAAATATAAACAACAACATCAACTGACCTCAACTCCAGAAATGAATGTGTTTCACCAATATCAAACCCAAAACTAGTATCTTGAAGTAACAAAAAAAAATATATCTACTATTCTTGTGTTTTTTTTTATATTTTTATATTTAAATAAGAAACAAACCTATTTCTAAATAAATATTAACTTTAAAAGCTAACATTAAGTAAATTGACGTTTAAAATTTGTTTAAATAATATTTTTTTTGATTCAAATATGTATACCTACATATATGCTTGCAATTTGTATATAAATAGAATTAAAAAATATTCTTTTGCTTATTAATTTTAAATAATTTTTGTCAGCAATCAACGTGTATTTTTGGAAAACGCTGATGCCAGTTTTCACATTTTGGCGTTGTAAACTGGGCTGTAGAAGAATTTACTTCATTTTCTGATGTTTTTCTACTGCCTAATGGATCAATTGTTCTTATAGTGTAAGTTGTATTGAATTTAAGTTTTCCATATTCAATGTAATCCTTCTGAAATTTTGTATTGTTATTAAATTAGTTTTAAATAAATATAGGAAATATATTTTTTTTTGCTTATAATAACCTTGGGTCGAATAGCTCCATATTCACGATTTTCACAATTGAATTCACCAGCACAAATTTCGATTAATCTAGAATTAAAAAATAGAGATATAGTGTATATTCTGTACTAAATTAATTTTTATTTAAATTATTTGTTTATTATAAATTTATAGAAACTTTAAAAAAAAATGTTTGCCCAAACAATAAAAATAATTAAAAGAAATATAAATAGATGACTCACCAATCTTTGGTTATTTTACCATGTTTTGATGAATAGACCAGTTTTTCAGTGCGAGATCATCTTAGTTTCAGACTTAAACTCACCATTCGAATTTGGTGAGTTAACTCGAGTTTAACATTTAACTTGTCACTGAAAAACTGGGACTAAGTGAAATTAGTTAATGGGGCTATATATTACATTAAGGGTATTGATGTATAATTATTAACTTTCTTGATACCTAAAATTTGGTTAAAAAAAAATAAATAAACAAATTGGGTGGTGCAACGGCCCATGAAGAACCAGGGCCCAGTGACTAACAACTCGAAACCATTCCTGTGGGAGCGTGTCGACAGGAATGGAAGGGACCTATAAATTGTATGCCGAATCCGAATGGCTAGACGAAAAGCACTTATTCATGACAAGTGATACTCTTGGAGGATTTGTCAATTCCTCGCAAGTGGCAGTAGCCATGAAAAAAAAACTTTATTTTTTTTATGTAGACGAGGCTGGGAAGTGAATCCAAACCTCCAGCGTTACAGTCCAACGCACTAACTATTACGGTACGGCCTACTACAAAATTCGGTGTTACTGATGTAAAAACAGGAGATCTATAGTACATTTTTGGGAAAACCATTAGGTCCGATCCTTTACTTTGTGCACAGACACCCACAATCTGTCAAATTTTGAACAGCAATGATTAGTCCAGCAAAATTCGAGTTTTACTTCGGAAAAAATCGCAGAAAGCTGAATTTTGGTATACACGTTCTGCGAACCTTCCTTAATAAGCCCAGTAAGTTCCGCCACGGTATGTTGGTGCTAGCTTTTTTATAACTGTAAAAAGACAACAGAAATCGTTTTTTTTTTTTTTTTCAAAAAATCAATATATCTCTATTTCTAACGGTTTTTAGTCCAAAACACTTACTGATTCTCAATATAGCTTTTAACGGCCTTTAGTCCATAAAAATTGGCGCTTCGTCCCGGCGTTCTCACTTGGACTCTTCAGTTGACAGTGAGGGTCTTGTCAAGACGCAATTTTTATTAAGTTCAGTCCTCATCAATTTTACTGCGAAAATCAATTGTGAACTATATCCAACCCAATTAGAATTTCTAATCAAGAATTGTTGGAAATTTTGTAACCCGTGGCCTGGCATTGTTTACTATGAGTGTGTTTTATAATACAAATTCTATATACTTCTGAAATACATCAGCCAAGTAGAAGACTTAGCATTATTTAATTGGACATGTTGAATTATTGATTCAATATAGCTTTTAACGGCCTTTAGCCCATCAAAATTGGCGTTTCGTCCCGGCATAAAATTGTAAAATTGATGTAAGCTGGACTGAACTTAATAAAAATTGCGTCATGACAAGGCCCTCACTGTCAACTGAAGAGTCCAAGTGAGAACGCCGGGACGAAACACCAATTTGTATGGACTAAAGGCCGTTAAAAGCTATATTGAATCAATAATTCAACAAGTCCAATTAAATAATGCTAAGTCTTGTACTTGGCTGATGTATTTCAGTAGTACATAGAATTTGTATTATAAACCACACTCATAGTAAACAATGCCAGGCCACGGGTAACAGAATTTTCAAAAATTCTTGATTAGAAATTCTAATTGGGTTGGATATAGTTCACAGTTGATTTTCGCAGTAAAATTGATGTAAGCTGGACTGAACTTTATAAAAATTGGGTCTTGACAAGGCCCTCACTGTCAACTGAAAAGTCCAAGTGAGAACGCCGGCACGAAACGCCAATTTTTTTGGATATAGATTATATTAGCCCGTTTGCACAAAAAACGGCATTAAAAAAGAACTGTGTTTGAATTATTGGAGAATCTAGTAGCGTTACATGAAGAATTCCTCATCCATCACGAGTTTCTTGGTTAACCTCAAATATAATACAAAACGGTTATTTTCATGTTTAGACTGGAATACCTGAAATTAGTGCATCAAAAGCATTCGGAAAAATAAACTCAAGTACAAAATTTTGATTTTGATTTTTAAAATTTTAAATACTTTTTAACTTGTATCATTCGAAACCAATTTCCTTCATAAGCTTCAGCTGAATACGTCCAAAAAAGTGAAAATCACATACATCCTCTAATTCTTACTTTTATAAACGTCAAAATGTCATATTGATTAAGTACGATACTTAAAAGATAAAATAGCCATTTGATGCTAAAAATGATTTGACATCGTACTAAATCGACAAAAATTTTGCGTGTTTTTAAAGAAGCCTTACTTGCTGATAGCTATTTAAATTCAAGAATCAAGATTTAAAATTAAAATACTAAATTTTTTTTTGAAAATCATATCCCTCCCCGAAATATTTGTTTGGCTACGGCCTTGACGGTCATTAATTAAACACATTAGGTACGTTCAGATAAATTAGGGCACGTAAAGTACATTTCTAGACTTTGATTGGCCAGCTGTCGAAAAATTGACTTCAAATGAAGGGAACTTTTATTGGAAAGTGACTGGAAAGTTAGTCAAGAAATATCTACCAGATTTAAAATAAAAAACCAGTTTAACTTTTTATAAATTGTTTGTGTCGCATTAATTAAATTGAAAATGAAATTTTCCGTACACGGAATTTTGTACCCATGCCGAGGATTCTATTTTTTAATTGCGATATACGCAGTATAGGTCAAGTTTAGGATTCGTGTAAAAAAAAAGTTCGAGATAATAATTTTCCCTAACATTACGATTATAGAGAACGCGAAAAAAGTGGGTCTCGCAATTCTGTGTGTCTGTCCGTCTGTCTGTCTGTCTGTACCTCGACCTGTAGCCTAAACGGCTGAAGTGATTTTCTTTAAACTTTAGACTTAACTTTTTTATGTGATTCCCTAGAAAGGAAATAATTTTTAACTCAAAAAATAACGGTACCTGTCACACAACCAATATACAAATCTTTATTTATTTCAAAAACGACTCTAACGATTTTCAAAAAAAAATTACGAGCTACTTAAATTACTAAAGTTATATCTTGGTAGAAATTTTTAATTTTTATAACGGTTATTAACGGTACTTGTCATACAACCGTTTTTTTGGTTTTCAAATTTGTCGTTAACTGCTAAACCGATGCTAACCAAAATTTTTATACAAAAGGTCCCTTCCAATTTTAACAATTTTGCATATAAACATTTTCGAAAAAATAATTTTTGGATTTTTAAAAAAATATTTTATTTTTTTTTTAATTCAATATCTTGAAAACGGGATAATATTTTTTTTTTTAGTTTTGTGAAAAATTGTATTTTATTAAATACTTAAAGTTGGCATACCAAATTTTATTTAAAAATGTTCAAGAATTTTTATATATGAAAAATTAATTTAAAAACAAACCGCTCTAAAGATTTTTGATTTTTTTTTTCATAAATTTATATTTATTAAACAAATCAGATGGCATACTTTTTTTGAGCTCTATCTTTTGTAGTTATTAAAATTACTTATTTATAATTATTGTTTATAAAACTTTCTTTTTAATGATCATAATGTTATGGAACCAATAAATATATTGTCAATTTCAAGCTACGAGAGCAAGTTTGTGCGATCCAGTCATGCCCATTTTTTTAAACGAACTTGAGGTTAAGTATTGAAGAAAAGTTATAAGTTTGACATTAATGACATGCCAAAAAAAATGCAAATTTATGTACATGACTGGATATGAAGTCCCTCGTGTTTCCTGAACGTACTTATTTTCAGAATCAAACATTTTTATTGGTGCCGAGACCCAACTTTACTTTTCAGTTTTGTATACGCCTATTTATCCAATATGGCCTCATACGTGGGGTTTACCTGATATTTCAGTCTTAACATGCACATAATCTTTTGGTTATATTTGAGGTTAAGTTGTGTTTTTTTAATAAGCTTCAGAGGTCAATTGAAACAAATTATTTTTCAGAGGTTAAGTAATATATCGTGAATTCATTTGTTCAAAAAAAAAAAACCTAGGTAACGACATCTGAAAGTCTTCGCGTACCACTTACCAAACGGCTCCATTGGCAAAATTTGAGGCAGTAAATTGCCTCGTTGATTGCCCAAAAAGGAGAAACGTCAAAATTTGTTGACTCTTCGATATAGATCATTAATTGCCTTTCATCTACCGGGCAATATTGCCCTTGCCAAAGCTTCTCCATTGGCGGAATGCCTCAAATATTGCTAGTGGAGCCGCTTCCAATAAAATTCTACACAGTTCGACTCTGGTGCAAGGAAGAACTACTCTGTTTTCGATTAGACAGACAAGTGGATAAAAATAAAAGTAAGAAGGGTCACAAAACCTAACTCATCTTCAGCGGAACTACAGTTCACGATGAGGCGATATATTAATTTAACTAAACTTGAATTATTTGTTCTCAAAAGCTCCAAAAGTTACCAAAAACCAAAGAAAAAGCCTCAGTGATATGTATCAACGCAACAATGGTAGGTATATGGTTAATCTCATTCATTGTGCGTTGTGTACACACAGAGAAGGTTGATTGTATAAGAAGGCACAAAAGCAGCAGTCTGTAGTTTGAACTTCAAAGTGCAGAAGGTAGATCGTGGTGATATATGCATTATGTAGGTACGTGGGTTTGAACAAGTTTACAAAAACAATTTGTAGGTAACTCGGTGATTCTTTATTGTATTTCAATGCAATTTCTTTAGTTAAGGGACATGCGATCAGCAGCAGGCACCAGTGTATTTTAAAAAGCTCTCCCACAAGGACTTTACTGACTATTTTTGTCGGACAGAGTATAGCAAATCCGACAGTACTCTTCGTTTTTTTGATTTGACTGTGGAAAGCAATTTACTTTCATCGAATTTGATGACAATCAGCATTCAACACTTTTTAAGAAGAGAGCAGGAGTAAGGTATACATTTTGAAAAATTTCGGGGCTATCATAACCCTGGGTTCCCCCCTGGCTACGGCCTTTCCCTGATACTGGCAGGCACGCAATACGGTTTGGCATCTTTACTTAAGGCTTCTGCAGAAGCTGAATGGATGAGCAGGAAACGATTTCTTCGTTTTTGTGTATATATCCTGCTCTATGTATTCCAAAGATTTTGACTCCATTTGGGGACTTTTATTACTATTTGCTATTATGTTCCAATTGTTCTAATAAACAAACAAATTATTAGTCTTGTACGCTTTATAAAGAGGAAGTAGGGTAGAGCGCGTTCCCTATATCCTTGTGATATCACAACGCACCATAAATTGGTCTAAGAGCTAATCGATATTTTGTAAACCTATGTACAAAGTGCTAGTTAACTATTAGGTATAATAAAGTTATTAATCTCCTAAACAAAGTAAACAAACCATAAATACTAATATTTATGAACCTTCATAAGACTTAAAGGTCTCAGTCACACTTAGAAACCTATTTAAAAACTTTTGAATTAAAGCTCCCAAGCCGACGCAACACATTCGCTGGTGTTTTTTGGTGTTTGTTAGCATTGTGTATATGCCATTTTTGTAACGATGCTAATCTTACTCTTCTATTTTGCGTTTGTTTGGGAGGGCCTTTAAACTTTGTTTATCGAACAAAGTATTTTAATTATGAACCCAAAAGCTTAAGAGTGCCCGACTTACACGATTACTAACCAGAATTTCAGATATCACAATACATTTTCCTATTTCTTTAAACTAATTTTAAAACATAATGTAATTCTATCAAGTGATATGCCAGTCAGAAAGAAAAAGATATATTTTAGCAAATATTTATTTTACCTTCCTTTCTGTTGATGAAATCCAGATATTTGCACAATCATTCCCAACTTCTTACTCGGTCGAAATTTCACATCATATTTAGACGAATTTTTACTATGGATTTCGGAATCCTCCGGCGTATATATGATTGTTTCTTTGGACGATTTATGTGTTGAACATTGTAGTTTTCCATTTTGTACTAATGGCATTGTAGTGTTAAATAGCAATGAGACTTTTTCCGATTTCAATCGCCGTCTACCGTTAATTGATATGGCTTGAACTTGAATATAGTAACATGAATCTACAAGCAGTCTTGTTATTTCAAATTGAGTTGCCTTGAAAATATTGAAGATAAATTTATTTTAGTATCAATGGTGTGGTGGAAGACATCTTAATATTTCAAAAACTTACATCTTTAACAAAAGTTTCATTTGCAATCAAAGAATCATCATTGGATCGTACATATAGCGCCCAAATTACTCTGTATTTTTCTATGGGTAAGTCTGATTTGGCCGGGCACCATCCAACTCTAATAGACATCAAGCCATTGGGGAGAATTCTGGACGAAAGCACTTTTAAATCTGGAGGTGACTTTGGTGGCTTTGGATCTGCACGAATATTCTCTACAATCAGAAGAATAGAGCACATATTTTCTAACAAGGTTTAATACATACGATTTGAGAGAGCAAACGGCTTTGATGGTTCTGTGTAACCTCGAAAACCATTTGCATTGATTGCTGCAACTCGGAACTGATACCATCTGCCTGGCTTCAGCTTGAAAGAAATTCCTGTTCTGTTTTTTTTTGAAAAATGTATCTGTGTGTGTGTAATTTCAAAAGCTCTACACAAACCTTCTTGTTTTATTTTCGGATATTTCAGCAATTTTTTCAACAGATTGCCACTGCCAGTTGCCAAGCTTTCGAGCTGAAAAAAGGCTGCCAACATGTTGCCTGGCTTCGACGTGATATGCGTATACGGAATTCGCAGATGCTTGGAGCGTAACTTCACACACTCGTTGTCCTTTGGGTAATTTGAATGCAATTATCTTTGGGATGGGCGGAAGTGTTGGATCTTTGTCAAGGCCAACTGCATCCTTACACACAGGACCACAAGTGCTGGGACAACATTTTTGTATCTCGGGACAATCAAAATCGTATAAACAGGCATCGATACACGTTCCTATGTGATTGGATAACGTTAGACTAGGACATTTACCAGGACGTGGTGTCTTGGTCATTTCTGTTCTACATTTTTTTTCGCAGTCCTTTAAAACAAAAAAAAAAAAACATTTTAAGAAAAAAAAAAATAAATGATTATACATATAACTTACGTATCGATTTTCTGTACTTGGCTTGAAACACTTTGCATAACATTGTATTTCAATTATTTTATCCTTTACATCGACAGCCCTATTTGCATGGATTCTTCGCTGATGTGCTCCGTATATGTCTTTTGTTCGCAAAATACTCACAGCTAGTAAAAGGCAAAAGAATTGTTTGGCTTCCAGCATTCCTTAAATAAATATGAAGAAAAGAAATTGTAAGAAATTGATTTATGATATGGTTCCAGGTCTCTAAGTAACGGATACATGCTCCTGGAAAAATCACATGCATGCTATGCTATGAACGGCTATGATGAAATCCCGCTGTCGGATGGCTCCGCGAAATTAGACACTATAAAATATGGGCCAATATTAGTTTTGGGATCTTATTATGTATCATTTTATTTGGAAAAACAAGTTGAGCCTCATTTACTTTTTCATAATTTCCTTTAAATTGCTTAAATAACAGTGTCTTTAACAAAAAACAATATTGTGAAAATCCGCTGATCGATAGGGAAGCCAGTGATGCAGACAAAGTACCGCAATCATGTTTCATTGGTTAACCGAAGTCACTGTGGGTAAAAAACAAATTGAGGTCTTTTTTCTAATTTTTCAAATAAAAAAACAAAAAGTTGCGGTGTTATTGTTTTTTTTTTTTTGGGACTTCTTTTTCATTCCATGGGGTCTTGGAATAAACAAATGGGAGCTTCAAATCGATACCCATCACCTCTGAACGATTTCAAGGTCGCATATGAAAGTATCTATAGGGGCGACACGAGTTACATATATGTATGTCCCATAGTCACCGTGCGAGACGAAAACCATGCGTTTCTGAGGTAATTTAAAGTAGAAAAACTTAAGGGCTAATTTTCTCGTTTTTACTGCCTTTTCGTGTCTTTTAACTTCCTTTAATTTTGTCAAAACTGCAAGCAATTTTTGAATTTTGTTTATGTGTAAATAAAAGAAACTATACTCTGTTTAACAAAAAATATCAGTACAGGGCTTATGGGCCAGCTTTTTTTTAAAACAGTGGCGCCTGTGTATACTCTCACGACACTGAATTCAGAAAACTGCCAATAAAAAAGATTTTATCCCACTGAACAACGTACAGGAATTTTTGCTGTAGTTCCCTGCAAAATATCGTACACTCCACCCTGACCGTCCTCATTGCATGCCTAAAGAGCACACTGATCGACTGATCATATAATCATTCTCGTTCCTACTCTGGCTGTGTGAGCTAAAAAAAATATATATATACCAACAGAGTTACCTTACCCATTGAAAGCAATACAAAAGAGCTTTTTCAGTGGTTTTTATTTAATAGCTTACTGTGTCCAAGCTTTTGAGAACAGACTAAATTAAGGTGAGACATAATGCAAAGTACGAAAACCCTATGACAGCTTTTACTTGAAATGGGTATATGCAAGCCAATGCGACCAGACAGAGATACAAGCGCCCTATCTTACCTGTACTGACAATTGTTGTTGAACATAGTATAGCAGTTTTTATCCGCCCTACAAATTTAGTTCTAACTGGATAACGGATATTATCTTTTTTCATCTTTTTTCAGAAAAACTCGTTACAAAGTAACACTATTCCTTATATGTATTATGAAAAAAAAAAACTCATTAAATGGCACGGTAATGGCCAGCCAAATTCTGGCACTTAAAATCGCATTATCTGCTAAGATTATCAATCGCAGACTTCTCGCCAAATTTGAGCTTTTTAGCGTAAGCCGTTCCTGAGATATAGGACTGCACAAATTTCAAAAACCGTAACTGAAAACTGAAATGGGGAGCGGGTCATAATACTGTTTTTTCAAAATTCTGTATGACAAAATTCTGTGTGGTCAAAATACTGTAAGACCATAATTCTGTATGTCATTATACTGTAAATACAAAATCCTGTATGTCAAAATACTGTAGGAACAAAATACTGACTTGCAAAATTCGGTTTTGTAAAATGCTGTACGGCAAAATACTGTTTTTTATTAGGATTTTTGTATGAACCAAAGTTCATACAATGCAGTCACGCTGCGCAGACAATAATTAACATTGAAAATTTGGAATGGAACAACACCAACTAAAGTGTTCTACCACCAAGTTATTTGGCTGAAGTTATAGCTATTTCACGAGTGCCACCCCGATCATCAGACTTCTTTGTGTGGTGCTGTGTCTTAATATGTTCATTTTTATTTGAAAAGCTTTGTCCGTCATGGGGATTGAACTTAAAAAATTAACTGTGACTGGAATTCGGAAGCCGACGGCCTACCCATCGCGCTACCGAAGCCACATGTCAAGCTCCATCTCAGTACAGGTTTTGTTGCTTATCAAATGCATTTGAACGGCTAGTATTTTTATTAGAGCACACAAGCTTGCTGTTGTCACATTCGGTTTCTTTCTTTTTTCTCCGTACCCGATTCATATGCCAACAATTCGTTGGTCATACAAGGGGGGGAGAGTAGTGAAAGATTTGACGCTGGTCAAGGGTTTAATTTGAAATTTATTAGGATTTTTGTATGAACTGCCACCCCGATCATCAGGCTTCTTTGTGTGGTGCTGAGTCTTAATATGTTAATTTTTATTTCATTTTCAAAACTGTTTTTTTCCTTAAAAAAAAAATAAAACACATAATATACTACTAGTTTTGAATATTGTTGTGTTGTGTTTACTGACAATCAAATCATTACTTTAAACAAATATAATTATGTTAGTTAGAAAGTATATATGTATGTAAATCCTGAGAAAAAACATATCAAACTTTTCAATTGGGTTTTTTGTGTGATAACACACTCGCAGTTAGGCTGCATAGCTTTCGCTCCGTCATTTATATTATTTATGGATGTTTGAATGTTCAACAACCACTTGAGTGGGCTACCACCATTGTATTTGGCTGGAGTTATTGCAATTTCATGGCTGCCACACCAATCATCAGATTCCTTATTAGTGGTGCTTAGTCTTTATGTTCAATTTTAAGTTATAAATTATTAGTGCCGTCAATTGGAATCGAACTCAGACCAGCTACCTCTGAAGCCTATGCATTGCGCCACCGAGGTCACCTGATCATGCACATCCAATGTTGGGTTTTTGTGTTTATAAATGAAAATAAGTTTTCTCAAGCTTTTCTTAAAGATAAACAAATACATTTTACAAATATGTAATGTATTATGTCAAAAACAATATAAATTTAAATTGTTTGCAATTCGTTTTAGGTATGTATGCAATTTAGGATGTTTTTTAATAACACGTTAAATTTTTTGATTTTAGTAATAGTTTTTTTCATATACCTACATACATACATAGCAACAAATGTATGACATGTACATAAATAGAATGCATTCATGAAATAAAATTGTATTTTCACAAACAAAAGAGATAAAGTGAAATTAAATAGAGAAAGTAAGAAAAAGTGAACAAAAGTGAACAAAAAATTACTATAACAAATTGATATAAAAATTGACATTTACCAAAGAAGACGAACACCTGAAGAAATAATTTTATAGGGAAAATGAAGTAACGAAGAAGAAGTAAATAAGTGTAGAATTTAGTTTTCTCTCTTCTTTTCCCTTGGCTCCCAACATATATACCGACATATATTAATCAACAATTGAAGCTTGCTTCTTTATCAATTTCGATTTTTTATTGTTTCAGGTGTTACTAAGAAAGTTATGGTATAGACGTCAGTATAAAACCTCTAATAAATATTCTGATTTCAAAGTTCTGTTAAAATGCTGTAAAAGAAATATCGTAGTGATAATGTAAAAAAATGCGCGCGCACTTTTTTACATTATCAAAACGATATTTCTTTTACAGCATTTTTACAGAATTTTGATGTACAAAATTTTGAAATACAGTATTTTGACCAACCAGAAATTTGCTATACAGAATTTTGACATACAGTATTTTGCTCATACAGCATTTTACACATACAGAATTTTGACATACAGTATTTTGGCATACAGTATTTTGAAAACAGTATTTTGCCACATACAGTATTTCGACCCCAACCGAAATGAATGACTGACAGAACATCAAAATTATGGAACACTTCCCGACTTAAACCCGAGTTAACTCACCAAATTTGGTGAATTAACTTTGAATTAACTCAAAAAATGTTAATGATATTTCATCTTCCATGTTTTTAAGGCATTCTGCATTCATCATCAATTAAAAAAAAACTTGCTGACGTAACTATAGACAAATCTATTTCCAGAGTTAACTTACTCGGGCTTAACCCAACACTGAACAACTGGGCCTAAATGTTGTATTTTGTTTATAAACATATACAATGCATACATACATATTTATTTTGTATATTTCGTATTTTGTTTATTTGATTTCATGATCCTATTTTTTGTAAAAGTTTGATTATTTTTTTCTTTTTTCAATTTTAAATTTTTTAACTGCTTGCATTACGGGCCGCCTCCACAGGCCATGAACGATGGCCGGACCATGAACATGTCAAAAAAAATCCCATTGTGTCCAAAAAATCCATGTCCATGCAGCAAAATGTCGAAAAAAATAACGTTTTGAACAAGACATGGAGGGCTGTTCAAAGCTTTGCCATGAGTTGACGTTCCATGTGCGTGTGAGTTTTTTTTTCTGGTTTTTCTTGAATGTTTAAGTGAATTTTGTTGTAAAAGATAGAAGTAGTTGTGAAAGGCTAATGAACGACATGAAATGATTTGCCCAGTGAGTAAAAATGCATTGTTTGTTGATTGGATTGTGGTTGTGATGTTGGACATCTGTATGGCCTGTGGAGTAGGCCTGTTAAGCAGCTAGGCCTAATCTATTTCAACGTTCAATGATACTCGTTTAGCATATGTAAGACATGTTGCTATATGTTATGAATTAAGGGGTATAATTTCAAAACTCTTTAATTCCACTTTTTAGGAGGAAGTATTCTTTACAAGGGCTCTCATCTATGTGTTTAGCTAAAATGTATCAAAACTTACATATTATTTGCTATACTTTTATAATACTTGAAAAGTTGTGATTCTTTTTTAAAACTACACTATTTCTTTCAGTTGTTTAATTCGAAACTCATATATTTTCATACAAACAAAATTCCGCACAAAACTCTTCTTTTTCTATGCAAAACAAAGAAGTCGCTTTCAAAACCAATGCACTGAAACTTTTGAAGCTTTTTTATTTTATTTTTTGTTTAAATAATTTAAATACATTTTTGTTAGTTTTCTTAAGGTTTATTATATTTAAAGCTTTTTTTTTTAAATAATCCAAAATGAATTAAAGTGAAAAATGTTTTGATATTTTCAAAATTCCTCTATTCCCTAACAATTTTATTTCTACATTAAATAAAGCAAACAAGTGCGATATGATTTTTATTCGTAATTGCCATCGTACTCGGTGAAAATGCACCCCAGCGCGTGCATTATCTGGGGGAAAGACGCGTGAGCTAACTTAATTAAAAAAAAAAACTTACCAAATTTCAGTCAGTTATAATTTTTTTTTTAATCTACTTGAGACTTTTAAGTCTCAGATTTTTATTTAACTTCTATCAAACTACAACAAAAGTTAGTTAATTTTAAAATTTAAGTTAAAATGAAAATTCAATCAAAAAATCGAAAAATCAAACAAGTTCGTCGCAAAACAAAACGTGGTGTCCAAACTAAAAAAACAGTGACTCATTCCATGGCAACACAAGTAAATGGCACACAAATTGACGATGAACTTGATGCAGTTCTGGAAAATCCACCTGATAGAATTCAAATTTATAGATCTTACAGAATGTACCGAAAGAAAACCAAATACCCTAATTTATTTATGGGTGGTAAATATCCTCCAAAGAAGTGTGATCATACATCAGATATTCAATATGAGTTTTATCCAATTGTCAAAAAAGATAACTTTTGAATGAAAACTAAATTTATATGTATAAGTTATTTCATGGCCTGTAAAAGCAATACAAATTTTGAACATACATACATACATACACAATGTACATATATTATGTAATTATTTTTGTTTTTCTCCTTGTTTTGATAAATTGTATTTCTCCTTGTTTTGATGAATTGTTTTTCTAAACATTAACTTCGTTTCAATTTTGTTCATTTAACACGATTCTTAAGTACTAACAAAATAAAATCAAATACTGTTTGGGACAGTGAAAGCGCGTCAGGCGTGTATGCAATTATATAGCTTTTGAAATTCCTTAAATACAAATTAGGTAATAAACATTAATAAGTCTGGCATTTTTGCACGCTTATTATAGCATAAACGTGTCATGTTGAACAAAATACTTATGCATTCAATTTTAAATGATGTATTTTTAACATTTTATCAACACTTCTTATTAATTTAAAAATGGAATGATTGTCCTCTAAATGTATTGAAATGAAAAAAATTGAGACTTTTCATAACTCGATTTGGAAACAACAAACTTTGACATTGAAGAAGTTCATCAAGTCATGCATTTGTTTTCTGGAAGATTCACTTATTGAAATTTACTTTATGCAAACATGATGTTAAAATGCAGGTTGCGTAGATTCAAAAAGGAAACAAGCGTCCACCATTAATGTAAAAAAAAGCATTTAGACAATGCGTAGGGCTGTCATGCGACTTTTTTAACATTTTACTTGTGCGAAACTGGAACGTCAACACTAGAGGCATAATCTTTCAAAAGTCCGTCTAATTACTTGTACGCCGATGGCATTGACATAGTTGGATCAAAGCGTCATGTTACTGGTGGTTCTGCATAGGCATTGAGAAAGTATAAGCGATGGAAGTGGGCTTGGCTGTTAATGGAAGGACATTTGTATTCATTGTCAGTCGTTTGTCTCACCAGGGTTTTCCACTGTCAACTCAAACAACAGTGCTTATTAAATATTCATATATGCGAAGTCGAATTTTCATAATCCATTGGAGTCATAAAGGATTGAAACTTTCCGAAATCGAGATTAGAAGGTTTTTTGGGTACACTTAAGGTGATGATAACACAGTGCGAGCGCTAGGAAAATAGGGCAGGGCTAAAGAGGAGATACCTATGCAGAGTCGGGTAAATCATTCCACATTCATTCATGTGGTGCGGCTAAAAAATTAATCCCTGTACTTGGGAGTACTTCCTACTTCCAAAATTGGACTCGAGGGTTAATTGATGTGGACAAATCTTCTTTTGCACTCTTGCACTTCCTAGAGTTCTGAAATATCTCGATATATACTAATCCGCTGGTGGATACTATCTCTCCCATTGTTGTTAAGAGGTGTTCTTTAACGCTGAAGAAGGGCGAGATGTTAGGGCGTCATTATAACCATAATATCTATGAATAAGTTTTGACACTGATGAAAGGATGGGATGGGCAAATTTGTATGAAATCTGGTCGTTAGACCAACACTGTAGCACTGGCTTTACACACCAATCACCCCTTTTGCGATTTGCGGTTGTTGATAAATATTGATATTTTGGATTTTTAAACTCAATTTATTGAAAATGTGATCAACTATTCATGACAACGGTCTGCATTATTCCCAATGACCAAAACTTTTTTCGGTTGCATGGTTTAATAACGAATATCAATATTTATCAACTATCAATCATCAATCGCAAATCGCAATAGGGGTGAATAACTTAAAAACTTCAATGGTGAAGTATACTTTTGTATCACCACCAAAAAGATTTTTTTGGAACCTTTAATTAAATATATAATAAGGTGTCCTTTGCTCAATAAATACCTGCTTATAAACAAAAATTATTTAAAAGACACCTTTTAATGCTTATAGACCGGGAAAAGTAGATTCTAACTTCAAAACAAAAAAATTATACTATCTAAGGACTAGTATCGACGTATAATTTCATTCTACATATTAATCTACCTAATTAATTTAAATTAAATAAATACAAATACACTCTGGTTCGGCCGATTAAGTCATTATTTATTTTAAAATCTAAAAAAAAAACATCTACCGGGCCGGAGTCGTTAGTTAATAGGGACCTTTAGTACAAACATATCTTATATGGTAGCAGAAATATTTATGGCCATCAAAAATAAAAACTTAAGTTTTTAAAATAATTAATGACTTAATTGACCGAAACAGAGTGTATTAATATTGAATTAATTTAAATACATTAGTTTAGTAAGATTAAAATGTAGATTGAAATTATAAGTCGATACCAGTCCTAAGACTGTATAATTCCTTTGTTATTATAAGCAGGTACTTATTGAGGAAAGAACACTTTCTGATATATTAAATTAAAGGTTGCAAAAATAGCTTATCGATGGTGCTAAAAAAAGTGTTTTTTAAGATATTGGTGTGTAAATGCAGTGCTAAAAAAGTTTTTATTTAAGACTTTAAAACTTAACATTTCAATGTGTATAAAACGTAGCAAAAAAACTTTGCTATTATATGAAAGATGAGAAAACTACCGTTTATTTAATACCGATTAAATTCCTACGTTCTTTATATAAAAAGTTATGGACAATTATTTTGAAAAAAACTGAAAAATGGTGTTTGCAATACTCATATTCAAGTGGCTAAATCTCTGTTATCCGGTGGTTTTGGTTCTTGCCGCCATATAATGAAATAAAGTAGATTTTTTTTTTTAGAGAGTTTATGTTTGACCTGTCCTATACGGAGCAAAATGTTAGGTCTTACGAAAAATTGTATTTTCGTGTAATCGAGATGGTACATATGACATATGATATAAGATTTAAAGGTATTTTTTTTACGCCGAATCTAATAAAAGAAAAACCAATATGATACAAGCAACCTAAAAAAAGTAAGATTAATTTTCAAGCAAAAATTACTGGCCCTTAGTTATAAACGAATTTTGAGTCGAATTTATCCTAAATTCTAGTTTATTCCATACAAAAAAATCGAATCTAAGCTAAATTCGACTCGAAATTCGTTTATTACTCAGGGCCACTGTTTTTTTCATTAAGCAGGTCAATCATTACACCCTGAAAAACACCATTGGACCTTTGATATTTGTATGGACTCTTTTGATCTTTGGGTGCAAATAGGTGTGTTTAGTTTGTCCTGAAGTCAAGACTATACAGTCTTAAAAAATATTTTAATATTACCCACAAAACAACAACAGTTTTTATTCTGAATACAAAATATTCGATTGAGTCTAATAAAAAATAAAACAAAATGCTATCGCAACGAGGCTATCGTAAGCCTGGTTAAATATACAGTCTTAAGCCTGATCCACATCTGTGTCGTGTGTTGTGTTATGGAGTCGTGTGTCGCTATCGCTACAATGTATTTCATATGCGTAGAACCATATTTGTCTCGTGTGTTGTGTTGCAGTGTGGCGCATAAAATATATGGAATGACAGCGACACACGACTCCACAACACAACACACGACACAGATGTGGATCAGGCTTTACGTTAGCCTCGTTGCTATAGCATTTAATTTTGTTTTTCGATAAAATATTTTGTGTTTTAAGACTGTATAGTCTTGACTTTAAATTGATGTTATTGTAATAATCACTGATTTGCATCTCTCCGTCAAAAAAACACCCTTTAACCACAGATATTTTTGGGGACTCTTCTGATTCTGGGTAAAAATGCCAAATGATACATTTATACCAAAATTCATTAAAATCCCATTATTTTAAAATGGTTTTGGGTAATGTATTACTTGTTGTACTTTAAAAAAAGTGATCATTCCATAAAAATGACATTAACTTTCCACAGGATACATGTATATTTTCAGTTTTGGTCTCTTTAGAATTAGCGTTGGAAAGCACCATAAAAACATGTGTCATATGATTACATTGTACTACAACAAATATTTCAGCTTGACAAACTCCCGCTTCCCTCACCTCTCCACCTCTTAAAATTCGTCTATACAAAAAGTCAATTCGGGGATTTTGGGGGACTTTGGATATGTTGTTGAGGATAAAATTCTGCGTCGATGCCAGCAATAAAATTTCATGAATTAATATGTCCCCGGTTGCCCATATTAAATTTCCTATCTTTCCTAGACTACTGGTGATCTGATGCTGTATAGGTATCTCACCGAATACGAATAGTGGAACCAATCCTTACATCGTTTTGGAGAAAGTAAGATTATTGGGCTTGATATTTTAAAAAGAGTTTCATAGAGTTTGGCATCAAGCTCTCTTATCGAAAATGTGCACTTTTCCTTTCTGACCTTTCAATCAAAATCGTATTTGATAGTTTACATAAGTCTGAAATTCGCAAAATAAATGCTGGCTGGCCCCAAGGCTCCGATTGTCTCTGACCCTCTTCCTAATTAAACTGATTTGCTAACGCGACGACAGTATACCCTCAGCTTTTCATATTCGTTTTTAAGATTCATGTGGAGCTTCAAAGGCAGCGTATGGTAAGCTCATTCAATTCTGATCTCGACAGCATTATTGTCAAATATGGGGAACCAAAAACCACGTAGAACTGAATGCTTCAAAAATGCTATTGTCGTTAAAACCAAACCCTACACCCGTGCCGATATCCATGAGCGGCACTTGTATTGAAGAAACTGAAAAGCTTTCAGCCCTCGGTATCCATATCAGACAGACTACCTTCTGTGGAAACGACGCACGTGTCGGCACAAATAGCGCTAAGTCCTTAGATTTTCTTCGGCAAAGCAAGAAATTTGTCTCCGCTTCTGATCTGGCTGTTATCTTTAAAGCCTTGATTCGCCCAAAACTCAATAACAATTCTTTTTTTTCGGCATGTGCTCCGAAGAGCTATCAAAATGATAGTTGATAGAAATATAACGGCAGCATTTACATCTCTTGAAGACGGTTGCAATGTCTCATGTCTTGCATTATTTTACCGTTATTTTTATAAATAGTGAAATAGCCAGTTGCATTCCTCCCCCAAGAAAATTCAACCGTAGTATTCGTTCAACTAGGAATGAACATTAGTTAACGCTCGAGCCCATTACTGTCATGTATAGAGATTCTCTCCTTAGCCGCACTACCCGAATGTGGAATTATTTACCCGGCACTATTTTTCTCTGCCATTTAGATATTCAGAGGTTAAAAATTTCGGCGTATCCTCTTAAATTATCCCATATTTTCCTTACGCTCGCATTGTGTTAAGAAACATTTAAAGGGTAATCAAAATTCCTTTAGTGTTAGATCAAATAAAAAGAAAAATTGTACCAACATTATTTTTTTATAAATTGTTCCCAGCCTCAAAGTACCGATTCAATATTGTATTCCATTGTTTGTTTTTTCTCACAATTCATATACCATCTGTTGGTCATCAACACAAAGGAAGCGATGAATAAGAAAGCATCAATGACTCAAAACCCAAGTTTATCATAAACTCTCCTCGTTATCTCCTGAACACACCTCTTGCTCCTACATTTGCCAATGTCAAACAATTAACGCTTAATATTTGAATTATGATACATATTTTTAACACACTCATTTCATGAAATTCAATGTAAATCACACCAAAACCAATCAAAAGCTCAACAAATGCAGTCATAAGGTGTCATTTTTAAAATAATGACATATAGAACACAGAAGTTGTTGACATAGTGCAATATGAAAATAAGCTATGTATAAGTTTAGTTATGTATGAATGAATATCTTGACGCAGAACACTGCCTGATGCACTTGACCTACATACATACGAAATTGGCGTTATTTTCATCCAAGTCGCATAAAGTGTCGCATGAAGAGTCACGTTCTTATCGAAATTAATTTAATGATGCACATAAAGTGTAAAAGTGTGACTGCACTTCATTTCATTGCAGAGCACTTACCTATTTGGATTTGCGTTTGCAAAACACACGTAGGATACATCCTCATTAACAAACACAAAAAAAAGGTTTGATAATTATAGAAACTAATACTCTCTATCTCATCTCTGTGCGCTTCGCACTGACACGCCACCCTACAAACAATGTCATTTTTTTTTGCAATCAGCATCAGAATCTACGCAACCATGCGAATACACCAACTAAACAAACGAAAACGAGTCATCACATCATCATGCACTCCACTTTGGGATTCCTAACAAGAAAAACATCCTACAAAGAATCTGCAACATTTTTTGTACATTTTTCGTATACATTTGTTTTTGTTTGCCGACTATAGATATACATTTTTGGTACTATATGTGTATAAGCATGTTATGCATTCGTAAAAACAAATGAATCTCGAAGTTATTATAAATCAAATACGACGGACGATAGAGAACAAGACGAAGTTAGTCGACCCCGAAATTCCGTCAGTGTGTCTTTCAAAATTATTGAAGAAAATAAAGACCTTGAATTTTAAAAAGATTTTAAGGTGTTTGAGATTTTTTTTGAATTCCAAGATAACGGACAATCAAAAGGTAGAACATTTTCTGGAGGTTATTGCCCCTTAAATGCGGGTATTCGTTCCTTGAAAAAATATAGGTTTCAAAAATTGAAAAATTTGGTATAACGTGATAAATGCCAATTTGTTCGTTTAAAATTTCATATGTACATAAATAAATATAAACGTACATATCTACACCTTAAAACGAAAATTAAAAGTTAAAACTTTGCGTCAGCTCATGTCTTAGGGCACCAGTAGTTCCCAGCCAAGTTCTGGCACTACACCCTTTTTACAGGATCAAAATAAGGCGATTTTTGACCCCCCGCAACTTCAGTACCAATTAAGTCTATTTGCTAAGCTTATCATTCACTGACGCCTCACCAAGTTGGAACTTTTTAGCCTAAGGCGTGCAAAAATCTCAAAAACCGTAACTGACTGACTAACTCACTGACTCACTGACAGACCAACAAAATTATGGAGCACTTGTCGACATCGTAGAATCTTGTTATTTCGCACAACGCGTCGCGATGGTAGGCCTTGTAGTGCATACAAAAAATCGAAAATTGAAGATTTTTCATTCAGGGGAGTGGTACCCGCCCATTGTCATACAATTGTTATAAATTATTTGGAGCACTTTTCATTGTAATATAATGATTAAATTTGGTAGAGCATTAGGGGTAAGGGCTTGAAATTCAAACAGAGGAAAAATTTTAAAATTTGAGATTTTCCATTCAGGGGTAGAGCGTTAGGGCTTGAAATACAAACAGAGGAAACATTTTGAAATTTGGGTTCAGGGGGCGTGGCAACCACCAATTTTCATAGAATTAATATGAATTTCTTGGAGCAATTCTTACTGTCGTAGAACGACGAAATTCGGTATGTATATCGTTAGGGAAGTGCAAACAAAGGACAAATTTAAAATTTTTCATTCAGTGGGCGTGGCACCCGCCGATTTTCTCAGAATTAATAACAATCATGCACTTCTGACTATCGTAGAATGATAAATTTTGGTAGAGCGATGGGACTTTACAACTTACAACCATGCAAAGGGAAAAATTAAAAATTTTATATTCAGTGGGCTTGTCATCCACCGATTTTCGCAGAATTTATATTAAATACAACTTTCGATTTCATAATTCTTAATTATGAAATTAGGTAGAGTGGTTAGCTGTGAGGTGAATACAAAAAAAAAATAAAATAAGGGATTGTTAATGGAGAGAGCTTGGCATCCACAACTTCTTAACAATTATTAATTATTTTCATTTAAAATCCTGATGGAAATTGTTGTAGAGCGGTTGGACTTATAGTACATACAAAAATCAAAAACTTAATTTTCCTTATGGGTTCAGTCGATGTTTTTTCTACCCCACTTTATCATTATCAAAAAAAAAACTTTGCAAAAAGAAGTGAAATCACACCAAAACATTATTGTTCAAAAATAAGCAAAGTTCTTCTTTATACAAAAACCTTTGCGTAAACAGGCAGCTGTAAAAAGTAGTGACATCTAAAAGTACGCTAAGTTCTAAGTTTATTAATGTTAAATATCAAATATTTTCAGAAGAGTAATATCGTAGAACTACACCAACACTCGAATTCAAGACATAAACAGAAATAATTCGAATAAGTAAGGCCTGGCTACCGTGACAGAAAAAATTCCATTTTTTTGAATGGCTCTAAGTTTGCTTTGCGAATTTATAAAATGAATTAAAAAAAGTACTTATACGCCGTAGTGTACCATTTCTACTTTTCCGTAGTTTTTAATTATATGTAAACAAAACTTTTTAAAAGGGCTTAATTTACCTGACCAGGCAAAAAAAAAGTATCCAGACGGGTGGCAAACGTGATGCCATGCCACTGCTTCCTTCTAAATAAGAATTTGTTAGGCAGTTAACATTGGAAACAGGTTTAGTTTATAGAAATAGTTCACTATCATGTCAGAAGAGCTAAAAACTTAGCATGGCCTTACATCATGATACACAACAATTTGTACGATTTTATAAGTTAAGAATAGACTCCAAAATCTGAACCAATCATTTCAGGACATCCTCGGTAGTTTCTGAGTGGGTTCCTTTAAGTGTTTGGTCAAAATCGGTCTATCGCTCTAAAGTCTGCCCGGACAACTAGTTATGTAAACATTAGATAGACGTAGAAGTACACATTACAATTTCGGGTTGATCCGGCTTATTTCTTTCAATTTCGCGGGCTTATTACTTAAATAGAGAACAGAGAGAAAAAGAGGGATATGCGCTTTGCTCTTATAACGAGGCCATAGCCAGCGCGGGAGGCCCGGGGGTACTTGAGATATAACCATGGACGCTCGTTTGCAGAATAAACTATACATATATGTAATCGACTTGATAATAGTGTTACGAATAAATTTTTTTCAAATTCAAAAGTCAAGAAATAAATTTCAGGAAATTGTAAAAAAAAATGAAATTTTGCTTTGAAGAAGCTTCATTGGGGTAACTCAAGATTTGGTTATTCAGGGATATTTTTACATTTTATTTATGTTTAATGGTTTATTCAATGTCTGTATTAATTTCAAATCGAATTGTTTATAAAAATAATTTGATTTAACACAAAATTAAAAGAAAAGACTTCTGGCTTTCAAAAAAGGAAAACACTTCTGTGAATATTGCAAATTTTGTTTGACTCTCTGATATGATAACGTAAAATTCTATGACCAAGTTGTCAAAGCAGAATATTTCGCTAGTTCACATTTTTAAGATCTCAAACATTTTCTGCCGTCAATCTGACAGAGCACTAACACAAATCTGAACACATTTTCTCTTCAAGAAGTCAAAAGCACCATATATCTCTTTTTGTAGATTGATCAACAAAAATAACAACAAAAAAAGCTAAACAGAATGATTTGGCTGATGGTTCAGATTTCTGAGATATCGGAGATCTCAGAATCCTGAAAATCCAATCGTTGGCCGTGTAGATTTGACTAATTTTTTTTTTTTTTTTTTTTAAATCAATAAATATTTGTTTATACAATAATAATATAAAATAAAATAGTATAATTGTAAAATAAGCCTGTTAATGCACTTATAATGTTCATATTGACTCTGTGTGCCTTAAGCCTTGACATAACAGAAGTAAAAGTTCTACATAATATTTACCAAAATTCCACCTATCAAACATATTCAATTAGAAACCACACAAATTCAAATGACGATAAGGTATATATAAATCCCCCTTAATCCAGTCAAAATTGTTACGAGTAAAAGGCTGAAATTCGTTAAAAATGTTCAGAACATTGTTCTTAATTTGTATGCGTAGTTAACCCCACCTCCCCCCCCCAAAAAAAAAAAAACCTAGCATGGTTAGAACCACCAACATACAAAAAATGCGGCCATCTTGGATGTAGCTATATGTATAACTGGGAAACTAACTGCCCTAGAGAGGTCATGCAAGTGTCAAATAAACAAGTTTCGTCTTCGTTTTTTATTTCTTTCAATCCTAATGCTATTTGATGTTCTGAATCCTAATTTGAAGTTTGTTTACTAAATTTCTTGATGCAACATGGGAAACATGAAAAAAAGTAGAAATAAAAATCACTATAAGTATGCCTACATAAAATTGTCTGTAATTTTGTATCGTTACGTTTTTTATCAGACAACCAGTTCGGGCCCAAGCGCTAGTTTAAATAATATAAGTATGCAGTTGCGGTTAGCACATGATTTTAAAAGATCTCAAAAAATATTAACGGTGTAACAAATTAAAACTTCCTCAGAACTTGCCTTTACAAACGCAATATGTATCACCGTCAATTATAAGATAAAATGTATAGAATAACGATTATGAAATAAGAACAACAAATTGCTTCATATTAAAATAAATAAAATGCACGACTGGATCGCACAAACTTGCTCTTGTAGTTAACAACTAGAATGTGGTAGAAAAGTTAAAATAACAATTTTAAATTTTTTTGTTGATTTAACACAATAGTACAGGTAAAATAGTACACAAAATCCTTTTAGCACAAATAATAATTCCTACCCTCATGAAAGTTGGTGAAAAGATTACATTAACCATAAGAATGAAGAATCAAATAAATCTATAAACATATTTTGTAGGGAAGGGTTTTTTTTTAGGGGGAGAAGTGGGGAGGTTGTTGTGCATCAAAAGGAAAAAATGACTTTGGTACAATTTATGCATAGGTATATGGAACATAATTTTAACGTATTTTTTAATGGTTAATCTAATAAAATTTAAACTGAGACGATATATAAAGAAGTTATGGTCCTTTTTATATAATGTAAGTATAACGTATGATGACTATACCATAAGATTTTCGCAAAAAAATACTTCTCTCATGAAACTTGGTATAAATGACAATTAAGATTGTCACGAGAGTCAAGAATCAAAAAGGTCTATAAAAAGGTCTATACAAATATTTAGTAGGGAAGGGTGTTTGTTCTCTCCCCTTTAAACAAAACACCCTTCCCTACAAGACATTTGTATTGACTCTTTTATGATTCTTCATTCCTATTATATAGTAAGTGTAACGTTTTCACCAACTTTCATGAGGGTAAGAATTGTTTTCGTTTTATACATGTCCTTTTTTAACTGTACCTACTACAAGCAAATGTGGAACAAATTAAAAAATAAAAAATAAATTGATATTTCTTTGATTTTATTTGTTCCAAAAGTACCAGAATGCAAAGTTATGACAACCAAGCCATTGCATTGACGAGATATTGAGGAATAGCAAAAAAAGAGCTTATTTGCGCAAAAATTCTCAAAACATTATTTTCGCTATTCGAAATTTTTTGTTAGCAAAACCGGGTATGCCACTATTAAAACTATTCTAGAGATTACATATATGAAGTTTAATCAAAATCGAAAGATCCGTTTTTGAGACAACTTGATAAACCCAAATCGTTGTATGGCAGCTATCCGTTCTAGATAAGCTTAATCAAAAATTTGAATTACTATCCACTAGGGAATTAAGTATACTAAAATCTTCACACCAAATTTGCAGCAAATCCGTCGAACGGCTTAGGGTCTAGCTTGATGTGCATGAGGAGGACTATTAAATCATCGTGTGATGTTAGTTTAGATTAAAACGATTTTTTCTGACACAATACCAATACTTTCACGTTAGAGTTAGTAAAAAGAGGAATTTATCTAATCTTATTACTTTAAATGAGTTAAAATTGTATATAGATATATACATATATTATATATATATATATATATATATATATATATTTGGTTTCTGGGAAACGGCTTCATATATATATATATATATATATATTTGTTTTCTGGGAAACGGCTTCTAAGATTTGGATGAAATAATCACAGTTTGTTCTTATAAACGCGAAAAAAATTACAAATATACTTTTAGTAAAATTCGCCCACTGTCACGCCTCATTTTAATTTTTATTTGATTCATGGAATTCACGGAAATGGCTGGTTTTCTTGAAAACCACTAAAACGATTCAAATGAAATTTTCAGAGTCTATTAATATGAGCAAGACAAAAAATGAACAAAAATAATTTAAGTGATATCCGCCCACAACCACGACCACTTTTCACGCTTTTCTGTTTCTCGGAAACGGCTCTAACGATTTTAAAAAAATTTTCACAGTCTGTTCTTTGAAATTTTGAAATTTTTTTTATTAATATCCACCCACTGCCACGCCCGCTTTTCTGTTTTTTTTTGGTTTCTGGGAAATGGCTCCTACGAGTAAAAGTAAAATCCGCCCACTGCCGCGCCCCTTTTAATTTTTATGTTATTCATGGAATTCACGGAAATGGCTGGTTTTCTCGAAAACCACTGTAACGATTCGGATGAAATTTTCAGAGTCTATTTATATGAGCAAGAAAAAAAATCGAAAAATTAGTTTAGATATATCCGCCCAAAACCACGCCTACTTTTCAGGCTTTTCTGTTTCTCGGAAACGGCTCTAACGATTTTGATAAAATTTTCACAGTCTGTTGTTTTAAGCAAAATAAAAATAAAAACAACCACGCCCACTTTTCACGCTTTTCTGTTTCTCGGAAACGGCTCTAACGATGCTGATAAAATTTTCACAGTCTATTGTTTTAAGCAAAATAAAAATCCACCCACTGACACGCCCACTTTTATCGTTCGTTTGGTTTCTCGGAAACGGCTAATACGAATTGGATGAAATATTCATAGTTTCTTCCTATAAACGAGAACAAAATTAAAAAAAATATTTTTAGTAAAATGCGCCCACTGTCACACCCCTTTTTAATTTTTATTAGATTCATGGAATTCACGGAAATGGCTGTTTTTTCTCGAAACCACTAAAACGATTCAAAGAAATTTTCAGAGTCTTTTTATATGATCAAGAAAAAAAATCAATACAAATTTTTAGTGATATTCGCCCACAACCACGCCTACTTTTCACGCTTTTCTGTTTCTCGGAAGCTCTAACGATTTTGATAAAATTTTCACAGTCTGTTCTTTTTAATGCAAAATAAAAGTTATTAATTTTTTTTTATTAATATTGGCCCACTGCCACGCTCAATTTTCCCGTTTGTTTGGTTTCTCGGAAACGGCTCCTACAATTTGGAGCCGTTCACAGTTTGTTGCTATAAATGAGAACAAAATTAAAAAATACTTTTAGTAAAATGCGCCCACTGCCACGCCCCCTTATAATTTTGATTTGATTCATGGAATTCAAGAAAATGCTGGTTTTCTTGAAAACCACTAAAACGATTCGAATGAAATTTTCAGAGTCTATTTATATGAGCAAGACAAAAAATCAAAAAATAACTTAAATGATATCCGCCCACAACCACTTTTCACGCTTTTCTATTTCTCGGAAGTACTCCAACGATTTTAATGCAATTTTCAGAGTCTGTGTATATATTAAAGACCACCTCGAAGACACACTCGACGCCGAACAAGCAGGTTTCCGCACTGGATCTTCCTGTGTTGATCACATCAACACCTTGAGGATCATCATCGAACAGTGCGTTGAATATCGATCACCACTTCACCTGCTGTTCATCGATTTTGAAAAGGCGTTCGACAGTGTCAATAGAGAATTTATTTGGCTTGCTTTGCACAGGAGGGGCATCCCAGATAAATTGATTGCTATTATCAAGGCTACATATGATGGATCCAGGTGTCACGTTTTGCACAAAGGTAGGCTGTCAGAGGAGTTTGAAATCCAAAGTGGAGTTAGGCAAGGCTGTATACTGTCACCAATACTGTTCCTGTTGGTGATAAGTGACGTACTGCACGCAGCTTTGTCAAATGGAAATGGAGGAATTCAGTGGACTCTGCAATCTCACCTCAAACATCTGGACTACGCGGACGACGTATGCTTACTGTCTCATAGGATCATGGATCTCCATCAAATGACAACAAGGGTGGAGAGAGAAGCAGAAATCGTAGGGCTTAAGATCAACTCGGCAAAAACTAAAAGGATCAGCCTTGGAACTTCCTCATCAATCCAAGTAAATATTTCTGGACAACCGGTAGAGATGGTAGAGGATTTCCAATATCTTGGGAGTATTATCTCTACGGGTGGCGGAACTGAACTGGACGTAAACAGCCGAATCAGAAAAGCAAAGGCTGCGTTCGGAATGCTGTCCAAAATATGGAGAAACAACTCTTTTAGCTTAAAGACCAAGCTACGACTGTTCCGCTCCAATGTTGAATCCGTTCTGCTTTACGGCTGCAGCACTTGGAAAGTCACTGAAATTGTCACTAGGAAGCTGCAAACCTTCGTTAATAGATGTCTACGAAACATCTTGAGGATTTTCTGGCCCAACCGTATCTCCACTGCCGAACTTCATGCGAGAACGGGTCAGGAGCCCATAGACTCCATTATACGAAGAAGAAAGTGGCAGTGGATTGGCCATACGCTTCGAAAAGGCGATCGGTGCATTGCATCTCAAGCAATGCAGTGGAACCCGCTCACACAGGAGGGAAGACAAGTGGGCCGGCCTAGAAGTACATGGCGAAGAACGGTCGAACAGGAATCGGCACGACTGGGGAAAAGTTGGAGAGAGCTGAAATATATTTCAAGAAATCGTACACGATGGCGCGTAGGTGTAGTGGAGGCCCTATGTCCCGTAAGGGAAACATCACGGACGTAATAGGTCCGAGGACCTAAGTAAGTAAGTAAGTGTGTATATGAGCAAGAAAAGAAATCGAAGAATATTCTCTGGTAAATCCGCCTACTGCCACGCCCTAGTTTTACACTTTATTGTATCTCGGAAACTTTTCCAACGGTTTTGATTAAATGTTCTTAATTTGTTGTTATGCGCAAACAAATTTTTAAAGTACTGGGACTAATATTCGCCCAGTGCCACGTCCAATTTAATCATTTTTTCCGTTTCCAAGGAACCCTGAAAAAATGTTGAGGTTTTTTTGTAATAAGCAATCAAAACATTTTGAAAGTATTTTGAGTAACATCGGCCTACTTCCAGGTCCACATCCACTTTTCACGCTTTATTGTTGCTCGTTATTGGCTCAAAGGAATTTAATGAAATTTTCACAGTTTTTTCTTATGAGATGAACAAAAATTGAAAGTATTTTATCATCCGCTAATTGACGCGCCCAATTTTACTATTTTTTTAAACTATAATTCTAGCCTAATGTAATACAGTAGAAGCCAGTTTAAGTGTTTGGTGTTCATTAAAAACATTCAATGTTTATTTGACAGAGCAGGAGCTATGTACATATCGGCGCTCTAAAAGAAAACCGGCATAACTCGAAAAACTTGATTCTTCAGAAAATGAGTTTAAAGTTTTTTAGTGATACGAATTTTCATTGTTTTTTTTTTTTTTTTTAATATTTAGAATTTTTTTTATTTTTTTTTTAATTTGGTTAGCTACTTCATTATTTTATTTATTGGAATTGAACAAAAAATGTATGAAAAAGGTGCAAAAATAATTAAGTCATTTTTCCGGAAAAAAAATTATGTTAGTCACATAAGCTGTTTTTTATTTTGGACTGGAGTTAGTTCAACACTCCGTTGGCAAAAGGAAACTATGGCATAACTTGATAAAACATTCTGAAGTAAAATTTATTTAATATGATTTTTCGCTGAAATTTAACGATAAATCTTTGGTATACAAATAAATATAGTTCCAATATTTGATAAATCTTTGGTACAACACGAATATATGCTACTTTTTCACATAAAAAACACTTCCGTTCACCTCAAGCAAATGGCAGAAACTAAATTATGTCATTGTTGATCATAATCAAACAATTAAAACGAAAGATGTGCCAATTGGAGCAAAGTCCATCTAGCGGTATTCCGAAGTGCTACAGTAATGCCAGTTTGACAGAAAGATAGAGATAATTTTTTTTGTGGATTGGCATTATTAACTCAAAAATCGTGTTTTTTGAGTTATGTCGGTTTTCTTAAACAGCGACGATATGTTATCACACGACAACCCCATTCAAATATTAATTCGTGACAAAAAAAAAAATCGAGTTTTCAATCAAAACTATAACATCACCATGTTGGAGAAGTCCAAACAAGTGATTTTCTACCAGACGTCCGTCGGTCTATGCGTCGTCAGTGTGTCCTAATGTACATCAGATTCAAATTTGATGTGAAGAAATTCCCCAGAAGAGAATTCATATTTTTGTTTTAGCTCACTAGAACGGGTAGCTCGAAAACGGTTCTTATGATTTTGATTAAAGTTTTTAATAATTTAATAACACTGCATTCCAGGTTTTGAAAAAAAAAAAAATCGATTAACGGAAATAATGTTTTGAGGTTTTTTGCGCAAATTGCCTTTTTTGTTGTCATATTCCCGAACTCCTTGCTTTTGTTAGTGTTTCGCATTCCGGTATTTCTACGTTAGTAAGAAAATATTGCATTTTACTTTTTTAAAAATATATAGATTGAATCAAAGTAAAAATACTTATTTTTTTTAATGTTTGACTCTTTTGTCCGTCCACATATGTATGTATTTTGTATTATTTTTTTTTATTTAGTTTTAAAGTTTTAATTATACATTTTATTTATTTACAGTTTTCGTACATGGTTTGGTAGTGAATTTAAAAATTCGTAAAATTGTTCACTTGGCATTTAAATATGTAATTTCGTGGGCATTTTCCAAGCTTTTAAATTCACTACCAAAGTTGCTTAGAAAAAGATATAAATATTATAACTATATTTTATGATAGTTAAGGGTTCCAAGTACGAGGACAAAAATCAGTGCCAACTTAAGTGTCCTACTTTGACCACAGCAATAATGCAAACATTGCTTGTTGCACTAACTTAACAGCAGATAAGAGTGGAAAGAGCGGATAAGAAGTGGAAACACCAAACAAATCTCATTACCTAAATCTCGGTTTAGTGGTTGGTGGAAACGTAGTATAAAACATAAGCAATTCGGGTAAATGTACCTGTACCACCTGTACAATGTACAAAATATTTGATATTTAATTTTCTATTGGTTTTTCGAAATTCCTTTTGAAGATTTGACCTTTTTTGGTAATTCGACCCAGCACAAACAAAAAATAAGGAAATTATATACCTGATGGCAATTGTTTTGTTTTCAATTTTAGTTTCAAAAAAATTGGCATTATTGGAAACTAAATTTCATCATGCTCCTGATTTTTCATTCACTGTAGGCACAAAATTCAAATAAGTTCACAATTTTAAGCATTTTCTATCTTTTTTTTAACTTCATTTATTTAATTGTTTTTTTTTAGGATGGCCAACAAAAATCATACAATACCCTGCAAAACCCCTTCTCTATTCAACTAGAAGCACTGTATGACGAAGAACATACGTATTTCCACTTAAACCGAAGCAAAACCAAAAAAACATAATAAATACAACAAATAGTACAGTAACTATATACACCCACTTATGCGTCAAATCTGGTAGTTTTGATTTTTTCTGAGTTGTTCAGGATGTTGGCCCAATAAATAACATAAGTTTTCGACCTCGAGCGGCTAAATTTTGAATTGCTGTATTTCGGATATAATTGGGTCTACAGATATGGTTTTGGGCTCAAATTGAAGCAAATTAAGTTACTTTTATATCGTAAAACAATGGCCCTTAGTAATAAACGAATTGTGAGTCGAATTTATCCTAAAGTCGAGTTTATTCCACACAAACAAATCGAATCTAAGCTAGATTCGTCTCGAAATTCGTTTATTACTCAGGGCCAAAATTGCGGTTTTTCTGATTTTGACCATGAAGTGGTCGTCGCTCGAGGTCGAAAACATAGGTTATTTATTAGGCCCACATCCTGAACAACTCAGCAAAAAATCAGAACTACCAGATTTGACGCAAACGTTTCCTCCCATACAAGCAACAAGGTTACTGGACTAAAACGAAAAAAAAAATACAAAAAAGATTCAATATGCTTGAATCTTAATTGCGCTACCAGATAAAATCTAGAAATGAATAAAATAAAAAGAATCATTTCGAATCGGAATCACTGTGAACAACAATTTATACTTAATATATGCATTCAACCCGAACAAGGCTCAAAAGAGAACTCATCACAAAAAGGAATGCTGAATGGTATTCGCCAGACCTGGCGCCGTCCCCGTATTATGCGATGGTAACTATATAACTCTTAGTCTCTGGAATTTAGGTCGACAAAAGATTTCCTTAAGGGATATTCTTCGCCTTTGATACATCCATCCCGGTGCCATTGCATATATCGTCCAACAACTATCATCACAAAAAAAGCATCCCAAGAGTGTATCGAATCGATGAATTTGCTATTTAATTTAAAGTACAACAAATTACTTGTAACATACCTAAAGACAAATGAAGATTCCTCGGCGTTCACAAATTGATCTGATAATGGCACACACTCCCGAAATCACATTATATTGGTCGCAAAGAACTTCGTGATTCAAATGCTTAAAATTTCCGCACTCTAAAAAATAAAAACAAAAAAACCACACCGAGCAACAACAACGAAATGCAAATCAAAATCAACCAAATTTATTCAATTCACGCACTCGAAAAGCGTTCCCCGCGAATTGCGAATATCGGCAGCTCACTTTCCGGAGTAACAAATCAATTTGAATGCAATTTAGGTTTCGTGGGAATAGCAAGAGGATAAAATTTGCCGTGTTGCTATTGCTATTGCTATAGTAGCTTGTCGTAGAAGCGCAGTATTTGCCGAGCCAGCCGTATTCGACGATTTGTTGCACTCGACTGAGTGATTCAGAAATTCAGATTGCCCATGCCATGCCGATGCCATGCCATATATTGACACACTATTTCGTATCGGTGGTATGTCACACAGAGAAGTGGCAGCAGCACTATACTGTCAGAACCAGCAGTAGCAGATAATAGACCGGATGATGGGACTCGTATGTTCTGCAACCAATGCGATGATGATGTTGGTGGACCAGGCCGATATGCACGGTAACCATAACCATAAGACTTCTTGTTTGGTTTTAACTTTTAACCAAAAGCCAGTAGTACAACTGATACGATACGATGCCAACCAACCAACCAGCCGCTAATTCAGCACTGCAAATCGGCTCTCAGCTCAGTCCTTGTGCCGTAATCTTCAGGGAAGAACTAAAGTTGCGTAAAGAGAAATGCCCCTTGCGGGCAAACAACATACTGAATCTGAATTAACAGCAGGAGCCGGCCAATGGGTCTGCCGGCGCGGTCGCGGTCAGGTTCCTCAGCTCTGGCTGTGGCTCGCACTCTCTGTTGTTGAGTCATTTATGCTAGATGGTGTTTTATTCTTATTTTTCTTTTCTCATTTCTGTTTAACCTTTATAGGGTAAGCAAGAAAGCAAGCGACACAAAAATGCTGTACATATAACAAGACGAGCAAAAAAAAATGAATTAGTTGAAATTCTACATACTGAAGAGTTTGATTTGGACACACAGGCATAGGCAGGGAGGGTATTGATCGAATTAACTTACATGATAGATTTTAATTCAGTATAATTATTATAATATGTATAATAGGGTGCTATGATGATGATATTTGCATTCGAATAAAATAGAAACGTACATATACAGTTTTTTTTTTTGAGTCTAGTGGTGGTAAGTTTTAATCTATTTAGTATGAATTTTCAACTATTTTAGTTTGATACTAAATCAATTTACCCGTAAGCCCAATTTCGGACTTACTGGCAAGTACAGGAATTCTGCTTTTAACCGGTTAACACAAGTGTGGAATGTTAAATCTTACTCTATTGTTCTCTCTCATTATGATATTCAGAAATTCAAAACCAATGTGCATCGGTATCTCCTTTTAAACTCTATCCTGCTTTCGTAACTCTCACACTGTGTTTTACATGTTAAGGGTAGTAACAACTTCTTGAGTGCGCGTCGATTTTACAAAAAAAAAACCAATTTCCTATTATTATCTTTCAAGTTTAACTTAAGTTAATTCCTATTTTATCTGTAAGGTATTGTGTTGACACTTTGCATTTAATAAAATGTCAAAAACGTACGTGTGTTTGCTCATGGCGTTTTTCGTTTGGTACCTATAATCCGGAAAAACTTTCGTACCGGAATGTCAAACCAATAAGATGCAACCCTTTTTTTATTTTAAAGTTTGTGCTTAGTTGTATTTTCAAAACACCAAATGTCAATAAAAACATTGTTAATGAGCCCTAGCATGGTATCCGTTGGAACGAATTTTTTTCCGATTTCAAGCTAATGGGAGGATTTTAGTTTCGATGTATTCTTCCGTAAGGCTTTTAGGAGCATTTTTCCTGAGCAATATTTAACGTTAACCAGCCTGGGCGGCGCTCGCGCGGTGTTTTGCAATGCAATATGAAAGAGTGTATTTTGAGTGCCATTTTGACTAGCTTCAACTCCATACCATTTTTTTGATATTTTGGTGCAAATATTTTTCACCAAAACAAAAATTTAAGAAATTAAAAAAATAATTAAAGAAAGTAGTTTTTTGTACTGCTTTGAGTAAACAGTTTTAGGGCAAAAATAACTAAAAACCAAGCACCAAACAATAGAATATTCTGGTGAACTTGATGCAAAAGAAAAAAGTAGTTGCTACTATTTTTCGAATTCACCTTCCTTAAATGTAACTTGAACCTATGACATGATACCAGAATAACGGTGATCCCATATTGAAATGTGGTTATTATTTGACTCAAACCTCTTAGATCTCTACGCAGGATCGACCAGAAATGGGTTATATTACGTTTGACCCATATGATGTTCTATCTCGTGGATGCAACTCGACTCATACCAAAGTTGATAACTATTTTTATTTGCTCTATTTATTGGGTATAGGTTTTGTATCAAAGAAAGTACGAAAAAGTGATTTTCCACAAGACGTCGCGTCGGCTGGCCAGTTTTTCTATGCGGCCTGTCCTGTTACATGTATGTATTGTATATCGAGCTAGAACCGCTGATATGCTTCAAATTTGGTGTGAATCATTTTTATGTGATTCATCTAGAACAGGTTACTGCCATACTACGGTTTCGATTTTATCAATATAAGTTTTCTCTAAAACTGCTCAAACGTTTTTGATTTAACTTCGTAAATGTACTCTCTAGAACAGTTTCACTAATACTACCATAGGAAATAAAGTTTTATGGGGTTTTGAGAAATTACCTATTTTTGGGATATCGCCGAATATCTCGTCCTTGACTTAGTTGATTTTGTCATAATTTTGTTATCCGGTACTTCTAAGTTAGACTAAAAATATTACAATAAGGAAAGCGTGGACCACTCATAAATATATAATGCATTTATCGACTACTATAAACAAAAAACATTCAAAATATTCAAAAATTAAATGCACGATTGGGCCGCACTAACTATCCCCATACTTAACAACGGTGGCGTAGCTAAAGTAGTAAAAGTATAAGTTATTACTTTAAATTACTATAAATTCGTACTTCAAACATATAGGTAAGCAAAGGAGAATGGGCAATAGTTTATAGGGTCTGGTTTATCTGGTTTTTCTTGTCCTAAACAATTGAAGTTGACTAAAATAAGCGGCCAAACAAATAAGAAGTTCGCTTCCCAGCCTGGTCCACCTAAAAACTAAAAAGTTTTTTTTCAGGGCTACTGCCTCTTGCGAGGAATTGACAAATCCTCCAAGAGTATCACTTGTCACGTGCTTCTCCAAGAGTATCACGTCAGGTGCTTCTCGTCTAGCCGTTTGGATTCGGCATAAAATTGTAGGTCCCTTCCATTCCTGTCGACAGGCGCACACAGGAATGGTTGCGAGTTGTTAGTCACTAGGCCCTGGTTCTTCACGAGCCGTTGTGCCACCCAATTTATTTTATTTTATAAACAAATAAGAAAAACACTTTGCAAATTCGAATAAACATAGACGAATTGTTTTATATTTTATAACTGCCTAAGACCCGTTTGCTGATACGAAACATAAATATGTACTTAAGTCCAACATAAGCGCTTGAGTAACACATATTGCTTTGCACCAAATGAAAACATAATCATAGATATCATTAAGTTCAACATAACTAAGGTGGCAGAAAAAGTACTCCATAAGGGATTTATGTTAGACTTTTATTGTTGTTTTTTGTTTTACTTGCTAAGAATAGCGATTCAAATGAGAACAAATTAACAACAAATTTTATAAAAATGTATATGGGACTGTCCAAGTAGATCCCAGATGCTTAGTTATATTTAATAAAATCAAAGAGAAAAAGGCAATGGTTGCCCCACTAATATTCAAGGAAATGACTAATATTCAAGGAAATGACACATTTTGTATTTTATTTTGGCAGCAGATTCGCAACAACAAAACTTCACATTATCAATTTTTATAGAAACAAAAAAATAACTCCAGACAATTTGTTAATTATAAAATTTCATTGGAAAACCATAATTAAAATCAAATATTTAGTTAAATTGTTAATCGTACGTCCTAAAAAGGTCACAAAATTCACAATACTAAAAATAGATTTGACTTTCACACAAAACGTTTTGGCAGCGATTTCTCTCATGAAAGTTATGCGTAGCTACATAAATAGACCATAAATATTTTCTAGCAACAGAGAATAAATTTAGTTAAACATACAAACTATGTTGAACTTAGCTATGATGTAAAAAAAATTATGTTTTTAACTAAGCTTTCCAACGTTGTAAATCTCAATACTGGGCACTAGACGCACAATTATTCCAATTCATTAAATTCGCTGAATCGCATAAATACTGTCGATCGAATTATTCGCCTTTATTTTGTGGTCTATTCAGTTCATCGGAAGTCATTTCAATGAAACACTATATTGCAGTTAGTTTTGGCTCTCATTGCAATCTTTGTTGCGATATACCACCTAAGCCCAATGGTTAACAACTTTGTGTCGATACAAAAAATGATGTACTAGGGCTAAGCTTTCCAACGATATACATATATCTTATTCGTGGGCAATAGGTAGACCAAAATGCCCATTTTCCTTTAAATAGCTCGATCTCAAAACGAAATGAAAACAAAATCGTTAGAGCGGTTTTCTCAAAAACTAATTTTTTATATAAAAAAAATAAAAAATTTCTTGAATATTTTAGATACAAAATTTGGTATGCCATAATAATAAAAAAACTCTTAATTCACCTGTTACTTTTAAGCTCTCCTCTACACATAAATTTAGAGATAAATGGTGAATTTGAACGTACATATGTATATATTTTCTTTCCTTATTTAAAAACCTTCGCTAAACCACGATCCTTAGCGGGCTAGCTAGCTCGTTAGTGGAAAAATCTAACTACCTAAACGTATTTGTGATGACTCGTCGGCTGTTAAATAATATGGGGATAAGTATTTAAGTTTAATATATTTTTTTTTAATCCAAAAAATATTTTGTATGCTTAGAAATTGGTGAAGCCATTAGTGCGTTGGACTGTCACGCTGGAGTTCTAGGTTCATTTCCCAGCCTCGTCCACCTAAAAACTAAAAAGTTTTTTCAGGGCTACTGCCTCTTGCGAGGAATTGACAATTCCTCCAAGAGTATCAAGTGTCATGAATAAGTGCTTCTGTGCCGTTCGGATTCGGCATAAAATTGAAGGTCCCTTTCATTCCTGTCAACACGCGCATATAGGAATGGTTGCGAGTTGTTAGTTACTAGGCCCTGGTTCTGCCCGAGCCGTTGCGCCACCCAATTTATAGTTTATTTATCAACGAGAAATTTGAGAATAAAAAAAAACTATTAAAATACTTACTTACTTATTTACTTACATATATTACTAGTAACATAATTAGCGCTTTCAGTTTTTCAGGTTAGTTAGATGTGTGTGCTGTCACTATGCCAATAATAACCGCTATTCGTAGATTTTTTTAAATCAAGTACTAAATACTAAAACACTTTAAGGCTAAAATTTGAAGAACATCGCCTCAGTCCCAGACGTTGTCGATGTACAGAGAGACAGAATTGTGGGACCCAGTTGGTTTGTCATTCTCTGTCATCGTAATGGTAAAGTCTGATTAATACCACTTGATTATCCTACATCGCAAGTAAAAATTATCAAGTAAATAAAATTAAATTAACAGTTAAAATGTTCCACATACGCCGTGTAGACCCTTTGTAAGATTTTCGATAAATTTGTTTATAAATTTATTTTTAATTAAAATATAATAAAATAACAAATAAATAAATATCATTTCGTTTTTTGTTATAATTGTGCAATTTGTGCTGCTTTTTTTCTCATCTATGTACATGTACTATGTACATTTGTACATACATGTACTTGTACATAATAATCATAGCTAAAAGGAAAGTATTTTTCATTTGTTTTCTAATGCCGTTTTCGATTGGTCGTCCGGAGTTAGGCGCCAGTTATAGCTTTCATTGAAAACCATCATTGAAAATTTTGTCTTTCAAATATGATACACTTAAACAAATAAAACTGATGGCGTTTTGGTACCAAAATGATGGTTGTCAGTTATATATTTTTTTTAGTCAAAAAACTGTTTAGTTTTCTCTACAACTTTCATATAAAATCATTTTTTGTTTTTCAATGATGAAAATCGTTTTCAATGAACAGCTGATATGTTGTTCCCACAAGTGGAACACATTCGTTCCAATGAAATGCGTTCCTTTCTCTTCCTGTTCTCGTCTGTCAGTTTTTACTTCAATGATCTACTTTAACCTCAAAGTTGTTTTTTGTATGGGGAATGGAATTTTCAATGAAAGAAAATTTCATGATAGCTATAACCGACTTGTCAGAAAATATTCCACTGTTTCACTGATTTGTGTTTCAATGATGGATTTCAATGAAAGCTATAACTGGCGCCTTACTCCTTTTTCACTGTTTCTGTTCCATTCCTATCGAATATGGAAAATCTGAAGTAGAAGGAGTAAATCCGAACCGTCCGTTCACCACCGACATAAAGATTCGATGTTTATGGTTTTTGACAGCTTTCCAGTTTTACGTTATTGTTTAGCATTGTATATCCTTGATTTTTGTCTATCAGTACGACTGTTTCGCTTCGATTTCGCGTTGGTTTGGGAGTGCCTTAACTCTTTTTCAGAAAAATTCAATTGGTAGCATTCAGTGAAAGATTCAAGGTTACTTTGTGGAATAATAATATTTAATTGAATAATATATGTAATACAATAGCAAGTAGCAGTAGTTTTCTCTTCTGCTCAACATCCAAGTAAATGTCATTTTTAATATTATTTTGTTATTTTAATATTAAAATAATGTCAAAAAATGTCAAAAGTGAAAGCTTTTAATTTGATGAAACTGACATATGTTTACAAGAAAAAATCTTTTTCTACCTATTCCGAATCTTTTGTGAAAAGTTTTTTGAATCTTGTTGTAAAAATGTCAATTATCCGTTTGTTAAAATTTTTGTTGTTATCAAAATATACCTATATATGCATGTACATATGTAAAGATGTAATAAATATCAAAATAACTTTTAAGCCAAGCACAAACTAAACAATAGAAGCTACAAAATGTAGTTCTACTTTATGTCTTCCTCTGCTCCTATGTGCGTATCTTTTTATATCCATATGTACTTTATTTTTTTTTTTTTTTTGTATTCTTTGTCTTGCATACCGCGACCCAATATCTTGATTTTATTTTAATTTACTTTTTTTTTATTTTATTATGTTTTACTTTTTATTTTCTTTTTTTTTGTTGTTGTTGTTGGTGTAGGTATATAATATATGTATAGGTATATATTCTTCGTAATTGCTACTGCCCTTGTTGGTGTTGTGATGTGTTGCACGAAATAAAATTCCAATCGTTTAGGTTAACACCGCATCAGGAATATAGATAAATACACCATTATCTGCATCTATGGATGAGTATAAAGAATATATTGTGTTCTTGTGCGATGTTCCTCGATATTGAAGTCAGCACCATCACCATCATCACGTCTTCGTCCTCGTCCGCGTCCGTGTCCGTGTCCAACAAAAGCAACAGTGTACCAAAACTTAAAGATGCAGAGAGTGTTCACAGCACTCATTAAACAGGAGCGGCATGCCGCTTCATGGTTTTTATATAGTTGCACAGATAACGTTGGAAATGATAAGATACTATTCAACTAATTTCTTGACTTATTTTAAAATCTGTTTAAATATTTGTATGTACAGTACATACATAGATAGTTTATAATTTTATTTGATAAAAATAACACCATCACATCATGAGCATAACATGAACTTGGCTGTCTGTCAGATTGACAGTGTTAAACATTTTAATCTATGTATACATATGTAAGAATCTATGGCTGGACATTTCTATGAATACAAAATGTATACTATATGAAAACAAAATGTATACTTATGCTAGGTTTCCACTTGTCATTAAAAAGACGCAAATTGACAAACTTTACAGGACAGGGTGGCTTTTACCAACACAAACAGCAAAGAAAGTAGTAGTAGCGAGCAAGTATAACTCTGTCCTATAACTGTCCTGGAAAGTTTGTCCATTTGCGTCTTTCCAATGGAAAGCATTACGTTACATTTATGCTTAGCAGCCCTATCATCTATCAAACTATATCTTCTGATTGGAATTCTAACGGGTTAGAAGCTAGAAGTCACATGAACTTAATGGGCATCTGGTGTAGGTATAAAGGACATTTTTCTTTTTAGTTTAGAATAGAGTTCGAAACAGAACCCGAGCAAGTCAAACATGAGGAGAAGGAAAAACCCTTAATGAAAATACTCCAAATACTACTGGGGGCACAATTATAGATCTAAGGTCGCAGTGCATCATACCCCGAATTGATTGATTCATTCATGTCAAGCATGCTATAAAGATCCTCTGAACAGAGCGTGTTTTGACCACCCTGAGGCTCATATCTCTGAACTAAAAAAGAAAAACGCATATAGAGGGTGTGAATGCTAACAAGCAGCCGTCAGAAAATACTTTTTTCACGAACTCACGAAGTAAAAACAGGTTTGATAATGTGTACCCTGCATTAGGGAATGAAATTTATACAAGCCATTATATTTATCTTTGCCAAGTCGATCAAAAACTGACGGCATTTTAATTTTTTAAAAAATTGGGCATGACTGGATCGCACAAAACTTGCTCTCGTAGCTTACAACTTTAACGTAGCTTGAAATAGACAATGTACATATTTATTGGATCCATAACATTATGATATCATTAAAAAAAGAAGTTTTAAAAACAATTTAAAATATTAATGATTACTATGAATTATTATAAATAAGTTATTTTAATAGCTAAAACTGATTTGTTTAATAAATATGAATTTATGAAAAAAAAATTCAAAAATCGTTCGAGCGGTTTTTTTTAAATTAATTTTTTTTTATGGTAGGCCAACTTTTAGTATTTAATAAAATACAATTTTGCACAAAATAAAAAAAAAAACATAAGCCCGTTTTCAAGATATTGAATTTTCAAAAAAAAATTTCAATATTTTTTAAAAATCCAAAATTTAGTTTTTCGAAAAATTTTATATGCAAAATTGTCAAAATTGTAAGCGACCTTTTGTATAATTTTCGTCGAAATCGGCGTAGTAGTTAACGACAAATTTGAAAACCAAAAAATCGGTTGTATGACAGGTACCGTTAATAACCGTTAAACAATTTTTTTTTCTACCAAAATATTTATTTTAGTAATTTTAGAAAATTGTTAGAGCCGTTTTTGAAATAAATCATTTTTTGTATATTGGTTGTTTGAAAGCTACCTCTTGGAAAGTAAACATTAGCGCATTCATTGAATTTAAAAAAAAAAATAATTAACATTCGAAAAATGAAATACATAACTTATTTTTAATCATGTCCTGGCTTTGTACAGTTTTTGGCGAAGATAATTGGACACCAGCTGAAAGTATAATTTTATGCTTAAATCTCATCTCTAATTTTTACTAGCATCTTATCTTTGAATGCACATAGTACAATGTTTTGGACTCTTAAGAATTTTAAAGATTTGTTTATAAAATACTAAAATATAATATAATGTATAGTATAATTTAGCTGAAGAAAAATGTTGTACTTAATAATGGAATAAAATAGTTTTTAATACTAAGGCCTTGCTTCTTTTACGATTTTAAGATATGAAAGAGAAGCATTATCATTTGATTTCTTCTTTCAAATGGAACAAACAAGAAGTTATAAGAAATATGTTAAGCTTTATGCTAAGGAAAATAATTGTTTGAGGTTACAAAATTTTAAAAATATTTTTAAAAAAGTTCTTGATACATCATACCTTAAAATATTTTTTTTTGATAATAAAAACACAAGTTTGAAAATAAATCATGGATTCCTTCTTAGAATATTAAATAAAATAATAAAATAAATACATTTTTTTTTTAATTTAAATTTTTTTTTTAATCAACATTTTTGTAGGCAATATTACTAAGGTTGATTAAAAACTTACTTATAATAGAAATTCATTCAGTTCGGCAGTTCGGGTAAATGGTTCTATGAAAGCTACCACTATTTTTGGTCCAAAACCAAAAACATACCTTAAAAACAGAGAGTACTAAAAAATATAGAAATTGATCCATCGGTTCAGTCTGTAGGCCTAGGTGTTACAAATTGACAGATAAAACTGCGGGACCCACTATTTTTGAATTCTCTATTTTCGTAATGACATATTTTATAAAAATCTCTACTTAAAACTATTTCAAGAATAGGAAACTTGCCATATTGTACCAATGAATTGCAAGTCAAAAAGATGCTTACGAGCAAAAACTACAAAAGGATATCAATAAAGGTTATTTTTAATAGGATATATTTTCACCAATTTGCATCCAAACAAAATTTTTGATGCGCCATACTAAAGGTTTGAGCATCTTCTTTGTTTCTTTCGGATCTATCTCGCGCAAACCTTTGCTCCAAAAATAGTTATGAGGAATTTAGTAAAAACAATTAAAATCAGTGATTTTTCGATTTTTATAAGGTCAGTTTTTGACAAATTGCCCTGCTAAAATTTTTGTACACATTTTTTTAAACCACCAATTTTGGTAGAAAATCTAATTTCCTACAATAAGTTTCTTAAGGTTAATTCACAAATTCGGCTTAGTTTTCGAGTTAAACCGAGAGTATTAAAAAATGACCAGTGTGACCATTCTCTCAGAAACGCAAGGATGAATTTAAGCGAATTTTCTGTTTTAAGTAAGCTTAAGTTCCACACAAACATACTTAATAATAATAACCCGTGAACACAATTGTTCCTTACTAAAAGGTCTATACAAAGCCTATATACTACGTATATCGCAAGTAAAAATCACAAAACGAAGCAATAACGAGAAAATTACTAGGCGTGTCAATTCCTCGCAAGAGGAACGTCAGGATTTTACAATTCGGGATTCTGTATTTTTAAATTTGGAATGTTTGGCATTCGGGATTTTGACGTTCGGGATAATATACTTTCCCATTGCAAGCACATTTAAAAAAGAAGACAAAACAAAGTGCATTTTTGTTAAGTAATAGTTTTTTTTTTGAGATTTATTTCCACTTGTAAACTTGGTCTTTTGCTTTTTTAAAATCTATAGTATTGGCATGGCCCAAATCGACTTTGCAGCTGGTATGTCAAATAAAAAAGAAACACTATGCGCCCCAACGTAACAATTATTTTTCAAAATGTTTAAATGTAATGTTAAAATAACATTTCGACACTATAAAATACTCATATCCTTATGTTGCTACTATCCAGCTTTTGAATGCATTTTGATAATTTTGCCGTTGAATACGTTTTATAAATAAATCTTTTGCGTTCAGAGGTATTATAAGGAGTGAATAGCGCTTTGTGCTCGCTCTTATTCGTTTATGAATAAGGCTGTTAGTAGGAAGTCGTTAGTTAAAAGGGACAGACATTTTAGGATATACCTCAAGCTGCAATAACAAAAGCCAGACATTTCAATCAAAGGTTGTGGCCGCTACCAAAATTACAACATTACTTGCCAGACTATGTATGATTATACATCGATACTACGTGATCGGCAACAAATGGAAAATAATTATTATAATTCTTAATCTTTCAAAATATACGCGCCTAAATAGATAATCGTTCTTTTTGTTTTGCATAATCAACTCAAGCAACTGACGGGGTCTGGTTTGACTTTGGATGCATGAATTATGCGAATACGAGCACACAAGTGTTGCAGGGCAAGTGCAATTGATTACCATACAATTCGCAGGAAAGCATGGAGATTATCTAATTACGTTACACATCTTTGTTTATGGGACTCAGTGCGTAGCGCGCAGTTATCGAGGAATTCACTTCAAACTGAATGTACATATGTACGAGTGGCTATAGATAGGTGCTCCATGCTCCTATAAAAATCGATCGCAAACTAATTGGAGCTAATTTTGAGCTAAGCTCTTAAGGAGAATTGGGTACCCGTACCCAGTGTACGATATATTTGCTAATCGCATCATACTCGCCGCACTTGCAGACATTATCATATATATATTTATAAATATATAGAGACAGGGGCCGGCCGGTACGAAACGACTCAGTGAATGACTGACTGGCTGGCTCCGGGCACTGGGGTAACATCGATTTCGGGTCATTGCTATTTTGATGGAAATTCGAACTGGCGCTGGTGTTGTTGTTCTTGTTGTTGTTGTTATTACTGGCTGACGCCTAACAAGAACGACGGACAGTCAGTGACAGACATGGTGGAGCATGGGGGTATATCAGATGGACTTGTGGTTTTTAAATAGATGGCATGTGGTGTCCAACTTTGAATGAATGAGAGTATGTATAAAAATGAACGATAGTGAGATTAATTGCTCGTTCTATCTGGTTACTTTTTATCATGTACATATCTAATATCTTTTTGGTGCACACGTTTTTGAGCTTCTTTTGATTATTTTTTTGTATGTTATTCTTATTACCTATTTATCCAAGTGACCTGAAAGATATTTGGCTTTGAAAGGTTCATTACTATTCTAATTAATTTTTTTCAAATATCTGCATTTGAGAAGGGCACGGCTTATTTTTCATATAGGTACCAATACCTATCAGAGTTTAAGCAAGGAGTTGATTTGCTTTGGAGAATTTTTGTTTCACAGCACGATCATCGCTACCATCACAGACGTCCATATAAATATTTGCACATTCTGATATTTAAGTATTTTAAAATGAATCTTATTTTTCAAATGCAATTATGTTTTAAACAATGTATCTACATAAACATATGCTTGACATGGTTCAACGAATGTTTGATAGGTAATTAATTTGATACATTTAACATTTCATATGACTGGTGATCAAAAAAAAAACACTGTACACTGACAAGTCAATATGAACATGAATTTTAATATTTCTATTATATATGTATGAAGGTACATAATGTATGTAAGTTCGATTTTTATAATATTGACAAAGAAAATGTCAAATGGTTAAAATACCGACTGATAAAAATATCGAACAAAAACCATTCGGTTTACAAAATGTCGACAGTAATCGATGATCGAATGATGCAGATTTCAACAGTTTACATTTTGATCAGATCATGGTTTAGGTTTGGTTAGAAGCGGTGATGATGCCGTTAGCCGAATCACCTCAGTCGGTTCTCAGTGGATTCATTGTGCTCCCCAGGGTTCGTATGGCCGGGCTGTCTATGTTAATTGCAATGTTCTTGTTAACTAGTTCACATGTGACAAGATTTTTGTGTGACCTCAAAAACTGCCAATACCTCCGCTTAGAAGATACTGCAAGAGTTCGGAAGCTTTATTGATCTAGAAAGGGGTGAGTTGTCTAACCCATCGCCCGACTTGGAACCATCTGTAAAAACCGATACATGATTTTCTTTTATGACCATCTTTTCCGTCCAGAAATGAATTTTTGGGATATCTATTAAGGCCACCAGATTAAGATTAATGTTTACGGTAATCGGCTATTTCAGTAAAGCTTTTAATCGTTCAATGACCATAAAGGTCTCTTGTTCAATAATTGCACTGTCATAGTCGCAAAACACTATTTACCGCCATTTCTTTTGTAAAAATATCAAGTAGGGCTAGTGAAAGAAAAGTTTTTAGAGCTGCGTGGTTAGTGTAGTTCCTCATGGCACTGTTTTTGTTTGGTCATTGCTTTGAGATTGGTTGCCTTGTCTAAAGCTGGCCACTAAGACAAACATGCGTATCATATTGGCCTTATTATATGGATGCGTCCTTGCAATGAATGGTTTTGGGGCTGAGACCCCAAAATGAAATCCAAAAATTTTACTACAACGTTTTCTTCTCTCTTTTTTTAATGTTTTCTTTACAATTAAGTTTAAAATCAATTACCAGATCAAGATATTTTGTCGTACCCGTACCTGCATGTAGCGGTGTCCCATTTATGGTGGGAGTGTTTATATTGGGAATACTACGTGTTCTCGTAGATAAAACCAGTTCTGTCTTGGGTGGGTTGACATTAATTCCGCAGCTAATGGCCACATTAGTAAGCTCGTCAAGGGATGTTTGTAGGATCTCGCACAATGTGCGAACAATTTTTTGTGAAGCCTTAATCACGATATCGTTTGCACCGACTTTGACACCACTTACAGTTAGTTTAAGCAAAATGTGTTTTTTTTTATATTATGCGCGCACAAAAGGGGTTATGAATACCCTTAAATTTTTTTAACATAGCACGATCGATTGGGTAAGTAGGAGAGGATTTAAAAGGAGATACCGATGCACATTGCTTTTGAATGTTTGTACATCGAAATAAGAGGGGAAAATTGGGTCGGGTAAAGCATTCCACATTCGTGTGGTGCGACTGAAGAAAGAATCTCTGTACTTAACAGTACGTCCGAAGTTGGGCTCGAGGGTAAACTGATGGGCATTCCTAGAAGCGCGAGTATTACGGGTGAATTGTTTAAGGGGAGGAATGCAACTGGCTATTTCACTAGAACACTGATTATAAAAAAAGCGGTAAAATAGGGAAAGACATGAAACACTACGGCGGTGTTCGAGAGATGTAATTGTTTCCGTTATAGATCTGTCCAATAAACGCACGTGCGTTTTTGGAGCTCCTGCCCAAATATGAGAATTGTACTCAAGTTTTGGACGAATAAAGGCTTTGTAGATCACAGCCAGATCAGAAGGGGAGAAAAATTTCTTGCATCTACAGAGAAAACCCAAACCCTTAGCAGCATATTTGGCGACCTCAAATATGTGGTCATTCCACGAAAGGTGGTCTGTGACACACATACCGAGAACTGAGAGCTGTTCGGTTTCCTCGATGCAAGTGCCGCCCATGAATAGCGGCATTAGGGGTGGATTTCGCTTTAACGATAAGAGACAGCATTGAGTTTTTGAAGCATTAAATTCTACGCGGTTTTTGATTCCCCATTGGACAATGCTGTCGAGATCAGAATTTAATGAGCTTATCATACACTGCCGTTTAAGTTCCACATCCGAAGGACATGGATGAGAATCTGTAAACGAATATGAGAAGCTGAGGGTACTGTCATCAGTGAAACAGTTTAATGGATTAGAAGTTTCACACAAAAGATCATTTATAAAAATAAGGAAGAGAGTCGGAGACAAAACGGAGCCCTGGGGCACACCAGCATTTATTTTATGGATTTCAGACTTGAAACCGTCCAATACGACTTGTATTGAACGGTCCGAAAGGTAATTTCTAATCCATCAAAGAAGAGATTCATCGAAACCAAATGCGTGCATTTTCGATAAGAGAGCTTGATGCCAAACTCTATCAAACGCTTTTGAAATATCAAGTGCAATAATCTTACTTTCTCCTAAACGATGTAAAGATTTGTTCCACTGTTCGGTGAGATATACCATCAGATCACCAGTGGACCTATTGCTACGAAAGCCATACTGCCGGTCACTAAGAAGCTTTCGTTCTTCGAGATATTTCTTGAGCTGAAAATTGATCAGCGTTTTCATGACCTTGAAAAGAAGTGACGTAAGTGCAATTGGACGATAGTTAGAGGGTGAAGAAGATACGCCTTTTTTAGGGACAGGCTGGACAAATGCTGTTTTCCATCCACTCGGAAAGAGACTAGTAGAGTAGGACAGATGGAAAAGCTTACGCAGTGGTTTTGCCAGCGTTGGACAACACCTCTTCAGAACAATGGGAGGGATACTATCCGGGCCAGCGGATTTGTGAATGTCGAGATCTTTTAGAACTCTAGCAACTGCACGAGTGCGAAAGAAGATTTGTCCCATAAAATCATTTACGCTCTCAAGTACAGGAGGAGTCATACAATTTTCTGGCAGCGTCGAATTACCAGCAAACTGTGCTGCAAGCAAATTGGCTTTATCTTGCGAGCTGACAAAAGGAGTATATTGAAGACGAGTGTTGGAACCGAGGACGAGGTGGTATTTCGTGTGTTTTTTTATAAATGACCAAAAATATTAACTACCTTTAGGACATTGTAGTATTTTTTGCCGTAATTTTTGACCATGTAAAAATTTGGTTCGTCGATTATGAACGTTACAGGCCTTTCTAGCTTGTCGAAACTTTTTCCGGATTTCCGGCTTACTTCTCGAACCCTAATAACCTCTTTACAGCTCAAATCAAACCATGAGTTTTCTTTGGGTTTGATAGATTTCACCCTATTCGGGATAAAATTTCTGATTCCAAAAAGAATTAAATTTGTGATCATATCTGCGCTGGAGTCTATGTCACTATCGAGGAAGCATAGTGACCAGTTAAAGTTCCTGAAGAAATCATTGAGACCGTCCCAGTTGGCTTTCTCGTATTGCCAAACGGTTCTCTTTGGTGTTTTCTCTTTAACTGAGGTTTGTTGGCACGAGAAATTAGCAGATATGACACAATGGTCTGATGTGCCTTCAGTAATGGTGTATTTATCAGGGTCAGAGGTAAGGAACAAGTCTAGAGTGTTGGCGGACTGACCTGCAAGGTCAAGAATTCGAGTAGGCTCGTCAACAAGCTGAGTCAGGTTGTTCAGCTCAGCAAAAATCTCGGCATCCCTTCCTTCGGGTGTTGTCTGACCCAAATAGCGTAGCCAAGAAGAATTATGTGCATTGAAATCGCCCGTAACAACGATTTCACTGTGCGGAAAATGGGAAATAATTCTCTTGATGGTGTCGGATAGTGTATCGAAGTCGAATTATCGGAAGTCGAATTACTATCCAAACTAGGACTACGATAAATAAAACAAGTATGTATGATGCGCTTATGGACGGTGAATTTAAACCACATTAAATTAAAGTTGGTATTAAAACACGAACCGTATTGTGGCTGAAGCTGATAAGCAACATCATTACGAACATATACGGCGAATCCATGATGGGAGAAAAAAAGAGGCACTAAGCTATAACCATATAGGCTGAATTCCGAGTGATCGGTATTTTCCCCTACCTGGGTTTCACTTAGTGCCAAAACAGCTGGCCTGTTTTTGACAGTATGAACATCAAAACAACAAAACAAAACCAAATCAGACAGTTAATTATGTTGATATCAAGTATGGGCCCCAAAATAACTTCACAGTACAAATACTACTAGTGTTATGCCTAAGCAGCAATTGTACTGATCCGCCCCTGAACACCCAAAATCAATAACAGCAATTTATCTGATATGCTTTGACCTAATCCATTACAAGCATTGTACGAGATGATACATACATACACTACACATAATGACTAAACCAAAGCACTGTGAGTGGTGTGGGAAGGAGAGATAAGGAATTAACCGCTGTGCTATGGATAGTTGTGGTTGAGCATCATCAGCTTTGATGCATGGTGCACTTTTTGTTGTTGATTTTACGCACTATCACTGGCACTTGCACTTTTTTTTTTGTTATTTATTAAAGTAGGTATGAGCATGGGCTATTGATTTTTTTGTCGCGGCGCAACTCGCAGAATTATATTCTTTTTATTTTAAGATTTGGGAATACACATTGGGTACTTTGTTTGTTTTATTTTTTTAATTGTAAGGGCAATATGGAGAAAACACTGAGTGATTTTATGGAATTGGTTAATGAAAACAATTGGGGGTATTTTGCAAGGCAATTCACTAATCTATCTCGCACACGTCCACTCACAGTCGATTGCAGATCGGTAACGACCAGAAGCTAAAATAGGGTTGTAAATAACCCCCCTGTGGAATAACCCCTACTCGTTCTAACTTTTACTTACTATCTCGTCTCTTTTCAAGTACAAGCATAGAATCAATCCAGTTTGAAAGCATCGGATCGATACATAAGGCTGGTATTCACCGAGCGATCATAACTGAAGAGCCTCATAAACCTATTCACCAAGCAATATTAATAGACATTTACGAGCGCTCGCAAAAGTTATGAGTGGTCTCGAGCACTCCTAAGTTACGAGCGCTCTCTTCGAACGGTTGTCCGAAAACTTTCGCAATAAAACCTCCCTTCTCCCCAAGATAAATAGTAAAAAGTATGCTCATTTGATACACCCAATTCGCCATCATGGTATTTCTGGGTATTTCTGTGGCGTCACATCTCACAATCATCTTTTGTTATTATTTTTTGTTTAAAGAAGTCAAAATTAAAGCATTCAAAAGAGTTATTTTTAGGTGACAATAGAATAACATAATATTGTACTGTTAAATTCTTAAAAAAACTACTACCTATTATTTTTGTTCAGAGATTATACCTATTTACAGACAAAAGTAAAAAATATTTTTAGTGTATTGATATTCTCTTGGCGTCTACCTAGCCAGCTGTCTTTCGTTTCCAAATGGGAATTTTTGGTTGGTTTTTCGAACATTTGCTCTCATAATCAAACATTGGCTCTCTTTTTCGAACATGGAAAATACTTATGAGTTGTTGGTGAATAGCACAAATAATTTCCAAGTTAAGAAGCTCATAAAGTTAAGAACAGTTTATGAGCGATCTTTGAATACCAGCCTTAGAGTCAAGGGCTTGCCAAATTGCATTATACTTGATACTATTAAAGATACTATTAAATCGTGCCAACAACTTTTATAAAGGGCTTTCTCAACAGATTTGCCCTTCCATTACGCATGCTGGGTCTGTGAGAGGACACTTTCATTTAGTTTTAGGCGAATGTGGGTTTCTATTATGCTTTTTAAGTCTTGAGAAGAAAGAAAGATAGACTTATTGGCTTGGTCTGGTTATAAAAATCACTTTTTGAAAATCTTATTAAGAACAATTATTTTGATTTTTTTTTTAAATTCACTTTTTGAAAGTAAAATTACTCACTTTTTATATTTTTAAAATCAGATTTTGAAATATTCAGATTTCTTTTTGAACAAAATTAATTCTTTTTAACTTTTTAATTTTTTTATAGAATTCAAACTTCATTTTAGATTATTTTAAATTGATTTTCAAAAAAAATTTAATTGATTTTCAAAAATTCAAAAATAATAGAACGAAATTATTACTTTATATCAATAGATGGATGTGGAATAAAAGTAGCTATCATCACTTCGAGTTTTGGCAAAATAGCATTTCTTTATGGAAATCGAAATAAGCCATAATTTTATATGTTCAAAGCGAAATAAGGCCGAATTTGATATTTAGTCTTATTTCGCTTGGCATTGTTTCAAGTCACCATCATCTTTTTAAAGCTTAAAACTAAGATCACCTATAGAACAACTTGTATGTCATATACCTAGGGCACTGTCTGTGTGTATCATTTATTATGAGTAAAAAACCATAAACTTTCTAATCTGAACAAACAATTTTCTTTACAAAAATGTATTTGTTAAACTTATATTAGCAGTCAAAATATGAATAAATTTTACAAGTTTCATCTTTCTCGATTGAGTATTTTTTATGTTCATAATATATTTTGTCAGTTAACAGCGATGATATTTAAATAGTTTGAAAATAGTAATAAATCTCTTCACTGTCATTTATACCGTTATATAAATTGGAATTTTAAAGCAAATCAAGTTTTTTTCTTTATCATCGCCTGCTTCCCACATCATTAACCCTCGCATCTGTAATATTTATTAAATAGTTAAAATTTAATATTATTTCAAGTTTCTATTATAAAATAAGCAATAAACATACCACTGGCAATGAGCTATTGACATAAACCGAGGCCGAGTATGACTTGCCTTCTGGGTTATTAGTTATGCACTTATCCTGTCCATCGCATGGGTCCGGGCTTATAGCTGCTTGGGTTTTAATAGCATTGAATACCCATCTAACGCTGTGCTTTAAATATTGAGTATTTCTATCTAGACAGATAGGGTATTAAAAAGAAACATAATTAATTACACTGATACATAATTTGTTTGCAATATATTAGTATGTACAGGTACACAGTATATAACATAAAATAATTTATTAATTTTGTTTTAAATCTTATAGCCTTGTAATCTATTCAAACAAAATATTATGAGTATACTATATGTATTTATGCACAATATAGAGATAAAATAGCATTGTGAAATAAAGAATAACTCCTGAGCCGGAACCACACCTAACTCGTGTATTGTGGAGTCATGGTTCTATATTGCTACAATCTATTTCGTATAGGTAGGACCAGAAACTTATAATAATTTTTTTTTTTTTAATTTTGCTATCTAGAATTTTTGTCTGTACAGTTACATTAATGTTTCTTGCAACTCCACACAAAAAAAACGCCTTTCCATCATAAATAATTTCAAGGACTCTTTTGACTTTTGTTTCTTTTGAAAGACGAATTGTCATTTGGTAAAATTTTACTTGTTTCACAGGAAAATCAAGTCATAATTAAGTAAACTGTCTTTGAAATTTAATTGAAAATAAAACAAACCTTTAAAGCTTGTTGCATACGCTTATATTTTAACAGCCGTAGAATTCGCTAAACAGCTCTAAACGGGTCATTAGTTATGCACTATGCAGTGTATAAGGATTTTTGAAGCATCTAAACGACGTTGCACCTTATATGGGCTACTACGACATATTTGTAGCTCAGGCCTATAAGGAGCGGTTTATCCGGCTCCCTACCCTTGGAGTTATACGAAGGGTCTGGTCCTCCGGGTCGGGGGTTGTGCGTCGGGGTAACTTCCCTACCACGTAAAAAAAAGTTGTTCCGAAACAACAACAAGCCTCGGATATGGATGATTTTAAAGTTGACGACCCCAGCAAACGAAACAAGGACAATGAATTTCGGATCTGCACGTGGAACGTCCTGTCCTTATACAGAACACGTGCAGCCGAACAATTAGTGGAGAACCTGGACAGGCTAAAGGCTGACGTAACAGCCATCCAGGAAGTGCGATGGGATGGAGAGGGCGTACGGAGACTGAAAACGTGTGACATCTACTACGGCGGGTGCTTGAAGGAACCGGGTCAGCGGCTCTTGGGTTGTGGTTTTGTGATAAGGGGAAGACTTAGGCAAGAAGTCTTGGGCTTCCGAAGTGTAAGCGAGCGCCTGGTCACAATCCGCATCAAAGGCAAACTTAAGAACATTTCGCTGATTTGTGTTCACGCCCCCCATGAAAGGAGAGAAGACTCAACCAAAGAAGCATTCTACGATCTCTTGGAGACAACGTATGATATGTGCCCGAAGTACGACGTGAAGATCATTCTTGGTGACTTCAACGCAAGATTCGGAAAGGAGGGCATCTTTGGTTCGATAGTCGGAGGACACAGCCTACACGACGAAACTTCCGGCAACGGACACAGGCTGGCAGACTTTGCGGCGGGGCGAAATGTCATCATCTCAAGCACCTACTTCCCACACCTCAATATACACAAGGGGACTTGGCGGTCGCGTGATCAAGTAACCGTCAACCAAATCGACCACGTTGCGATAGACGCGAGACATGCTTCCAGTATCTTGGACGTCCGAACGTTCCGAGGGGCCAACATTGACTCGGATCACTACCTGGTGGTAGCTAGACTACGTATGCGGATATCCATGACGCGACAACGCAGAGCAGATGCTGTGAAAAGATTCGATGTCGAGAAGCTTAAATCGCAAGAGACTGCCAGAACTTTTGCAGACCACGTAACTCTTAATCTCTCAGGAGGTCCGCTACCAGCATCAAGTGCAGAGGACCAGTGGGAACACTGTCAACAAGCCATTAGAAGTGCCGCCTCTGATGTGCTGGGTTTCACTAGGCGAATACAACGAAACCCCTGGTTCGATGAGGAGTGCCGGCTAGCGCATGCAGCTAAGGACGAGGCCTACCAGGCAATGCTGCAGACTCGAACAAGAGCTGCTGAGAGAGTGGCCCGGGAGCTCTACGGGCTGAAACGAAAAGAGGAACGCCGACTTCTCAGGAGGAAAAAGAGAGAGCACGAGAAGCGGGCGGTAGAGTCTATTGAGGGTTGTAGCGGTAGGGGAGATGTTCGAAAATTTTATCAGAGGGTGAAGCGATCCACCCAAGGATTCAAGGCTAGAACGGAAGCCTGCCGAGATGAGAGTGGGAATATGGTAGTAGACACACAGTCAGTGCTGAGGATCTGGAAAGAACACTTCTCTAGACTGCTTAATGGCGAAGACAGCCAAGATGCCGCTAATAGGCAGAACGCTCCATTCAACTTGGACGATGATGGCCAAGAGTTCCGTCCACCCGACCTAACCGAAGTTCGGCTGGCGATATCCAAACTTAAGTCGTACAAGGCTGCAGGTGCGGATGGCTTACAAGCCGAACTATTTAAATCAGCGGGAGATGAATTGGCTAGGAGCATACACCAGCTCATCTGCAAAATTTGGTCGGAGGAAAGTATGCCCGATGAATGGAACCTCGGTATAGTGTGCCCCATCCATAAAAAGGGAGATGTTCTGAAATGTACCAACTACAGAGGAATTAGTCTCCTAAACGTCGCTTATAAAATCTTGTCGGCCATCCTGTGTGACCGCTTAAAACCTTTTGTCAACGATCTGATCGGCCCTTATCAGTGCGGTCTTAGGCCAGGCAAGTCAACCGTCGATCAAATGTTCACACTCCGACAGATTTTAGAAAAATCCCGGGAATTCCAGATCGATACACACCACCTTTTTATCGATTTTAAAGTCGCGTATGATAGCGTGAAAAGGGACGAATTATACAGAGCCATGTCGAGTCTCGGCATCCCTGCCAAACTCGTCCGCTTGTGCAGGATGACGATGGAGAAATCTCGCTGCTCCGTCAAAATTGGTAAGAACACCACCGATTCCTTTGATGTTGAGAAAGGATTGAGGCAAGGCGACGCGTTATCATGCAACCTATTCAACATCGTTCTTGAAGCCATTGTACGCAACGCACATGTCAACACCAGCGGTACAATCTATCAAAAGTCCGTTCAATTGCTTGCATATGCGGATGACATAGACATTGTCGGCGGAACGAAGCGAGCTGTGGCAGGGGCATTTGCGAGCATTGAATCGGAGGCGGCTAGAATGGGATTGGCGGTTAATGAGGACAAGACGAAGTATATGCTGTCATCGAGAGAGGAATCTCAACATCGTCGACTCGGGCAAAATATCACGATGGACAGATATAGCTTCGAGATGTCAAGGACTTTGTCTACCTTTGTCATCGCAGAATGACATCAGTGCAGAGATCAAGCGAAGAATTACTCTTGCCAACCGCTGTTTCTTCGGTCTAAGAAGGCATTTAAGTAGTAAGGCCCTCTCTCAGAGAACCAAGGAGACTTTATACAAAACCCTAATCATCCCGGTCCTGCTTTATGGGTCAGAAGCATGGACACTGAAAGATTCGGATAAAAATCTGCTAGGGTGCTTTGAGAGGAAGATTCTTCGTGTGATTTTCGGTCCGGTGTGTATCGAAGGAGTATGGAGGAGAAGATTCAACGACGAGCTATACGGGCTATACAGCGACGTTGACCTGGTCAAAAAGCTGAAAATACAGCAGCTTAGATGGCTGGGGCACGTGGAGCGTATGGACACCAACGCACCTGCCCGACGAGTCTTCGAATCCAACCCCGATGGGGTACGCAGCAGAGGAAGAACCCGTAACAGGTGGCGCAATCAAGTGAATGACGACATCAAAGCACTCGGTGTGCGCAACTGGAAGCGGCTAGCTAGGGACAGAGCTGGCTGGAGGGGCTTGTTAGTTGAGGCCGAAGCCCATCCTGGGCTGTGAGCGCCATCAAAAGTAAAGTAAAGTAAGTAAACGACGTTGCATAGATAGTTATTTATAAAACATTTGCCCACTCATTATAGTTTTACAAGGTTTGTGTCAAATAAAGTACCAAAAAGTAGAAATCTATTACGTTTCGCTTCCAAAAGAGTCATTCCATTTTAAAACATCTAATCGAAAAGCCATCGCATTTTTGATATTTTTCTATCTTTGTTGGAATCAACTTTAGGTTCTGAAAGATGGAAATCCAGCTAGATTTAATTTTCGCATTCACCCGTTTCCCCTCTACCTCCCTTGAAAGATTTAAACATCATCATTTTAATGGTTTTTTTATTTTATTTTTAGAAATGAAATTTTTAAAGATATCAACACGTTTGAGGTGTCATTTTTAAGATAAAAAACTTTAGTTTTTGAAAAAAATATTTAAATTTACAAAATCACAACCAAACAGTATCAACCATGTTGCTGAAAAAACGTGTTTTTTACAGATTTTTCTTGATTTTTAACGCCTCCCGTTTGCCGACTGTTAAATGTTACGCGCTAATATTTCTCAAATACTAAGAAATACTAAGGTTTATCAATTCAAAACTGGGCGATTTCTTTGCAAAAAGATCAATCAGTATAGAGGTACGCCGCAAGGCGGTGTTCTATCTCCCCTTCTTTGGAACTTGGTAGTAAACGATCTGCTGACAAGCCTAGAAGCGGAGGCCTGCAGAGTGATTGCCTATGCGGACGATGTTACTATCGCCGTATCACGTAAGCATCCTATCAACAAGGTAATAAACTGGGCAGAACGGTGTGGACTGTGTATCAACGCCCACAAAACTGATCTTGTCCTGCTCTTCTCCAGGAAATATAAAATTCCACACATAGATCCTCCTCACAAGGAATTCCACTAACATTCTTCGACAAAGCTAAATATCTGGATCTTATTTTGGATAAGAAGCTAAGTTGGAAACATAATATAGAAGAAAAAGTCAAGAAGGCCACCGTAGTATTCTTCTCTTGCAAGAAAGCCATTGGAAGTAAATGGGGATTCCAACCCCGTATTACTCACTCGCTATACATCTCGGTAATTAGACCGATTCTAAGATACGGATTGGCAGTATGGTGGAGAGCTCTAGATAAAGCGGTTAACCGCGATAAACTTAGGAAAGTCCAGAGATCAGCCTGCATGTGTATAAGTGGAGCACTTCGTTCTACTCTCTCCGCAGCACTGGTTACTCTTCTTCATCTGACACCCCTCCATATACTTAGTAAACCAATCGGCAGAGAGTACGGCAATCCGTCTTAAAGCCTCTTCACAGTGGACCAATAATGAAATAGGCCACTCAGCTATTCTGAACTCATCATATGTACAGATCACTTCCAAGCAGAGATCAGAAATAACGTCAACCTTTATTTTCAATTGGTTTCGCTCAGAGAGTTACTGCATTACTTAAGAAAGATTTTGGTTTCGGGTTGAGATGTATTTAAAAAAAAAAATAAATTTAGGTTATTAGTCGAGATATTTTTTTTATTTTCAAAAATATCTCTAATGGTTGAGATTTTTTTTACGAAAAAATTAATGCAAAAGGTCAACCTTTAACCTTTTTCGCTGAAAATAAATCAAATATGGTTAATGCAGAGAAATTTGGAATTTGCCAAGAAAATGTTTTTTTTTTTTTAAATAAAATGCAAAGACGAAAATGCCTTTTCGCCTGTGACTTCAGTTACTGGGCACCAAGCACAACCAACGCAATTTCGAAAAAGCCCAACAACCTGCATTTCCGCATGCATCAGTGCTTACAAAATGCTAACGGTCACACTAACGGGCATTCTGATTGATAATATTGTAGATGAGATTTATTTTTTTCTCTCAGAGATAAATCTCACTGGTTGACCTAACCTTAAAACAAAACAAAATAAAGGTTTATCTCAGACATTGACCGATTTTTTTATTTGTTGAGAATAAAGGTTATTAAGTGACCTTTATTGAAAATGACAACAAACAACAGTTATTGAAATAACTTTCAAAATGTTGTGATTTATTTCTGATCTCTGCTTCCAAGTATGTATAATTGACTTCACCATCCCACAATTCCGTTTCGATACAAATTTTCAAGTTGCCATACCTTCCAGATCCACAAGGGAGGACGTGACATTTTTGGAAGACGAATCGGTTCACTTCTATACGGACGGTTCAAAAACCGATGATGGGGTTGGTGGAGGCGTGTACTCAGAAAGATTAAAATTAAGTCTCGCATTTAGTCTTCCAGACCATTGTAGCGTGTTCCAGGCGGAACTTTTGGCGATAAAGGAAGTTTTATCTTGGCTAAAGGAAAACATGATATCGACTTCTGATATCCGCATCTTCTTAGACAGCGAAGCTGCCATAAAATCTCTCGACTGTGTCTCTACAAACTCTATAACAGCCTTAAACTGTCGATCAACTCTTATAGATATGGCACAGCAGTTCAATATTCTCCTTTGTTGGGTGCCGGGCCATAGGGACATTCCGGGTAATTGTAAAGCTGATGAACTCGCCAAAGGTCGAACAAGACTACCTATTTTACCTGAAAAGATAAATATCGGTATGCTTATAGCTACATGTAAATTTTTGCTGAAGCAAGATGCTTTAAGGAGAACAAACCTTAGTGGTCTAGGAAAGATAGGAGATTTAATATGGGCAACCGGGGACAAATTAATTCATGAAAGAATTTTATCCTCAACAACATATCCAAAGTCCTCCAAAATCCTTGAATTGACTTTTTGTGTAGACGCATTTAAGGAGCTGGAAAGGGGAGGGAGGCGGGAGTTTGTCAAGCTGAAAAATTTGTTGTAATACAATCTAATCATATGACACATGTTTTTAGGGTGCTTTTCAACGCTGATTCTAAAGAGACCAAAACTGAAAAGATACATGTTACCTGTGGAAAAATAATGTCATTTTTATGGAATGATCACTTTTTTTTAAAGTACAACAAGTAATATATTACCCAAAACCATTTTAAAATAATGGGATATTAATGAAATTTAGTACAAATGTTTCATTTGGCATGCTTACCAAGAATCAAAAGAGTCCCCAAAAATATCTTTGGTTAAAGGGTGTTTTTTTGAGGGCGAGATGTTAGTGCGTCATTATTACCGTAACATCTATGAATAAGTTTTGACACTAATGAAATTTGCTAAAAATATTAAATATTTCATGGTTGTATGCATTTCATGGTCACTATGTTTGACAAAAAATATCGAGATGAAATTTTTAGCATTATGTACTTAGCTTGTAGTTTTGAGCTTTTATTTCTGAAAGTTTTGTTTTGTTATCTTCATCCAAAGTGTGAACGCACTGGCTTAAAGAAAGCACTATTTTTAAAATAATAACAAAAGTGATACTAGAATTTCTAGAATTTGAGAACCGTTATGAGCAATACTCTGAATTTTTTTTTTTTTTTTTTTGAGAGATTCAGTTTGAAAAAAATCAAAAATGCGATGGCTTTTCGATTAGCAGTGGCGGATCCAGGGGGGTGGTTATAGGGGCTAAAGCCCCCCCCACAGCCGATTGCTAAAATATTTTGAAATATAAAATGCAATACATTACAACGTTAGAGTTTTATATTCGTCTAAAATATTGTTAAGATGAGAATTTTGATGGACAAAACAACGTGGTTGGGGCTAAACAATTTTTATGTTCTGCAACTTCTTTTCTACGCCCTTAGGTTGTGGCTAAAGCCTGAAGTGAATTGGACAAAAAACCAATTGCGGGCTATGCATAATGGACATGTTTCATGCAACGACAATTTTCTCTTAAAACAAAACCCAGAAAATTGGAAAAAAAACAACTTGGGACTAATAAGGTCTGAGAATATTAGACAAAAAACGTAGTCAGGGTTAAACAACTAACTCCCTTAAAACTAACCTTATTCCAGAGAGCTTTTGGGGCATAAATAAGGATTGTTAAAGTCCGAAGTTGGGGCTAAGGCTTGAAGATATAATTTAAAAAAAAAACCTGGTCGGGGCTTAACATTTACATGTCAAAAGCAACAACGGTTTACACTAAAAACTGAGCTAATTTAACGAGAGAAACGCAATTGAGGCTAAAACAATAAGAGAACACCGGCGTGTAAACCTTAGTGTAAATGTTTAATACAACAGGAATTGTTTCTTACGGCCTTGGCTGTGCTTAGAGGCTTAGTTTTCAAAATTTCAAAGGTCCAAGGCAATAAATACAAACCATTTTTGGGCTAAGATTCAATACAAATTCTCTAGTCGAGGAGCCAAATTCCATAAGCGTGAGAAACTCTGTGAACTCAGAAAAATCTTGCAGGTGGACATGAATATTTACAATCTCTATAGACGCTGCAGTGACTTACAAATTTATCGACAAATTTTTTGAGCAGGAATAGAAAGGTGCAGCGTAAACGAAAATTCATTGACACTTGCAGAATTGGGCCGTGCAGTTTATTTTTTAGAGCAGCTGTTTCTTATGTCGACTAAAAGTCTTGAAATTTTGATATTTTATTTTTCGATTCACAAAATATTATTTTCGTGCTTTCGAGTGACAATTTGAAGAAACAGGTAGATTCGTTTTTTTGGATTATTAGAGAAAATTAAATCTCAGAGGACTGATACTGTCAAAACACATATGAGCTTTTGCCAGTAAGACCACTTAAATATCATTTTTCTGACCTAGTATTACAAACAGTTTTTAAATTTTGTTAAAAAGGTGAAGTTCAAAGCATACCTTCAGGTAATTTAAACAAACACTTACATAATGTACATATGTAGGTGGGCACTTGATACCTAATCAATTTTTAAGCAACATAAATAAACGTGTTTGTTCCTGTGGTTTGAGGCTGTAACGTGGCTATAACTTAAAGTTATAAAAGAAGTTATGCTACCATGTTTTGCTGAGCCTTAATATTGGCTTCTAGCTCCGCGTAAGAATAATTCCCTTGCTTAACACATCAATCCAAAATTCTTGTTAGTGTGCTTTATTTTGAAACAATTTTAAACCGCGATAGCAGCGTATATAAAGGCACAAAAAACACGGCTATTATTAAAGGAAAAGTGATGTCAAAATTCGTTTTCTGTTATTTAACTTCATATGTACAAACTGGATTTCCAAACTCCAAGCCCCCCCCCATAGCCAAATCCTAGATCCACTTCGATTAGACGTTTTCATATGGAATGACTCAATACTGACAACGAGACTCAGTTGCTTGTGAAAAATCAATAAAAGAATTTAGCTGACGACATGATTCTTTTTTTTTTTTCTTATCATAGTGTGATATTTTTGTTGAGAAAAATAAAAGGGTGGTGCTTAGTTGAAGATGCTTGAATTTCATTTTTATTTCGCCGTTAAATCGTTTAAAATACCATCGCTTGTTTTTTTTTAAACAAAAAAAAAAGCAAAATTAACAATAAATTCACAAAAATAGTTTTATATATTGTTATATTTACTTGTATCTAAATTATGTAAGTGCGATTTCTTCACAAACATTGCACAAATAAGCGCACCCGAATGTCTATCTACATTATTGTTGTTTTTGTGTAAGTCAAAGTGACATTTCAATTCTAAACAGCCTTTATGTAACAATGTAAATGTATAATTACTTTTGATAAACTTGCATCTCGATTTCTTCCTCCTCTTTGAAACCGACTATACGAGCACAAATAAAACAATTTCACATCTAAAAAAAAAAAGATTTCGAGGGAATTTGTTTATTCGTCAACTTCAATTTTAAATTTTATAATGCATACTAGTTGACCTCACAGACATCTGGATTATACTTAACTCCTTCAGCGTACATTTATAACATTCAAGGACCACCCCAGGGCTCATGAAATACGGAGCATCATCCATGAATCAGTTTAGAGTTTACTGCTAACAAGGTCATAGTATATATTTCTTATACCTTTACCCCTGGCAGTAATAGTTTTATATTTCTGACTTCATTAGGATAAAACACTCATGAAATATAAGCTAGAATTTTGGTTAACTTAATGCTTTATCTTAAACCACATTGGTTGTCATTGTAGATGTAAAAAATATTTATAAATTATAAATAACTGACGCACTTACCGCGCACAAAAGGAAATGTCGTAATTTTTTTTAAAATTCAATAAAAAAAGTGCGTATACGCCCTAGTGCACCACATTGTTTTAGCAGCATTTTAAAGAAAATTAAAATGCAGCATCGCTTGTAGCATAATTCTTTTGTTTGTTTGTTCCTGAAGAACAGATGTACTCAACTTGCACAGCGCATGCCGCATGCGGCTTGACAAACCCCTATCAAACTAAAACAACAAAATTCAAACGAACTGATAAATTATAATGTAGTGTGCCCTCTTTTCTGACCAAAGCTTATTAATTTTTGAAATGTGAAACAGGATTTGACAAAAATTGTTGACAATTTATACTTTTGGTGAATATTTGGAACCTATTGTCAAAAAAGTGACCAAATTTAGTTAAAATTGGCTTGGAATTGCACGAATCGTAGGTTCCGCGAATAAAATTTGCAATCAAACTAAAGGACTCCCATCTAGATGGTTAAGATGGCAGGTATATGATTCTCCTGCTTAATTTATTAAAATTTTGTGCTATACAGTAGCGGAGACAGAAGGGATCGTGGGTCAATATATCCCCCCTATGAGTTTACAACTTAAAAGCTATGGGAACAAATTTCAAATTGTTATGGCTCAGGACTCAGGTATCAACTCTTCCCAAAATACAATTCTACCGAAAATCTCATTCTTCAGTCTAGGAATGCGAATGAGAGTACCCTCGAGCCCAATTCCAGACGTATTGTCAAGTATAGAGATTCACCACCCGAATGTGGAATGCAAACGTGTAAACATGGCACTATTTCTTTCTTCCATTTTGATATTCTGAAGTTCAAAACCAATGTGCAACGGTATATCCTCGAAATCCTATATTCCTTACTGTTTTAATCATTATAAAGGTAATAAAAACCCCTTACAAAAAATATGACACATCGGACATTTCGATTTCATAGACAAAAATTATTTTGTCGATTATATTGTACAAACAAACTATCGATAGTAAAGTAATAATTCGTACTATTTAATGCTTTTCTCATCCAATTCACTTTAAACGGTATAATAATCACACTGTTTAAAGCTTAATTAGGCTATTAAGAAGTGTGCTTAATATAAGATACAAGGTATCTGTAGTGTAGGTACTTGGTTCATATAAGATACAAGGTATCTGTGGTGTAGGTACTTGGTTTTGCCCAAAAAACCGTAATGTCTATGAGAGCCCTTGAATAATCGAAAATGGAAAACCCTATTTAATCAAAAGTATAGTCCTATAATAGTCTTAATCTGCTCAGCCGATAAGTGTGCAAACTTGAAGTAATAAAGTAATTCAATTTTAATAAATATTTATAGTGCTTCACTCTGATAGATAATGTTATGCCTCTTTAAACAAATAGACAGTGCTATTTTTAACTCCTTCTAAATTTATCTAACAACTGACGTCTCACGTATAAACCAATAGCATTTCATACATGTGCGAACAACAACGAACAAATTACCCTCTCCTAGAAAATACATAATCATCAATATCGTAAATCATTTTATATACCCGGATTCATTATATTGATTTATTTCAAGAGGTTTTAAAATTAAATTTAAATTATGTACTTTTGCTGAGTGAGTATTTAACAAACCTTTGTCATCAAAAACTGCATGCACTAAAACCTGGCTACCTCTTTCCATTGAACATGGTATCTGGGTACAGCTTGAAATTTTCAATAACAATATATCATAACGTGATCCTGTGAAAAGAAATTAGATTTAGTTTATCGTTATCAATAAATTTAACAGTATAAATAAATATAGATTAATATGGATCAAAATGTGGCAGAAATCAAGTGTTTTCTGTCAAATTGATCAATTTATAGATAAGTGATAAGTAGGTGTTGACTTTGATTATAAGCATACGGTCTACGTGTTTTTTTGTCTTTGATTTTTGTTTTATTATTCTGCAAATATGAAACTTTATGAGGTTAACCAGTAGCTTGTCCATTGATAAAAACATTGTAAATGTATTGATAAATTGATGACAGTTACAGGTATTTTAATGCTTTTATTGACTTGGCTCATCGAATTTTTTTTTCTGCGATAAGGTAAAGTATACTTTATAATTAAAAGAACATACTTTTATTTTAATTGATAAATGATAAGATATCTGCCAATTTCCCATGATACTTGCTTGTAATTTCGTCATAAGGGCAAGTAATTCGTATATACGTCACGTCGTCGGTTATACACGCGAATATAAGATAGATAACTGAGTGAATATGATTGGATTTTTAAAAATTCTGCGGTATCATTTTCCCTGTTTTCCTTTTATTCATTTTAAGGGTAGTCAATCAAAACCCGTTGAGAACACGCTGATAATTAAAACAAAACACAGTTTTTCAATCCTTTCCGTCTATTCCGTCTAAATCAATCTATAAAAAACAAAAACAATATAACTTCTATTGTTTAGGTTTTTATGTATTTATTATCATCGCCAGACCACGGGCATTATATCTATATCTATATCTAGGTGTCTGAATGTAACCATGTTCCCCTAGAAATATATAATTTGCAGTATGTTAATGCTGTAAATTTTATAATCGTCGGTAGCCATCGACTTAAATGTTGCGTCTTAGAAAGGTAACAATTACAGCTCTAACTGATGAGGTCCACTGTAGTTGTTATCAGGAACGAAACGCATTGGACTAAGGTCGCTTAAAAACTTTTCATTGAATTTCATTCAATATAGTCCACTAAAATAAAAAACAGAAACAATATAACTTCTATTCTTTAGGTTTTTCTTTCTTTATTCCATCTACAGGCATATAGTAAAAATTAGTATTAATTATTAGATGGAAAGTTATAATCATTTGAACCCAATCAAACATGGTTCAAAATAAAAAAGATAAAACATTATTGGCCAAATAGTTAAATAGGCAAAATTGGATTTTCACTTCAAAGATAAAGCGAAAAACCTGAATTTTGGATGTTGAATTCTAATGTCTTAAGCATTTCTTAAGAAAAACTCTAAACATGGACAAGAGCTTTAGATTTTGTGGGGTGAAAGTAGAAATTTGCAAATTTTTCGAAAACCTTGCATTTCTTTTTAAAGAAATGTCTGGAAAAATTGTAGTTTATTAATTTGTATAAAAAAATATTTGTTTTTACAATCTAAGCCATATGCCACATGACCTTCTTAGGGTATTTTTTAACGCTGAATTCAAAGGAACAAAAAAGATAGAAGGTTCCTATCGAAAGTTAAAATCTTTTTTATAGATTGAGATTTTTTGTAAATACAACAAGTAAAATATCACCCAAAACCTTTTTAATATAATGGAAGATTAATTATATTTGGTATATATTTTTCATTTTGTATGTTTACCAAGAAAGATTTTTTGAGGAGGGAAATGCAAGTGCGGTATTCCCATAACATCCATGCACAAATTGTGAGACTCATGAAAACTGCTAAAATTAATTAATAAACATACATACCTATCAAATATATAGAGCATTAAAAGTTCTACAACACTTAATACAATACCATTTTTTAGTCACACACAAAAAAGATGTGACGAGTAAAAAACCAAATCAAAACAACAATTAAAGACGAAATGGCGGCTAAGAAACTAGGAACAGTTGTGCTTATTGTAACTTTCGAAACGTGTTTCCTGTACCAAAACTCTTTCGAATGTCAAACGTCAAATCTGACTTCGGATTTTTTTTTCCCAGCAAACATCTAATTGCCCCGGCAATTACTAAAAAATATAATCCAGTATAGATTTCTAGACCCCTTATGTGCTGCGAAAAAGTTACAAACATAATTTGTAGAAATTTCAATTTTCTTCAAGTTTGCCATACAACATTTTTGTCTGGTATAAAAAATACGTGAGTTTCCTGGGAAAATATAATTATTAACCGTTAAAAAAAAAGATGGCGGCATAATGATACTAGGTGGAATTGTTCAAAATGTGGTTTTTGGCTCGTGTTATCTCTTTCGAATACCGAAGTCAAACTTTGTCTCAGACACCAAAAGTATAAATGCCCCGGACAAAAAAAAAATGATGCCGTGTACGGGTATTGTTTAGTTCTACATTTTGTATTTAAACATTTATCCGATCTTTGCGACAGAAAAAATTAGAAGAAAATCAAAAATTACACATCTTAAATTTTTCACAAAATGCACTCCAGCTTTTAAACAATAAGATTTGTCGAAAAAAAAACTTAATTTTTTGCAGGAAATAAAATGTTCTACATGTTTGGCAGATGACTTTAATCTCTAGGATCAAAAACACGCGAGTTACGCATGTAAATCAAAATTAAAACAACATGGCGGCAAAATATGGTTTCGGCTCTTGTACTGATGTTCTTTCGAATACCAAAGTCAAAGTTCACCTCGGAATTATTTCCCAGCAAATCCTAAATGCCCAAGAATACAAAGAGCCCATTAACATGTTTTGTTTAAACATGTAAAAATGTTAGGTTTTACGCAAAAGTATCTTTTCAGTTTTGGTATCGTTAGATTCAGCATTCAAAAGTAGAGTAAAGGTGTCAACAGTTGATCAGGATACACAGTGAATCATTTGCTCTTACACTGTCACTTTTTATTTTAAAATTAATCTGAAAAAATATAAAAGAACACATTTTTACTTCCGGCCCCGTTTTCGAACTTGATTTGCCTAGTACCTGGTGTATTTGTTTTTTGATCCTATTAAAAAAGTGTGTCTTGTAACTTCATTTGAGTTTAATATTTGTACTTCTGGTTGCATAGACTTAATAAATTTTGTTGATTTGCTTACTTTTTTTTATGAAATTTGATTTTTTTAATTATTTTAATTTTTAAGCTTTTAAATTTATTTTGTTCTTTAATAGTTTTATAGTTTTTTTTTGCTTTAGGGAGAAAAAAAATAATTTTGTATCAGCTAATAAAATATATACCTTACTTAAAAAAAAAACTAATATTTTTATTATATTCTGAGGGTTTTTCTAGTTGTTTGTTATTACATAAAAATTCACCCCTATTAGGAAATTTGTATTATTAAGTCGTATTTGGTCGTAAGTTGGGCTTGTGGTTTCCTTAATGGCAAAATTTAAATTTTTTTGGGTGAAAATCTTTTGAGAATTTACGAATAGAGATATTGCGATGGTGGTTTTTAAACATTAACAATATCATCATCGAAAGACATGGCGAAAAGAATAATTTGGGTTCTTTTCGAACAATTTTTGTTCTTTACGCCATGTCTTTTGATAAATATGTTCTTAAGCTTAAATACCAGCATCGCAAAGTCTCTAATCGTAAATTCTCAAAACCTTTGCACCAACAAAATTAATACTTTAACATTAAGGGAACCTCAAACCCAACATACGACTAAATACGACTTAATACGACTTAATAATACGAATTTCGTTATTGGGGTGAATAATTGATTGATTAAATAAATAAAATACATAATTTAAAAAAATACAAATGTTTAAAATGGAAAAATCGATTCCCTATCACTGGTACACAGTGAGTCACAAGGTAATGATTTATTGAGGTAGTTGTGGAAAAGAAACGTATGTACCTATATCTTTTGATTAAAATTATAGGAGCAACAGTGCAGGAAGTAATAAGTGATACACTTTTGACACCTTTACCCTACCCTTAAATCATTTTGCATATGCGTAGATTGAACCGTTTGGCAGTACGAGAAAGCCAACTGGGACGGTCTCAATGTTTTCTTCAGGAACTTTAACTGGTCAATATGCTCGCAAGATAAAGCCAATTTGCTTGCAGCACAGTTTGCTGTTAATTCGACGCTGCCTGAAAGTATTATGACTCCTCTTGCACTTGAGAGCGTAAATAATTTTTTTCTCAACTAGTCAAAAGGCGAGTTCTTAATCACAGATATCTGCGGAAGATCTGCCGCTTATCTATGTATATCAATTTTATTTTTTCTGCCCGCAGAAAGCAAGCAGATGTCACTTTTTTTATTAATTTGTGTTCATAAACATGGCATCGCAACACTTTCGACTTTTTTTAGAATTATTATTTAAAAAAAAACGAAATTTTTAAAGATAGGCGATTTTCGGTCTTTTGGGTGACATTTGGAACGAAATATTCTGAGTATGCCAATATTTATGGGGTTGTCCATTGGTACAAACTGTTAATTCTTTTTTTTATATTTATCTGTCAAAACACCGATTCTGACAAATAGAACCTTCTATTGGCCAACAAATATTGATGAATTTTTGAGGCTTGCATGTAGTTGGCCCACCAACTATTGAGATGAGCAAAACTGTTAATTGCAATCGTTTGTACATCGTTTGTCTACGTTTGTATAAGTTTTAGATTCGTTTGTACACTCACCGTTTTTTTTATATAGCCACTTCAAAAAAATTTACGGAGCTTGGCCCACCAACTATAACGCTCGAAAAATCTGGAAATGCAGTTCGATAGATAATCGTTTGTCTATGTTTGTCTTTTTTTTTTTCGTTTGTATACGTCCCAAATTTTTTTGACAAAAAAATTTTTTTTAACCAAATTTTATTAATATTTTAAAACATATGCATTCGTTTGTCTCTTTCTTATAATGATTTTTCATCGTGTTATTTTTTTTAATTTGTATTTATTTCTATTTTTAAATAATTATTACTTTTTTGGGACATGTAGTTGGCCCACCAACTATAACGCTCGAAAAATCTAAAAACGCAGTTCGATAGAAAATCGTTTGTCTATGTTTGTCTTTTTTTTTTTTTCGTTTGTATACGTCCCAAATTTTTTTGACAACAAAATTTTTTTTAACCAAATTTTATTAAAATTTTAAAACATATGCATTCGTTTGTCTATTTTTTATAATGATTTTTTATCGTAGTAATTTTTTTAATTTGTATTTATTTCTATTTTTAATTAATTATATATTAATTATATGGAGCATGTAGTTGGCCCACCAACTATAACGCTCGAAAAATCTAAAAACGCAGTTCGATAGAAAATCGTTTGTCTATGTTTGTCTTTTTTTTTTTCGTTTGTATACGTCCCAAATTTTTTTGACAAAAAAATTTTTTTTAACCAAATTTTATTAAAATTTTTAAACATATGCATTCGTTTGTCTCTTTTTTATAATGATTTTTGACCGTATTAATTTTTTTAATTTGTATTTATTTCTATTTTTATTTAATTATATAATCTTTTTGGAGCATTTAGTTGGCCCACTAACTGTAACGCTCGAAAAATCTAAAAACGCAGTTCGATAGAAAATCGTTTGTCTATGTTTGTCTTCTTTTTTTTTCGTTTGTATACGTCCCAAATTTTTTTGACAAAAAAAAATTTTTTAACCAAATTTTATTACAATTTTGAAACATATGCATTCGTTTGTCTCTTTTTTATAATGATTTTCCATCGTGTTAATTTTTTAATTTGTATTTATTTCTATTTTTAATTAATCATTACTTTTTTTGGGACATGTAGTTGGCCCACCAACTGCATTCTCTTTTATTTGGGTGTCCACAGTTTCAACTTGTATTCGAAATTGCGATAATTAAGACTTTATCCTTTTTTTCTATTCTTTTTAAGGAGTGCCCTGCATTTAGGCTGCATACTTACATACATGGTTTGAAATTGGTTTGAATACGCAACGTGATTTAAATCCTTTCAGATCTTATATTTACATACATATGCTTTGTTAAATTACTCAGTTGTGTATTTGTATTGTGTTAAAGGCCTTCTACACTAGCCCACTGTGTATTAATACATGTGAAAAAAGTGGGACGTAGAATAGTGTGGAAACAAAATATGAAAGCCCAGCCTACACAACCCGACATTTTATCCCACACGATTTGACATGTGTTAATACATGAATAATTTTATTACAAGTTAATTTTTGTAATGTAATGCCAGATCCACATGCATTTCAGAGCTGCCAATATTTCTGCCAAAAAAATGGTAAAATAATGGCAGAAATAATTTTTTTTGCCAGTATTTAGAGCGTTTACACGATGCAAAGAAAAATGGCTATAATTTGACAGATAAAATAGCATTTTGCCATTCGTGTAAATGCAGCATAAATCCCTTCCAGAGTAAAGAGATAAAAAAGAAGTAGATTTGACTTTTTTTTTAAAGGTTGAAGTAGGATGAAGCAACGATTTTAAAAAAGAAGTGGATTTCAATTGGCGATGGTGCAAAGTAGGAAGTATTTTTAAAAATAAATTGAAAAAAAAGAAGTAGATCTACTTCAATTGAAGTAAAGTGGCAACACTGCCTCTGGCTAGTGCGATCTGCGATGAGATGAGGATGACGATGAGTGAAGTTTAGTTTTCTAAAACTAGGTACCTATAAACTCTTTCTGAAATGAGCTGGGTAGCTATTTATTATGCGGTTGAGGTATTTTTTTTAAAAGGCGTATAGGTTTTTTCTTTGTAAAAGTAGGTTACTACCTATCAATATCTATAATAGGCATGCATAGGTATTTGTACCCATAATTACTTTCTATTTCATAAAAAAAAGAAACTCATTAAAAGCCTTAAGCCGACGGCAAAGTTCAAGTTAATGAACAAGTACCTATAGAATTAGAATTATTTTTGTCTGGGTTTTTTTAATTATTTTAACTGAATAAATAATATACTCAAGGTGTAACTTAAGTCTTTTTAAATGCAGCCTAAATGCAGGGCACTCCTTAAAAAGAATAGAAAAAAAGGATAAAGTCTTAATTATCGCAATTTCGAATACAAGTTGAAACTGTGGACACCCAAATAAAAGAGAATGCAGTTGGTGGGCCAACTACATGTCCCAAAAAAAGTAATGATTAATTAAAAATAGAAATAAATACAATTTAAAAAATTAACACGATGGAAAATCATTATAAAAAAGAGACAAACGAATGCATATGTTTCAAAATTGTAATAAAATTTGGTTAAAAAAATTTTTTTTGTCAAAAAAATTTTTAGACGTATACAAACGAAAAAAAAAGAAGACAAACATAGACAAACGATTTTCTATCGAACTGCGTTTTTAGATTTTTCGAGCGTTACAGTTAGTGGGCCAACTAAATGCTCCAAAAAGATTATATAATTAAATAAAAATAGAAATAAATACAAATTAAAAAAATTAATACGGTCAAAAATCATTATAAAAAAGAGCCAAACGAATTTTTACGAAATTTTTCGAAAAACGAAATTTTAATAAAATTTGGTTAAAAAAAAATTTTTTGTCAAAAAAATTTGGGACGTATACAAACGAAAAAAAAAAAGACAAACATAGACAAACGATTTTCTATCGAACTGCGTTTTTAGATTTTTCGAGCGTTATAGTTGGTGGGCCAACTACATGCTCCATATAATTAATATATAAATAATTAAAAATAGAAATAAATACAAATTAAAAAAATTACTACGATAAAAAATCATTATAAAAAATAGACAAACGAATGCGTATGTTTTAAAATTTTAATAAAATTTGGTTAAAAAAAATTTTGTTGTCAAAAAAATTTGGGACGTATACAAACGAAAAAAAAAAGACAAACATAGACAAACGATTTTCTATCGAACTGCGTTTTTAGATCTTTCGAGCGTTATAGTTGGTGGGCCAACCACATGTCCCAAAAAAGTAATAATTATTTAAAAATAGAAATAAATACAAATTACAAAAAATAACACGATGAAAAATCATTATAAAAAAGAGACAAACGAATGCATATGTTTAAAAATTTTAATAAAATTTGGTTAAAAAAAATTTGTTTGTCAAAAAAATTTGGGACGTATACAAACGAAAAAAAAAAAAGACAAACATAGACAAACATTTTTCTATCGAACTGCGTTTTTAGATTTTTCGAGCGTTATAGTTGGTGGGCCAACTACATGTCCCAAAAAAGTAATAATTATTTAAAAATAGAAATAAATACAAATTAAAAAAAATAACACGATGAAAAATCATTACAAGAAAGAGACAAACGAATGCATATGTTTTAAAATATTAATAAAATTTGGTTAAAAAAAATTTTTTTGTCAAAAAAATTTGGGACGTATACAAACGAAAAAAAAAAGACAAACATAGACAAACGATTATCTATCGAACTGCATTTCCAGATTTTTCGAGCGTTATAGTTGGTGGGCCAAACTCCGTAAATTTTTTTGAAGTGGCTATATAAAAAAAACGGTGAGTGTACAAACGAATCTAAAACTTATACAAACGTAGACAAACGATGTACAAACGATTGCAATTAACAGTTTTGCTCAACTCAATACTTGGTGGGCCAACTACATGCAAGCATTTTTGAGTCTGAATTAATTTTGCAAATCCTTATATTTCGGTGGATCTACCCCTACTTTTACTGACACCAGTATAAATGCCAGCTGTAATTTTGACAAGTGCTTGTTTTCAATAAAGAAATCTATTGCGAAAATATAAGGACTAAAAAGTAATAATTGAATTAGAGTGGAAGCAGTTTCAAATGAGTCGATAGAATAGAATATATCCCTCATCATTAATTACAACCTTGTAATTGTCTATTCATAATATAAAAATTGAAATTTCATCCAATGAAGAACAAACTTGAATGTATAAAGAGTGTTGACTGATTTGTTTGTATTCGTCACCCGATACCATTTACAGATTCACACAGACACAAAACTACACCAATAACATTAATTACGCAAAAAATCAAAACCCGCATCAAATTCTTAATTTACCTACCAATGGAAAACCCCATTACTTTCTTACCTATCTGTCAAGATATAGACTGTCAAATTCTATTGAAAGATGGCCATGGATCCATGGAAGGATGGATTAAAAAACCTGTACCAAAATTTTTTGGATTAAATATTCTGTGATAGACAAATATCCTGATGATATATGTATTTCGAAGTCATTTCATTTACTTATACATAGTACATAATGTTCATGTTTTCCTGTTTTCGTTATAATTTTTTTTTTAGCTAAATTTACTTTTTTTCAGCAGAATATTTTTTTTTTCTGCACAAACCGCCCCACGTACGCCGATTTGATTTTTGATTTTTACGAAGGTAATTTGTTTTGCAGGCCTGCTTAAGTCAGAAGTTGCAGACCTAAGTTAGTCAAACGATTACGAATTCGCTCAAATATAAAAGCAAAAATTATACCTACCAAGATGTATCCGTTTGGAAAATAAAAATTAAATTTTTTTAAACAAAATCTTGAGTTTTAAAAATTAATTTTTCAAAACTAAACTAAATGAAATGCAAAAAAAATATTCTTCACAAAGAGTGAACATTTTTTCCAATTTATTCATCAGACAGCTAAATAAATGGGTAACTGATGGTTGAAGTATCGGCTCTAAATCAATTTATGTAGTTTTAAAATAAGATTAGAGAAGGGATTTAACCTAACCTTCTAATTTTTATATGGCTTCATTGAATATAATAAGCTATCTTTTTGTCGAGCGCTTATCATGATATTTTAAACTTCCCTAGAAATCATGTTCTGACTACGGCTCTGTGTTTACTACATTGTAATCCAAATTGTTCGCTAAAAATCTACAGAAACTTGATGCATTACATTCCACAACCGATTTCTTTGTCGGAAATACCCTTGAAACATTATTTTCGATTTCTTCTCCAGTGATATTTTTGTATTTTTTTTTAAATTCACGCTAACCAAAAAAAAAAACACTTTCCAAAAACAAAACCAAACAAAATATTTTTCACATAAAAGTACTCAACGAACAAGCTGATAAACATATTATAGTTACTTATATTATTAAATAACTAAAGGAACTATAGCTAGCAGTCATTCTTACCGCAATCTTCATACGGAAGGGACCTTATACGTAGGTCTTGTTTTATACTCTGTTTTAGTATTACATGTTTTGAGAAACAGCTAACAACAAAAGTAACAATCACAATAGCAAAAAAGTTAAATCTCAGCATGATATACATATATTACACTTTTTTCGTTGAATTAGTTAATTAATAATTTTCAGTGGTCTGAGTTATTAAAAGTTATATATATTTTTTTAATTCTTTGTTTCTTTTAAACTGTAACCGAAGCACTTTAAGCTATTTGTGACAGTATACTGATAAGTAAGTGGTATTATCACCCATGTTAAATACGGCACAGAAATCATTGCGATATTTGATTTTTGTTTTGTTTTTTTTTTCGAAGCTTATCCTTAAAATGATTTCAGGAACCGTTAACAAATAAAACAGCTGTTAGATATTTGCTTCAGTTTTATTTTTAATTGGTTTTTACTTCGCAGTAAAAAATATGAGTATGGTCACTGCTGTGTCTCTACTTCAAGTAGTGACTATTAGCTTACTATTTTTCTTATAATTACTCGTTTATACGAAACTAGAAAATATTTTATCATTATTCTATAGGTAGGTAAACATTTATGTCTCATTTTAGTTTTTTTTATTTTTAAGTGGAGGTTTGTTAATGCGTACTATAGGAAGGTATCTGTGAAGTAGAGATTTTTATATTTTTTTTTCTAAAGTTGATAACGGATACAAATACTTTGGTTGGTAATCAAGACTCGTGACTCATTATGGTACCTACTAAAGTGCTCTTTTAATAAAAGAGCTTAATAGAAGCAAATATGCCAAATAAAAAATAACAGTTTCTAACTCACAAAGACCATAGAAGGAGAATTCTTAAAAAAGAAGATCAATTTAGAAACAAAAGAGCTATGATAAGAGTGATCTTATCTTATCTGAATATTTTTGACCTAAATTGAGTTTAGTGGTTTTTAAAATATTACAAGATTTTTGTCAATTTTTAATATACATATACTATACCCCATATGAAGTTGAGTCAGCTAGCATGGGGGTACCGGTACCTACGTCACGAAAGTACAAATAAATAACCTCATTTGATTCCAGAAATTAACGTGTTTTGGCCAGAAATAACAGTTTCTTATAAAAATCACAGCATGAGGATACTGTGGATTTTATTATTCTATC